>PKRV01001555.1:212206-412288 GCA_003709505.1 Hyphantria cunea | reverse complement strand
CGGTATAGTTGGCCAAAACCTTCTTGCTCGTCCAGCAGTGTTACTGCTATTGTTGCTGTACATACCGCGATAACCAACATACACGCAGGCAAAAGCTAGTTTAGCAAATTAAAAAAAGATATGAATGGTAACGAACGATGAGAAACAGATTATCAAGATAGGTTTATGTTATTTATATGGGTCATATATTTTAGATTTACGCATACTATCCTGAATGTGTGTTTAGTAAACGAAGCATCAAAGCAAGGTCGAAATGGAAAGTACAAATAACCAACTTTTAGGTTACTAACCTTTCGTTGAATTTCCATCGTTAAAATTGTCTAAAGGAATAGAGAGCTGTCTTGTAGAAACCGCTGGACTTTCATTTTTAGACTCCAATCAATAATATGCCTGGTTTATCAAATATATTTTAATTACTTGGTCAAATCACGGAAATAATTGCTAACAGTTTGTTCGGGATCTAAATGTTTTAACCCAGGGTGTCATCTATCTTCAAACCAAACTTTATGAAAATTGGTTCAGTTGTTTCAACAGTTGTTTCGACCTTCATGTATATAATATTCGTGAAATATATAAATAATATTTCCGTTCAAATCTTTTGGTAATCGTTACCTATCAGTATCTATTCATTACCAAATACTAATAATGTAAAATGATAGTGCAATCACTAATTATAATACTATTAATACATTTTTCAAGTATATAATGCAAATCGAATAACGTAAATGAATACTTCAAAATATTTTCGGGCTTATTCTTGACTAGTGACCTGGCTCGGCTTAGCACAGAAACCTTTGGTATTCTCGGATTGCTCATGCATCATTCTCAACTCTAATATGCATATAATATATATAATGTATATAAAACTTACTTGCATATATAAAGGTTTTAAATATGTTATATAGATAGAGTGCTATCTATTGCTAAAAACTGCATTAAAATCCATTGTATTTTTTAAAAGCCCCGAGCAAACAGACAACGGAAGTGAATTCAGTTTATACCATGTAAATATGGTAGACCTAAAAATAAAAACTGACCTTCGTCTTTAAACACTATTAAAATCAATAAATTATTCACCCTCTTGATATTTTTTTAAGTAAAAAAAATCAAGGTTTCTTCGGAATTTAGGTAAACAAAATTTCAACTAGGTATGTGCATTTCAAACTTATAACAACATCAGACAAACAAAAAACTACTTTACTTTGAAAATTTTGAATATCGCATTAACATATTTTTGACACTAGAAATATTCCCGTGGCGGACTTTTCAAACAGGTATGAAATGGACACAAAGAACTAAACAATAACTTGTACCCAAAATGTTGTCTCATGTCCGGTGTAGCCCTCAAAGTTTAGTAGATATCATCGTTGTAACCGCAATGAGTGAATTTTTTGGTTTTGTAGCCAAAAAGAGGGAGGGATTAAGCCGCACCCCTTCCCACCCATATTATATAGGCCCTCGGCGTTCCTTTCTTTGTCTAAAGAGCGTTTGTGCTCCAGGGCATATCACCATTTCGGCCTGCTTTAACTTACATTTGGTAAGTTAAAGCAGGCCGAAATGGTGATATGCCTCTACTAATAATCATAAACATCAATTTAATTACTAAACGATGTTTTGGAGGCCTTGCAACACGCTACACGAATGACTTTCTCATCACGTACTATAAATTAAACTGATATCATACTGGTATCAGAATGCATTGTTATAAAAGAATACCTTTGATTACTGTCTTCCGGGATCTNGTTGTTTAGTACCCATAACACAAGCTCTGCTCTGTCTGAAAATATTTACTATTGCAAAGAGAAGGGAAATTTGAAATAAGGCTATCCTTCTGGCCATCGTGGTATAGTTGGCCAAAACCTTCTTGCTCGTCCAGCAGTGTTACTGCTATTGTTGCTGTACATACCGCGATAACCAACATACACGCAGGCAAAAGCTAGTTTAGAAAATTAAAAAAAGATATGAATGGTAACGAACGATGAGAAACAGATTATCAAGATAGGTTTATGTTATTTATATGGGTCATATATTTTAAATTTACGCATACTATCCTGAATGTGTGTTTAGTAAACGAAGCATCAAAGCAAGGTCGAAATGGAAAGTACAAATAACCAACTTTTAGGTTACTAACCTTTCGTTGAATTTCCATCGTTAAAATTGTCTAAAGGAATAGAGAGCTGCCTTGTAGAAACCGCTGGACTTTCATTTTTAGACTCCAATCAATAATATGCCTGGTTTATAAAAATTATTTTAATTACTTGGTCAAAGTACGGAAATAATTGCTAACAGTTTGTTCGGGATCAAAATATTTTAACCCAGGGTGTCATCTATCTTCAAACCAAACTTTATAAAAATTGGTTCAGTTGTTTCGACCTTCATGTATATAATATTCGTGAACTATATAAATAATATTTCCGTTCAAATCTTTTGGTAATCGTTACCTATCAGTATCTATTCATTACCAAACACTAATAATGTAAAATGATAGTGCAATCACTAATTATAATACTATTAATACATTTTTTAAGTATATAATGCAAATCGGATAACGTAAATGAATACTTCAAAATATTTTCTGGCTTATTCTTGACTAGCGACCTGGCTCGACCTGGCTAAATTAAAAAAAAACTCTCCTGATAGAAATCAATCGGACAAGTGCAAGTCGGACTCTTGTACGAAGAATTTCGTACATTCCACCGTTATTAATATTGATAAAAAGAACGGCTAAAATTCACGTTTGTTGTAAAACAGCTCCCTTTAAATATTTATTTTGTTCGGTTTTTAGTATATATTAAAATCCATTGTGTTTTTTAAAAGCCCCGAGCAAACAGACAACGGAAGTGAATTCAGTTTATACCATGTAAATATGGTAGACCTAAAAATAAAAACTGACCTTCGTCTTTAAATACTATTAAAATCAATAAATTATTCACCCTCTTGATATTTTTTTAAGTAAAAAATATCAAGGTTTCTTCGGAATTTAGGTAAACAAAATTTCAACTAGGTATGTGCATTTCAAACTTATAACAACATCAGACAAACAAAAAACTACTTTTCAGAAAATATTGAATATCGCATTAACATATTTTTTGACACTAGAAATATTCCCGTGGCGGACTTTTCAAACAGGTATGAAATGGACACAAAGAACTAAACAATAACTTGTACCCAAAATATTGTCTCATGTCCGGTGTAGCCCTCAAAGTTCAGTAGATATCATCGTTGTAACCGCAATGAGTGAATTTTTTGGTCTTGTAGCCAAAAAGAGGGAGGGATTAAGCCGTACCCCTGCCCACCCATATTAAATAGGCCCACGGCGTTCCTTTCTTTGTCTAAAGAGCGTTTGTGTTCCAGGGCATATCACCATTTCGAATGAAATAGTGATATGCCTCTACTAATAATCATAAACATCAATTTAATTACTAAACGATGTTTTGGAGGCCTTGCAACACGCTACACGAATGACTTTCTCATCACGTTCTATAAATTAAACTGGTATCATACTGGTATCAGAATGCATTGTTATAAAAGAATGCCTTTGATTACTGTCTTCCGGGATCTCGCTTTATATGGTTTTAATTGTTACCATAGTTACATTTAAGAATCAACAAATATTATGTTCTTATAAGCTACTTTTCATTTTAAATCCTATACCTAGATGACCAAACTTTGCTCGGTATTTTTTTTACGGTAAATTTTCTAAAAATGAAACCAAAGTAGATTTATTTATCGCTCTCAAAACTCCCTGCATACTAAATTTCATGAATATCGTTAGAGCCGTTTTGTGAGATTCATGTTAAATTTATATATATCACCATATGATTGTAAACACAAAAAAACAAAAAAAAAAACAACAACCCATAATGTCCCACTGCTGGGCTCGGGTCTCCTCTCAGGAGAGGGTTAAGGCCATACGTCCCCACGCTGGCCAAGTGCGGGTTGGGGACTGGCAAGAATTCGTTGTGGCTACGTAAATCAATAAACAAACATCATCAGTAAACACAATAGTATATAATCTGCATAGCGAGATTGTAAACTGTCAAAAGATTGTCGACGGTGACATACTGCTTACAATTTAACGTAGTTTTTTTGTTAGATTACTATGTATAGAAATAAAATCGTTAAATCACAATCTGTAGCGCGTAAATTTTTCAACTGTCTTTGATTGGTGGGTCGTACAGTAGGGCTTTCCATGGCCATAAAGTTAGGCTAGTTTAAAAATTCTTCGATTAATCACAAATTCATTTAACTGTCACAACAATTTTATGAAACTAATTCTAAAGCTGTGAGGTATTTTCAAAATGAAATCAATTTACAATCACTAATATGCTTTACATTCAGTAAAAAAACGAATTAACAAACAAATATGGCGGCACAGGACAGATGCTGTTCAACCAATCAAAGATGCAATCCGTCGTATACCATACCATAATTCGACGGTTTCACTTTGATAGATTATAACCAAAGAATTAGGTTACAACTAAAAATACAGTTACAGTTACAGTTCACTATCTCTCGACAGTTAACAATCTCGCGAAATTGATTACAATCTAACGGTTTTGACACTCACGGTAACATATATAAATACAAGAATTTCTCGTTTGAAAATATTAGATTATAGTATGAAAGGTAACTTTGAAATTATTTAACTGACTGCGGGAAAACTAGATGTTTAAAACTACCTTTATCTTTACCTTAATTTACTCTGTATTACTAAAGAGGCTCAAAATCAGGCAGCTGGCTGTGAGAAACACCATTAGTATCTTTAAGCCACGGCATCAGCCGCAATATAATTTTTCCTATCCTGAATGAAATCGTACTATAATTTGCCATATTTTAATAATTTCATATCCATCAATGCATTTCCTTTCCACGAAAATGGCCCAAATTATTTCTCTCTCCAAGAAATGTAATCCGTCCTCCATCTCTGATTAAATTACAAGAAATGAGCTTAGCGGCGTTATCACCGTTACTCTTTACAGTTTTTACTAACTCTGTCACTATACAATTACTTTCTTTCTACCATGTTTATGCACATGTTCTCCAAATTTACATACGTGCCACTCCAGATAGTTTAATGCAAGTAGTGGATGTTAATAACCGAGACTTAGATATATAACTAGCAAGGAACGCGGAATATGGAATAAATGTAAACCCAACCAAAACACAAGTAATAATAATGGGTAGCTCCAGGTTACTCTGTATAATAAACTTTGAGCATTAACCAGATGTTTTTTGCATCGGCTTGATTATTCTATATAGTGATAAAGTTAAAAACTTGGGGATACTTAGGGAGTTACCTATCCTATGGCCCAGATCAGATTAGCAAAGATTGGCGAATTATTTGCAGAAGCAGGATCTATGCGAAGGACACGGAACTTTCTTCTTACTAACACTAATATACGCTAACACAATCTTTTCTATTTCCCACCCTTGGCTATGCCGTCTTCAGCTATCTGGAGCTCACCGAAGACCAACCGAATAAATTTGAGCGACTCCAAAATCTTATTAACATTAGATTCATATTTGGATTACGCAAATATGATCTTATCTAAAAGTTACGTTCTAAGTACAGGTGCCACCAATACGCTTTCGCCTGAATCTACATATTCTTTCTCTTATCTCAAATAACATTTTACGCTCTTAAAAACTACTAGAAAATCTAATATTGAAAATGCCAAAACCTTCAACTTAGTTTGCAGACAAGTTTCTTACTGAGCAAGCTGTAAGATTTTGGAAGAACTTACCTGAGAAAATTCGACGAGCTGAAGAGCTCATTTTTAAAAAGCTGGAATGACCATTATTTGTCATTTTGTTTTCATTCTGTCCTCTTTTTATATTATTATATTATATTTATTCAGTATGTGTATTATATACATATATACACACAAAAAGGAAGTGATTTTAGTTGGAAATCATCATCTCAATGAGAGTTGGAAATGTAACGGGAGTATAGACAAAATCGCACCACAGTGATGCCATTTTGACATAAAACGGCCGAGGGCGGAGAGTTTAACCATTCACAAAGAGGGTTAGGTTATTACTTGTATGGAAGCTACCCAAAATCTTTGGATATCGAAAATCCATTTTATAGTTGCCTGGAAAAGATCGCGCTGAGCGATAAGACCGCTTATTGTTACATTCGCATATTTTAAAACTTATCCTTTGTTTATCTGTATATCTTTATAGAGATAAGATATACCTATAATTATAATCATAGCCGTTCTTACACAATCCATTATTTAACAGGATATCGCATTCAGTTGATTAACCTTTGAAATAGACCTATGAGTGTGCACGAGACCTGGTCACGTTTCCGGACTTTTGAGAGCTGACTAAATTATTGTTCTCTTTAAAATACAATGATGTATGTGTTTGTGAAAAATAGTTCGCGTGTAATTTCAACCATCACGTGTGGATGTTTACATGAAATTATTTTTTCAATAAGACCGACTTCTAACTTGTCTGAGAGTTATAAATAACTTTATTTTGCAGTGTTATTTGACTTTAAACTGACTACAAAGTCGACTACAGTCAATATGACGATACATTTTATACGTAGATATATACCTGTCTGGGTATATCTCCTCGTTTATATCTAATTATTCAATCTATCTCTCCGTACAGATATTAAATTAACTTTAATGTTTTTTTTCACAAAGAGTGCTTCAGACTTCTAATTAGTCTGAGAGTTATAACCTTATTTTACAGTGTTATTTGGCTTAAAACTAACTATAAAGTCGACTACAGTCAATATGAGGCTAGGTATATCTCCACATTAATATCTAATTACTAGCTTTTGACCGTGGCTTCGCTCGCGCAGAAGTAGATATTATAACGCATTCTAATTAACAATGCAGCTCTTACAAAATGTTAAGTAAATCCATCACAGCAATAAAAAGTTTCATACAAATTTTAATCTAATATTTTACCAAGGGGTGGCGTTTCCAAAATTCCTTTCTTAGTGCTGACTTACGTTATAAAGAACCTATATTCTGCTGTTTGGGCTGTGCGTTTATCTCTGGGTATCTTAGTCAGAAAGTCACCATCCTCTTTTATATATATATATATAGATAATACATCCTATATGTCTTTCCGAACAGATTATAAATTGACATTAATGTTTTCTTCTGCAAAAAGTGCTTTAGAGAGAGCAAGGAATTTAGGCAAACCTTAAGCAGGAAGTCTGTACAGATCTCGACAGATCTTCATATGTATCATAAAAATGCTTTTCAAATATAATTTTTAAAGTGTGCCTTATTGGGATAAGTAATAAATGTAATATTAAAATACAAAACTTTTCCTAGTTAATCTAGTTGGTTTAATATTTAGGTTCAAAGTACCTATAAACTCACAGTGACTATTTATAATCAGTGGCTATTTAAAATTATATAAACCTTTTAAAACGATCTTTGGAGTTAGACAGCAACCTCGAATATTTGAAGATCTTTCGTGATTGCATTTAAATAATACTATATTTCTTTCCTATGATGATTGGCTTGCATTCATAAACAAAAACGCGTTAATGTCTTTGAAATATACTTGTTAAAATTAGCACAGGCAGTAATACTAATGGATGAGCTTAACGCAGTACATTGTTGAGGTATATTAGTGCGCAAAAGTTTACTGCGCAAATCAAAATATCCACTCCTGGCAAATATAATCTAGACTAGCTGGACACAGTGGTATTACCCGCGGTTGTCATTGTTATACCGTAAGTCCCATCAAAGAGCAAACATTTTTAAATTATTTTTTTGTTGTTAGTAGGTATCGTAAATACTTTCATATGCAGTGAAAAAATTAATTAATGCCGGCGGTACCGGTTATCATGAACATCTACGCCAATCGTTGAAAAGTCTACTAACTTTCCAAGAACGATTGCCGTAGATGTTCATGATAACCGGTACCGCCGGCATTAATTATTTTTTTCAAAATACCTCAAATATACTGAAAACTAATTCAATGTTCCAATTCAGGGTTGAGGGGTTCCGAGACTAATTGCTCCGTGGAAAAACTAATATTCAGGTAAAACCGGTTGAACTAGTAGCCGACCCCAAAATAATCTTGGGAATAGTAAAGGCTAGGAAGATGAAGAGGTTTGACACTATTACCGTTTGCGATAGCCAAGTTATTCTATTTATTTAAATTATCATTTATTCAAATATTTGTATTGGTTTTACTGTGTCTAGGATACATATTCATGTCGAATTAATGATCTTTTGATTCGATTAAAATATTATAAGAAACGATCCTCTAGATTGCACTCATTACCTACCATTAATGCTTCTGAACTTATTTCAAGAGACATTAAACATTAAAAATGCTGTTCTTTCTATTTTGAAGATAAATAGCTAAAGAAGATTTGTTTAATGGATTCATGAGATTCATTCAAAATGCGTACGATTAAATAGAATAATCGAATGAAGTATCTAGATCGAATAGAGTATAATTCGATTTGAAAATGCTTATAACCTTGGTCTTCCAATCTGGACTAGATTGGAAGACCAAGGTTATAAGCATTTTCTAATATGTGGTTTGTAGACATCTTACCGTAGACGGTACTACAGAAAGTATATCATTGTTATCTAGCGGCTACCTATCCCTTGAAATATAAGAACAAAATTTCTATACTAGCTTTCAGCCCAAAGGGGACAGTTCTAAGCTCGTTCTAGTCGATTTGAAGTCGGTGCCAAACCCAATGGATAGCACCGTGAGGCTGCAACGGCCATCATGCAGCGCAAAACATATTACACGATCCAGGTCGTATTACGTCCTTCTCCAATAATATTTCGAATGCTTTACTAAAATATATTCTAAAGGAAAACCTCCTTTTTGTGGAGGCGGTTAATATATACATTTTGCTCTCAGCCTATAAGCGTGTTACGTTAAAAACGAGAAGGAGTCTCATTACGCTTGTGGTGTAACATTACGTCACGTGTCGAAATCATAATACACTCTGCACGTTATTTGTAATGTTTCGATTTTGCAAGAAATTGTATTGGTAGGGTCAAAGAACTGTTTTTCGATTTAATGGTAAGAATGTATTTTATGTTCTATACAAACAAAGAAGTAAAAACATTAATAACAGGTATATATAATCTATTATTATCACATTAATATGTGAAGCAAAAACTTTGTCCTATTTTTACGAAAATTGCGCGTACGGTGGAGTATGTAATTTTGCACACTTATTGTCTATATAGAGAAGTAATGCAGAATGCTAATATTTTTTTTTGAAATATGCGTTCATAGGTATGACACACATACACAAATTTGCATACACACAAATGTATGTGTGTCAAAGTCAAACTAAGAAGATGATTATTGTCTATACTGTCATACTGTCAAAAGCAGCCATGATGGAATCTTTGATTAAAGAGGTGTAATAGCCTTAGACAAAAGACACCGTAAAAATTCTCGCAGTAATATTTAGTGGACACTTTATTAAAAATTGCACTGGTAAAGACTGACTGAAACTAGCAGTAGAGAAAAAACCTATTCTGTTCTATCAGACTAGCAAACAGGGTTTTTTACTAAATTAGGTAATTGGTAAGCTTCTACTTTAGCAAAAAGAAAGCAAACCAGCTATGGCAAATATATGCAAGCACACTCAACAACCCGCACTTGGCCAGCGTGGGGACGTATGGCCTTAACCCTCTCCTGAGACCCGAGCCCAGCTGTGGGATATTATGGGTTGTTGATGATGATGACGATGACACTCAACAAATAACCACACAAAAATATTTTACAACTGTGATTGATTTTTTAAGGATGTCTTAAACAAGACCCAATATAGATGTTACCAGAGTTAATTCTATATTTTTTTTTAAACGCAAACGCGGCAAACGAGCAGACGTATCGCCTGATGGTAAACGATTACCGCCGCCCATGGATACCCGTAACACCAGAGGCATCACAAGTGCGTTGCCGGCCTTTGGGGTATGGGGAGGGGGTTAGGGGGAGGGGTTGGGGTATGGGCCTCCGGTATCCTCACTCGCTCGATGAAACACAGCGCAAGCGCTGTTTCACACCGGTTTTCTGTGAGGCCGTAGTATCACTCCGGTCGAGCCGGCCCATTCATGCCGAAGCGTGGCTCTCCCACGGTAAAATTCATAATACTTTAAAAAGTAATCTAAAGTAGTTTTATTTAATAGGTATTTTTAAAACAATGACGTCGACTACTTACGTAGACGAGTTTTGACCGCTGTATAAGGACACCTTCCTTCACCTTCCACTTTATGTGTTATAATGCATTTAAACGGTTTTTCTTTGAGTAAATCATAATAAATGAAAACGTACTTGCAATTGTTACCTTTAAGTTTTAATCTTTTCACCCAGGTATAGATTCTTGAAATTAAAATAAAATCAAATTTTATCGTTAATATCATTTCAACTGGAAAACGTGTACTGCTACTCTCCACAACAATCGGTGCCCTGACAGTTTAAATTTTTCAAAGTTTTTACAAATCGGCTGCTCATATCCATCGGGTACCAACGACTTTCACCTAGACAGAAAGTTCAAAGTTATACACCAATCGGTTTAAAATGATAGCAATTGAATAAAACAAAAGAACTGGTGTCTTCGTTCTTACATATATAGAAAAAACTAGTCATATCTAATACCTCCTCCTTTTTAAAATTGTTAGACAGGAAAGGAAGTCCTTTTATATCAGCAATTGATATGTGGATCGACAGACAATTGTGCTGTATTACAATTTATTTTATAGCTTATTGTTCCATCTAAGTTACGTATCCTTTACATCTGTTGTGTTTCTATCGGATACGCCACGTGTCAAACACGAGAGAGAAAGATTGCTTTACTATAATCATTCGAGACTACAAATCATTAGCTTCTATTTTATGACTTTGTTTAGTACTGTTAATTTATCTATAGCTTTTTTTAGCCTCCATTGTCAAATGTATACAGGATCTAAGTCTTAGACCTAAGTGAGGAGTGGCAGGCACCATCCTCATTACAAATGTCTACTAAAATGCTTTTTCTCGCCCCACTTAAGGGACCCAGGATTATGTGTCAGGGAACACGTGCGCTGGTAGTGAGTTCAAGGTTTTCAACTGATGGGCACAATAAAGAAGACCTGAACTATTTAGTTAGAGAGCGTATATACTAAAAAAAACGGTGACTTCCAAGACCAGCATGTTTTTTCATAGAAGAAGAAGAGGAAGGTGTTATTTTTTTCTTTTGTTCTATCAGTAATGTATACTTAATAGTAAACCAGTTTTACCAAAGCTGATTATTTATTATAATGAGTTTTCAAAGTTCATTTTTAGAATAACGTCAAACTTCGACTAAACTGTTCATGTATGTAACCGCCTTTGTAGCAAACCTCGGAACGGGACTGAGCTATCAGAAGTTCGAAGACAGTTTGAAAGTCACATACCCGTTCGTAATTGTTCATAATGTCTATATACATTAATACTTGAAACAAAAACATTACACCCCTATTTACGAAATTTATGCAAACGGAAAAGTATGAAATTTCCCAAAGTTTAAGTTTTTAGCAGGAGTGAGAAACCTAAAAAGAATGTTAGATATATGAATTATGGTCGATTTCGACCACTAAGCGACCACTAGAGTCGACTTACCTAGGGTCAATAGGGTTTACCTCAGTAAAATAAGTATGGATTATATCACTTGTGAGTTCTTGAAAAGTGTCTGACTAATTAGGGTTATATAGCACTCGCAAATTTATTTTGCGTGCCACTGTGCCTCACTAACTGTAGAGAAACTGTGGAGAGCAACGGACAATGTTGTGGATGTGGTTGAATTAAGGGCGGACATTCAACCGTAGGTATGTCAAAAAGGGGACATTGTCAATTAAATTCTTAGCTGTTCTTAGCTTATCATTAAAAAGTATTGGAAACTAACAAGGTATATAATACGATACTACGAGCTCATAGTGTACACATTGTAATGGTATTATCACGTTTTCGATATAATCGAGCTCGACACGAGAGTTGGCGGTAACGTGTAAATACATATTTGCGTTGCAAGTGTACCTAACAGGAGGTATGATGTTGACTAGATAAGTTCGAACTCGTTAACCGGTGAGAGACTTTGGTGTTTAGACTAATCTCTAAGTAATTTATGATGTCTAACGTGATGGATTATGTTGAAGAATTTTTAAGAAAGTGTATGTTTAGTTTCTATTTTATTCATTAATATATTTTACAGAGTAAACACAAATATATTCTTACACGAATCATTTAAAAGAACACGTGTTACTCTAATTAGAAATATGCACAGCATTCAAATACAGTTAACGTTTATGTATGAAGAGTTAGAAAATAGCAACTTATCTAAGACTTAGCTATAAGTTATGAAATTGAATGTTTATGCACTAGATCATAGTTAATTTAATAAAATAAAAAAAACCTTCACAGTGGTGACACAGTATCCATGACTCTATGTTACTAAATCGACTTAAACTAGAGGATGTATCAATGAATAAGTCTGAATATATCCCTCAAATATAATCTACGAGAACCTTGATAGACCTTTCTACCATAAGCAGTCATATTATTCAGAGCAGAGGACCATGCCCTCTTTTCATAGTAACACCTTGAATATATTTAATTAAAAAAAATAATTTATAAGATTCGAAACTGCAAGCAAAATTCGTTCTAACAATTATAAGCGTGTGTGCATTACGAAACATTTTTTGCCAAATAATATAGCAGGAAATGCAACGGAGTGAAATTTGATTCCCACTATTGAGTGTCGATAACATCAATAAATCGATAAGTACGACAACGACACGTTATTGCCCACGCGCATGATCACGCGGCGCCTCGACTTAGTGCCGCCAGTCTACAGCGATTTTTAATTACGACATATATATATATACTTAGTTTTACTAAAATTTGAAGAAATTTTGAAATCTTCTTTACTGTTATATAAAAACCTAATAATAAACTAACTTTTGCATGGTTTTCTTCTTACAGTTTGGTTTAATATATACATCGAAAGAAATATGTGAAGATGTCAGATTATATTGAATTATAAGTAATGAATTGTCAATTTCATAAATATAAATACACATTTATAACAATAACAGACATCCGGAGTGAAAGAGTGGATACCGGACGCACATACCCTAACCCCTCCCCCATCCCCCTATCCATCTTCTAAAGGTCGGCAACACACTTGTGACGGCGATACGTCTGCTCATTTCATAAAATATTATATATATGTCATTCTATAAAATAACCTTTTACTTCACGGATATCAAGCAGCCAGAGCCCTATAAATATTATATATAAATACGTAAATATAGTTAGAAGTTACTTTATTCATTTATTAGGTCAACAGTCACAACTTAGGCTTCGTTTTTAGACTAGCTTCACACACACACTCTAGATTTCAAAGATACGATAACTATCAGTAACTCCGCGGTGTTCAGCTAGTCATAAATAATTGAAATATTTTAATTAAACATTTAGGTCAATCGTGTATTTAAGTTATATATTTGCATTGAGATTGCAACATTTCTGGGCTTGGCTTTTTTCCTAATAGTTCGATGTAAACCCACGACTATTAGGAAACTAATCGGACACACGACTATACTAATCGGACGATCCGAATTGTTATTTTCTTTGTGACCATTTGGTCCGACCTCTCGGCGGACATTTTGTTTTGTTCTCAATTGATTTGAGTGATCGAACGACGTGGACTTTTAAAGTTTTTTTTTAAAAACAGATTTTTATGTATTTATTAGTCTAAAATTTAGGTATTTATATTTCAAGCGTCTTTTTTATTCATGCATATTGTTCTCTTCAGAAGTCGCTTTTTATATTTTTCGTAATTCTTTTGTACTCTTGAATATGATACGAATGAAACGAAGAGAAATATTGACCTCTTTTTCAGACCAAACATATCTAGATATTTTTGGTCTGTAACCTTTTTCTACGATGATTTGAGCAGATATACTTTCATGTATTAATACATAACCTATTGATCATATGTACGAGTAATATATATATATCTAATAACATAACTTTGGACTATAAAAACTTAAATATTTCGTATAGTCCTATGAATAAAACCAATGCGGTAAATCTGCGTCGTCCGATTAGTCGAACCAATAAGACAAAAAGTCTGTGTTGGCCGATCAATAGAACCACCAAGAATAAAAAATGTCCGGCTCTTCCGATCAAAAAAAAAAGTGAAGTCCGCGTCCGATCAGCCGGACGATGTGATCGGGCCACGCGTTCATAACCTATTTTTGCATGAAACCAAGGCTGACTAGTAGAGAATGCTCTAGACATAAAGTCCAGCTAAGTGCAAAATGATTATTTAACACATATTATCTTTAAATAAATGACCTTTAACTGACGATTGGACTCAATCCTTTGGTGAAAGACGTTAATTTATAACCAACATTTAAATACTAGAATATCTCTATAAATAAATTTATAAAATATAGCATTTTTCCATGACTTCACTCGCGTGCATGTCACAAAAGTAGCCTATGCCCTTCTTTACGAATCAAAGTATCTACACGACAAATGTTATTGAAATCAGTGTAGTAGTTAAGCCGTAAAAACATAAAAGACAGTTATGCATTGATTTAGCTGAAATTTGCACACCTGTATAAATCGATTTAAGGGTGTTTCGATCTGTTTTTTTATGTCAGCTTTGTTTATTATTCTCATTATGTAGCCACTATATACCGAATGAGGCAGGGTACATCTAGTTATACATAAATAACTTTTAGCCACGACTCGGTCCGTGTTTATGTCGCTTATTGCAGTAAAAGTAGCCTATATGTATAAGCTAAATTACTGTAAATTTTCGTCTAAATACATTTAGTAGTTTTTGCGTAAAAGATTAATTAATAAACATTTATAAAATACTCACAGCCATAGTTAATATTAAGTAGGATAGAATTATTACAGATACATGTTTCCCTGTATGTTTTAATTATAAATTCAAATATATTTACATCTAAATACGAATAAGCACCAATCCAAAACCCGACCTTGACAACAGCGTTTAACATACACCCATCGAGCCATCTGTTAATTGTATTGACTAGAAATTATCCGCACATTATTTTGTTTTAGTAAACACGAGCGTAAATATTGTAAAACAATAATTTTACGCGCCATAATGATTAAATGCAAAACATTAAATTTGTATGTGCATCTGTGTGTTCTCGTATTGAAATAGTTTTTAGAAATTAACCATCGAGAGTTTACGATCTTTTGTTAGGGCGCTTATCGTCTTTATGAATACATCGGTACCGTTTTTTCTCTATGTTTTAAAAAGTATTAGCTTAAGGTAACAAAACCGACGTTTGTATTCATTCATGGTGTTCATTTGATTGGTTTTAAATTTTACTACAGCTTAGCATCTATGTACATTATTGATTACAATTAATAAAATAGATATTTTTTAAAGAACATCAATACCACAACAGATATTTATCTGTAATCGACAGAACCACCATTTTTCATAACTACATGCATGAGAAATAGCAGGAAAATCATTTATAAAACGAAAGCAAAAATAAAAATGATTTCCAGGAAACGACCTATACAAAGTCCTGAATTAGGTCCTAGAGGATGTTAGTTACCATTAACTAATCACTGTAAGTAGTTGTCATATATAGTTTCTAAATATGGCGTGCTTACGTTACTATTCTTTATTATATGCAGAGTGCAAGCCCTAAACAACACTTCGAATCATTAATTTAATGATTCACGAGTCATTAGTTAATCTGAGTGAATCATTTGACTTCATTCAATAAACCAAGAGGCGCTTGTGTTACACGTTTTCCTTACTTCGAAGTTGGTACAAGAAAATAACTTTATGGATTTAAATATAGTTTTTGCATTGTATTTTGAATGAATGTGAACAAGATTATAACTGCAGTACAAAACATAGTTAGAACTGAGTGATAAATAATGGAGTATAGATTTGATTACAAATGCGATTTCAGATTTTCTCAATTAGGCTCAATATTCTTAATACTCTTTTTTTTCAAACGTCTCTAATCAAACAGTTATAAATTATTGAGAAATCAAATAAGAGGCAATGAAAAATTCTGAAATAATACAGTCTGAATATATGCCCAATATCATTTCGCTCATAGCGCTCATAGCGCAGTTGCACTCGGTGATTAGAAACAACCACCGAGGGTAAGCTACGACGGCGCGGTCAGTACCTGGATGGGTGACCGCTGGTGGCATGTTACCATGAGCATCTCCATGATTCGGAGGTCACGTTAAGCAGTCGGTCCCGGTTGTTATCATTGCATAACAGTTGTGAAGCTTAGTTGGAGGCCTTTGGGCGGCTTAAAAATATCCAACGGTAAGATTACATAGCCACAACGTTGTCTTGCCAGTCCCCAACCCGAACTTGGCCAGCGTGGGGACGTGTGGCTTTATCCCTCTCCTAAGAGGAGACCCGAGGCCAGCAGCGGGACATTATGGGTTGTAGATTGAGATAGATTGAATATCATTTCTACTTATAGAGAAATAGATATAACGTTTTATTCAACTTACGGATATACTCGGATTCCAGAATACCCGGCTTCTTCTTGAAGGCTAAAAGTCATTTCAACAGCTGATAGAAATAGATACATATATTTATGACATAAATAAGATCTGATAAAGCGCCTCTAAGATGTAGCGAGAGGATCCCCGTAGCACTGAATTCAATAGAATGGAATCATTTAAATATTGATGCCTTCTACTAGGTATTGTGTGTGTCTGTATATCGGCAAAGCTTTAACATATTTTAGTGTTGCATAAATAGTTACAATGTTCAGAGTTATGTGGCTATGTAAAAGAGAAAAAAAATATTTGAAAGACGCGAGAACAGCTGTTCAAAAAAATCGTCACCATGTGAGTAGGACCAACGTTATTGCTGCCTTTGTTGCGCCTTTCAATTATTCTCATTAAAGTCAATTAATACCTATAATGGCAAACAAAGCTATCGCCGCTAATTGGGTATTGAGAAAAAGAAAAGGAAAACCTGATTGTTACCTCTACCTGATTGTAACACTTCGTGTTCTTAATCCGTCTCCATACACCGGCTTTATGACATGTTCTCTATAAAAGAGAACTTAATTGATATTAAATTCACACGCAGTAAAATAGGTGCCTATTTAGGTGTAAATTCTCAACCATTAATGAATTCTTTCCTATTTGATTAAATATTGATTTCTTAAAAGGAATTTACTTGTACCTATACAGCACAACTAGACGAATTAAGTATAAGTAACTACAAGGCTTCTAATACATAACATACAATAAATTCAATATTCTCACCCAAGCCTCAGACTCTAAATAATTACGTAGTATGTAAAAACTATGCTTGCGCGCTGCCCTTAGGCTCGAGACGAACCAGTATATGGATGAATAAATACAAATATATAGGACGGGTCAACGTACTCCACTAAGGGGGATAAGATAAATGATTGATGAAGAAATATGAACACTTTTGATCATCTCATATATTTTGATCAGTCAATATTTAACAACTAGCAAAGCTTTTAACCCTTAGTGACATTGCTGTGAGGGGGATTTAAAATAGTTGAATATCTTTCTTCAGAACTGCTCAGTGGTATTTTGAATAATTGCACTTGAAGCACGACGTTCGAGAATAATAACATTGTAAATTTTTTGGCTGCTGATGAGCTGCAAATTTCCATGTTATATTGAGAGACTATCAACTTCTTTAATTCTGAATAATGAGGAACTGTACCAAAACATTTTCTTTTGTTCCTAATTTTATTAGAGGTGTAGCGTTTTGCTGGTATAGTGTAACAAATATAAATACGGACGAAACGTAGACCTCCACCTTTTTGAGATAAACTCACCTTCAAAAGCAGAGCAATTCCTGGGTCACTGCCCTTGTCCGCTGTACAGGAGTTGCAATTACGTCGTGTGGGAGAGATTAGTCCCGTTCTAACGAAACTCAAAATACTTCATCAGTCAAGTTCATTATATTATACAGCTGTGCTCCCATTAGCAGCGCTACATACATCTATGTTTTTAATAGCGAATTTCTCCTTTCATCTAAAAAAGCTCTTCCACGGCATTAGGTAATGTAAACTCTTTCAGCCACATAAGAGACATTCTGTTTATATATCTCGCAGCTGTTGTCAGAGATTCTACTAGCTATAAAAAATAGGTATCTAGGGCGACCCCGTATACCTGCCAAACGTTAATATATTACGTAAACGTTTATGGGTTCAACGAAGCGTTGATTGTAAACAGTAACACTGTGCCATATTGTTTTATATTATTTGTTTATTAATCAATTAAATAGTTAAATACCATTTTTTTCCTTTAAACCTCTTTCCCAAATTAGTTGTACAGCTAGGCTTGGTTGATTAGCGTACATCATAACATATCCTCCAGCGGGTGGTTTTCGGGGGGACTTTGTCACAGGAAAAATATGCAAGGTACAGGGACTTGGACGTTTAACATGGAGCGACTGCCATCAGATCTCTGAATACCAATACGAAGCGATATCGAAGTGCTGTAGAAAGGTTTTTCAGAATTTTTAGGGTTCCAACCATTGCCATAATGACTGTCAAAAGTTTTTGTATTGCAACCGGAACCGACTGCTGAATGTAGCTTAATACTGACCATATCTTCATTTATGAAGACAATATACACAGATTAAATTTAAGTTAAATAGATGACTATCAAGTTCATCATCATCATCAGCCTATCGCAGTCCACTGCTGGACATCGGCCTCTCCAATTTTACGCCACTTAGTTCGATCTATGGCTTCTCGCTTCCAGCTCCTGCCAGCCGTCTTGCGCAAATCATCGCTCCACCTGGCCTGTGGACGTCCAACACTACGTTTGCCGAGACACGGTCTCCACTCAAGAACTCGTTCACCCCAACGGTTATCGGTTCTTCGGCAAATGTGGCAAGTTCATCGGTATTTTTTTTATTAAACGCCAAAATGTTGTGACGTTACAACTAGTTATTGTTTAATTTATTTATGTTTAATGGTGATTTTTAATGTATTGGCAGTGTGGCTTTTATATAGGAATATTCAACAATTCCATTAACAGTTATTAAGAAATATTTGTTTATAAGGAAATAAGATTGAATTGAAAGGTCAAGGTCGTGTTATCATCTTCAGTAAGGTCTGTCTTGTCGTTAAAGCTCATGTGACCGTTATCTAGAAGCCGACTAATATTTATTTTATTTTTAATCTTAACAAAATAAACAAAGTTGAGGGGCGTATAATCACTATTGCTATTGAGGGGTTCAAGTGTTAAGTTACTTGGTTTAAGGACATATTTGTTTATTATAAAGTCAATCTGATCACTCGCGGACATTCAATATACTGGTCTTAAATCTATCACTAAAATCTTGACCAGAAGCAGTCTAACATTTAAATAACACCTGTACACCACTCACATCGGACCGGCGCATAAATACCACTCAAAATGAAAAGATACTCAATAAACGCGCGAATCTAAAATAAAAATGAGAAAAGGGTGGCAAAAATATGATGATTATTATTATCTTTATGACTAATTGTACGCCAATTTTCACAATAAAAATATTATTATTAACAATACACGTAATAAGATTTAAAATTTTGTTATACAATGGAATAAACTGATTTTGGCCCGAACTGACTAACAAGGGCCAATGTACCACAAATTGGAAAAACAACTTTTTTAAATGATCTGTTTTATTGAAATCTCTACGGGATTCATATAAAAAGAAAACGTTGGTCTGAGTGTCAATACAAGAGTGTGGTTACTATAGAAAAAAAGGAACTTATTCGATTTATTCTTATCTATCTATATCTATATATATATCTTATTCGACACGATCAACAAATCGAAAAATTCCTGTTGTTCCTGACTAATTAGTCGCTTTCTAAATATGATTAAAAAGAAAACATCGATAAACAAACAAATGACATGAAAGATTTAAGATATTCTCAATCTTTATTTCTTAAATTTTTTATACAATAGTCAGTTAGGTATCTCTATTAAAACTCGCACTTCAACCGTGAGAAAGTGCATCACTGTTGACCTATTGAGATATATAAGGGGTATCTTTAAGATTATGCCCTACGCGCTAAACAATCGTATTAACAAGATGATAAATGTCAGCACTAAATGACCGCTTATCCTCAGGTCTCACAAAGTCACAAACTTTTCTTTCCTGGTACTCCTGTAACGACTGCGTAATAAAACCACTTTACAAGGTAAAATAAAGGGAAGCCTTCAAAACCTTTTTCAGGATTCCCATGTCAAACCACCCGTGGTGATTTGACTTCTTGGACTCAATTATGGTTCAGTCAATGCTTGATAGTTTACTGCTACCATCACCGAAGCATTAGTAACGTTTTTTTAAATACGCAAGTCACTTTAAAACTACATGCTTAAGATGGATGCTATATTTATTCCCCTAGTTAAGACATTTTTCTTTAGAAGTTGTTTTTCTAGATTTAGTTAGAATATAACGTAGATGTTTCATTCTATTTCATCACAAGTAGAAGACATCTCACAAAATCTATCAACACCTGTTCAAGAATTTTAAAAATTGCTTAGCTGTTTTCCATAGTTCCTCGTCTACCTTTTGTAATGCTGTAACAGCAATTTAATACATTTATTATACGATTAATTATTTTATTTCTAACCCTATTTCATTTTAATATGTAAATATTTAACACAAATATATGAGAAATAAAATAACACAGTAATTAGTCATACAAGTTTGAGAGGTTTCTTATTCAAATGAATTTACATTACATTGTAAACGATGTAACTAGAATCTAAAAATAATCTTCTCGTTTGTCCAATCAACAAAATTTTTTTAGAACAGGGATTTTACACTAACCTAGTTCTGTTCAACTGAACTTAAAAGAAACAAATATATTTTTAGTAGTCTTAAAAATATAAAAATCCTTAAGCTTTGTTGACAGTACTTTATATTAAGTATATTTACTATTTTGGTTAATTATGATTCTAACATACACGCAGAGAACATGTTAGTTTTTTCTAACATAATTTAAACAGCGTATTAAGCAAACTAGATACGGTTTTTTCCCGTAGTTTAATAGCTGTAAAATTTACTTATTAAATAATAATACTCGCTTTGTTTGGATATGGTTCTTGGCTGTTTAAGACAAGGAAAGAAAAAAACTGACCATTTCTTATTACAGCAATAACTTATGTCTACGGAAAAGTTTATAAATGATTTATTTTCCTTGCTAATTCGTTTACTTAAACTATTAATCAAAGGTTGACAACCTTTAAAGTGGTATTTGTATGGTTATCTGTAACGCAACGATGAGCATACGTGGCATCTAATCTATAACCAATGTCAGTTTTTTTTTTTAAATTCACTCGAAAACAAAGCAAAGCGCTNAAAGCGCGTCATTCTGAAGTTTTATCAGTATATGTTTTTGGTTCACAGCTTTGGAGCACGGTAACACAGCAAATATATCTTAGAAAGGAATTACTTTACTGTGTACTTGTACTATAACTTCTGCATGGCTGATACGATTTGACTGATTCTGTTCTTCAAATACTTGTGGAAGTTCAGGCAAACTGTACATGATCAGAAAATGTAAAATAAATATGATGAATACATCTAGTACTACATACATATAGTGGAAGACTTAAATTTAAACTATTAAATCTGACAAGAAAAGATTCATTCAACATAACAATTAGATAAGATATTAATAAGACAAATGAAAAACTATTAATTACTACAGCTATAATATAACTATTGATTTTCAAAGGTTTTTAACGTTTCTTACTAGTTACTCAGCTACCATTAGGGGACTGTTAAATTCAATTTAAACTTCGAACTACCTTTGTATTGTTGCACGATGTTTCTAACTATCGAAAGCAATAACTCACGTGAATTTTCAAGCAAAAACTTTTAAGTATTTCACTGTCTACAAGAAAATATGATTAAAAATGTAGACAGATTTCATCGTCAGTTTTGTCTCAATATATTATGAATATATTAAGAACTAGCTGCACCTTGCGATTGTTGTTGTACCTTCAACAATAACAAATGTGGGTCCCCCGGGTGGTAAAGCTCACCTCAAATAAAAGTAGCATGTTACCTACTCCTTATATCCTCTGTGGCGCAGTGGTAGCGAATGCGACTGCTGTGCAAGAGGTCTCGGGTTCGATTCCTGAGTCGGACCAAATGTTTATATGATCTGCAAATATTTGTTTCGGAGTTTGGGTGTTTTCTATGTATGATATGTATGTATTTACAAAAAAAGTATATAAGTATTAATATCAGTTGTCTAGTACCCACAGTACAAGCTCTGCTTAGTTTGGGACTAGAAGGCGTTGTGTGTTAAAATGTCTGAACATATTTACATTTATATTTATATCAGCAGTGGTACAGCCTCGACCGGAGTGATACCACGGCCTCACAGAAAACCGCTTGCGCCTTGTTTCACTGAATAAGTGAGGATGTCGGAAGCCCATATCTCAACCAGGTGATATGTCTATTCGTTTGCCCCCTTTCCATAAAAAAATATATCTGCTCGTGAAATTCCGTCGAAATTTGTCCAGTCGTTCCAAAGATTAGACGGATCAAACAATGGATTAACTAAAATTTAAAAAAATGATTTTTTACCCGCCTACGAAAGAAGAAGGATTATGGTTTTCGAGTGTATGTATGTATTGTATATCTTTGACACACGCTAGAGCCTAAACAGCTTGTCGTATTTTTATGTGAGTGGTGTCAATAAATTCGACTTAGGATACATAAAAATAAAAAAAAATAAAAAAATATTTTCGGTTCTTTCTATCTTTTCAGTTCTTCAATGAATTTATTTAAGATGGCAGATATTGATGCACTTGTTTTTTTTTTTTAATCTATACTTGTTGGTGTAAGTACCTTACTTTCATATGCATTTAGTCAAAAGATGTTTATTAACAAATACAAATAGACACTTCGACTCACTAATGACGAATAAATGATAAACGACTGAAAAATATTAAATCACGAGATCCTGCTTGAAGATGATTAAAATTCGAAACTTGTTAACCGACTTCAAAAAAAGAGAGTTACTTAATTCAACTGTATTTTATTAACTATGATTTATAGATGAAGTAGCATATCAATTAGATGTGATTGCAAAGGTTTACCGGTTGATTTATTGTGATCCAATTCCGAACTCTTATAGCCGAGCTGTTATCGGACGCAGTTCCAGTTTTAGTGTAACTGTCGATGGCTTTGTTTCAGAAAATATTCACTTGATAAAACTTTTCAAAGGGTTAAGGGAACAGCTATAGGCTATCATGTCTTCTTAACATTTCATTCATCAACTGCTGGAAGGTAGGCCCCTACCTTTGATCGATTTTAGGCTTCTCGAATCAAGTTGTGTAAGATTTCAATAAGCGCTGCTTAAAACATATTACCTTACTGATCTACTCAAGCGATTACAAAATGATAATAATAATAAGAAATGTGAGCTGTCAATCACACAGCTCCCAAAAAACAGATCCCGTCATACGGTAATCAATCAGAGCGCTGTTTAAGAATTATAAGTATGAACAGGGAGATTTGTCTTTTCTATGAAATAAACATATTTATTGTTATTGTTAGCAAATCGCAACGCATTGGTGAAAACAGACCGGTTTTTTTATGCAATAGGTGGCAAACGAGCAGTCGTATCGCCAGATGGTAAGCGATTACCGCCGCCCATAGACACCCGCAATACCAGTGGCATCACAATTACGTTGCCGGCCGGGTAGGGGATGGGGTAATGGGTTATTTATGGGCCTCCGGTATCCTCACTCACTCGGTGTAATACAGCGCAAGTGCTGTTTCACTCCAGTCGAGCCGGCCAATTCGTGCCGAAGCGTGGCTCTTCCACGGTTAAAGCAGTTAAGCTATTTTTGACATTAGCATGCACAAATATATGGACAAACAGGCAAGAATTTAAAAAAATATTGTTTAGAGTTCTATTCGTTCATAAAGTTAAAGTTTTTGTATAGTTGTCTTGTATATCTTTAATGTACAGACAGCGGCCAGTTACGATTTTGTGTGTGTGTAATTTATGTATGATATTTTATAATTAAATTACACCACGACACAGAAGAAATGATTGTGCTCGTCAGACTTGTACTTGGCTTGGGTGAGAATCGATCCTCCGGTAATCAGGTTCGTTAACATCTGGACCAACTTACAGATCTATCAGATAAACTTTATTGTAGACTAATTAAATGTATTCTTAATGGAAGTGTATATCGTCTGTAAAGTGCACTTATCGCTGAAAGCAATTTCTTCCATCCAACTTTCTAAATAGCATTAGGAATTGCATCGTGGAAATGTTTGCATTATTCATAAATCACTACCTTTTTATTAGCAGGTTCTTTGTCTCCCATCTTTCTTTTACTGTTTTTGTGTAAGAATTAAAAGATTTTAATTAAATTCACAAATGTCTCTCTTAAAAATATTTTAAATAATAAAAAATATTTGCGTGGTTTGTAATAAAATTTTACTTTAATAAATGTCAAAAGAGGTTATATGACAGCCTTTGAGGTCTTCAACCTTTTTTTAGCTTTGACAGTTGTTATTTATGGTTTGAAATATAAAAAACTTATTTGTATTTTTTTGTTTTCAGATATCTGTTGCTTCTTTGTTGTTTTTGTTATATTACACAGCAGTGTCAGAAAAGGGCTTATAGGTGCTAACGGCCCTGTTTTAATAAATGTTATTAGTTATATTTACAAAGCAGGTCATCATTAGTGTATACAATGAAATTGTATTATGCGAAATTTGTAAAGGTTATAAACACCCTTTTGGCATAAAGTATTATTGTATTATATATTAAAATATATTAACGATTACTTATTTACGATAGTACTTTGTAAAAGGATTAACGTAACTCGCATACACATTTTTTAATGTTACAAAATCAATTCTTATTCTATTAATTATATACTAGTCATAGATTTTAGTATTAATAATTATAAATAGGGCTATAGATAAACATATTGATTGACAATTCCTTAAATCAACAATCAGTATCATCACAGCCAAAGGAAATCCACTGCTCGACATAGGCCTCCCCAAGGTTCTCTAGAACACTCGGTCTTCTATTGCCCACGTGCGTTGGACCATCTAGATACTAAGAAAAAAGAAAGATGTAAATATATTTACAGAAATTTACTCTAACACGTTATTCTTAACTGTAAAAATTCTAAATAAATCTTCTTAGAAACATCTAATAATATTTTCTTCCTACCAATCTAAAGGCTCCTTAAAACAAATACATGCAATTCAGCTGGTTAGCAACTACCATGTAAAGACACGCAGATTTGTCTTACGGTCAGCAACAAAATAGCGCGTGTAACACAATTAAAACTATGTCCGGTACATGTTTTATGTTGCTGATGACAACTGATCTTTGCATTTATCATTGCATCATCAGGCCGCACCTGATGTCATTAGATAGGTACTATCAGCATCATATTTTTTGCAGCTTAATCTTCGCTTTATCAGTTTAAGGAAAGAAAGTTGTTGCTTCTATTTCTTTTTGACTTCAATGTTTTTTTTAAATATTAACGGATCTTGGATCTTGAGTATTTGGTACTGCATTTGTAGCTAGAATCGTTTTTAACCTTTTCTTATTTTGTTTCTATATATGAGCCTGCCAAAATCACTCATCTGTGTCTGATGGAAAGCATGGACCGAATCCAAGCCATCATACTAATGAATATGCAATGGCCAATGCAACAATGCAGCATGGTGATCCACTTCTTTTTTTATTTTACGTGTGGCAACCCCCTGGGGCTTTCACCCCACCGAGATTTGGTCGGTCTGTCGGAATCGAACCGATTATAACCACACGGTGTCCCACTCTGCGCCTGAGACGGGAAGGATCCGGGAACCGCTTTATTACCCAGATGGTTATCCACTTATGGCAACTTATTGAGATGCTTCTGCATCGTTGGGCCGCTGGTCTTACACTCACCAACGAAACACAACAGGACGAATGCTGTCATTTTACATTGGTCTTTTGTTAGAGGGTACTACCGACCCATTTGTGCTGAAATCGGCATGGCTCTACTGACTTTCACAACTTGTATGCATATTATACAAACATATTCTAATGAAGCCTGCCCTAATGGTCAGCGTGGTGCAGGAAACTAAAATCTCCATTTTCAAGACCTTTTTCTAAATCCAGTCTAGGTCTATATCCAGTAGTAGTATATTAAAGATTGTTGATGATGATAATGTATGTTATACATGACTATCTTTATATTTATCGCGGTATCTATATTTAAACATATATATAGAGATAGTGACTTAAAGGTTGACAGAACTGCGCGAACAGCATATCCTCCTTTGGAGAGTTTTGCCGCCGCACATATTTGTCGATTCGAACGGACACGGATGTTATGCCACCGAGCTTAATGGGAAACCAATATTAAACAATTCTGTAAATGTTTTTCACTAAACCAGAAGCCTTAAATGTTAATTTATGGAGCGAGGGGGCGATCTTACTGATATATGTTTAATCATGTACATATGGCAGTGGCTGTATAAAACTTTAACTGTCACTTATCAAAGAGAACTGACAAACTAAGCTAGTAATCTAGTCTACAAGGCTTTCATAACAATAGCTATATATTAATACAAAGTGTGTGTATATGTATATGTAATTTAGATATTTTCAATTAAGTATGAATTGTAAATGTGTATATATTTGTATAATCCTTAGTTTTGTAATATTTTTTAATTTTATCTATCGTATTACATCTTTTTAAAATACGCCGCAACACAAAGTTTTGTAACACTGAAAAGTTTGACTTTAAGAAAATGCCTGTGGCATTAAGTCCGCCTTGTGTAATATGTTTGCAGGAAGTTTGTATAAATAAATAAAACATAAAGCGAATCTTTGAACCCCTTTATATCAAAATTATGAGTCAATTATTTGAGATGTATCAAATTAAAGTTGGCATAGTTAAAATTAATATGGAGGTTGAGTGCTGAAAACTTAAAAAGATATAATCAAATGAATTACGGTCGTATTTTGGTATTGATTTTTGGCCTTTGTATTGTATTTGACTTATTATCTTAGTAATAATAATAACAATAGATCTCCTTATTATACACCAGATCCATTTCAAGGTTAACATAAAATTAAAGAAGTACAATTGGCGGCCTTATCGCCCGCAGGCAATCTCCGAAGAAAAACATGATTAAGAGAAAGCGTAGGGTGTCTGGTGTAAATCTAGGTAAAATGGTTTTTTTATTGAATAATAAAGATTCTCATATACCGTTATAGTAAAACATGATGTAGATTATATAAAATAAATACAAAGAATAAGTTAAATATAGAATTAATTACAAACTCACAAACTGTTGGTCGAAAATCTATTAAATTCATTTTGTTGTAATACTTTAGATTGCAGACAACCTTTATGTCTGAATCCCAACTGAGGCAGAAAGCTTGCGTCAGCTGTTCACATAATCAGATGAGCCAGCTGACAATAAGCCACGTAAAACAATACCCTCATTAACCTATTGCCTTCTTATAATTATTATCGTTAGCCAGTAGCTGACCAGTAAAAGTAGCCTGTTCATATATTAGTGATCTATCTATCCACTAAGAGATGGGCTGAAAACTGATGGGACTAACCACAAAAAATTCATCAACTGCTTTCAGTAGTTTATTGCCAACAAAAGCCTCTCCTTTGCAAGATTTTGGTCTGCTGTGCCACGCTGACCAGGGTTGGCACAAGGTTTATTTCAAGTATGCCTTCTGTTGAAATTGTTGCCCATCTGTGTAGCTTGTTTCCTCAGTCGGCTCTTACGCTATCTTCTATACGAATAGGACATTTGACTCTTTATATTATTGATCCATCGTCTTTGCACTAACACATTCACATTTTGTTTTTTTGAAGTGAAATCTTCTTTAGCGGCGTTGTGCACTTTTTTGTGATGGGTAAGAAATGTTAAACTCGCGTCGGAAAACGAGACCTGATCGAAAATTCGTAAGACGGAGGGAGAGTAGTTCATAAATTTTCATGTTTGTGTACGATAGCGCAATAAATAAATATTGTATTTAATTTAATTTAATTCGTGCAAAATTATTGTCTAACCATTCCAAATTATCAAAAATGCACAACGTTAATATTCAAGTTTTGTCTTCTGCCGGCACTCCCGGAGTGCAACCCGTTTTTTTTAACTATTATTATTTTCATTTCACTTATTTAACTGTATTTTTAACCCTCGACGCAAAAACAGGGGTGTTATAAATTTGACGTCGATATCTGTGTGTGTCTGTCTGTGGCATCGTCATCACAGCTCTAAAAGGAATAAATTGATTTCAGAGCAGTTTTTATTATTTGGAAGCCAGTTTCATTGCGGTGGTTCCTAGCTATCTTTGGTTAATATCGATCTAGCAATGTAAGAGTATCAAGCTATTTTACAAATTGATGTAAAGCATCTTTGGCGTATGATTTCTCGGTGATGCTCGCGTAGAAGGTTTTTAAAGTTTTTAACTTAAGCTTGTTATTATTTATTGAAAACAAATACAGTTTTGTCCAGGAGGTGTGAGCCTAGTGTTCTGTAACACAGAATTTTACCACCACAGACACCAATCTCTCAGAAAAGCATGATTTAGTCTGACTGAAATGATTCTGTACTTCATTTCCACCTTTGTGATGCAAGAACTAAATACAATATTTACTTTATTTATAAATACGTGATGCAAAAAAATTCATATCCCATTTTACGAAACTCATGCCAACGGATTAATATGAAATTGGACCCATTTAAAGTTAATATGGAGGAAGCAAAAAAAAATATTATGGTCTTTCGAACTCTGGGAACTATTATTATTATTGCTGATCATCGTTACTGTGATAATCACTGACAGAAATTTACATTTTAGTCCTGATATGCTCATAGATTTGTATAAACTCGTTATATCATAAACTAATAAGTTTATGATTACGTACAACCAACTTGTAAATCAAACTAATCTTGCCGATAGTGGTCTTACATAAATATAAATTATATGTCCTAAGGTGTATGGAAACTTCCTTCAAAACAATAACATGTCTTTGATATGAAATATTCTGTAGACCAAGGCCTTCAAATCAGGGATTACCTACTTAAACCTTTCATTAAAATTGTACTTTGACTTTGCGTTAAGGCTAAGTACTAGTCGGAATAAGGTATGTTTGTTTAGATAAAATGGTTTTAATAAACTTTTACATACAGATGTATAATTATAATAAATATTTCTGACATCTAACTCAAAACACCATCTAGTCTCAAGCTAAGCAGAGCTCGTGTTATGGGTACTAGATATCTGATATAAATACATATACACTTTTTTTGGTAAATACATACATATTTTATATAGAAAACACCCAAACTCCGAAACAAATATTTGCGGATCATATTTACATTTGGGAATCGAACTTGAGATCCCAATAACAGCAGTCGCATACGTTACCATTATGCCACCGATGCAGTTTTATCCCAGAAATTATAGACTGAAGCGTACTAAACGCCTACAATTGGTTGGTTAACTTTATTATGGCTTACGTAGTAGGTGACAAGCCTATTGAAGTCAACGAGGTACACATATTTCGTATTTCTACTCAAATATTTGCACACTGCAAGAGTTTCTTTTTAAATTATTTACTGAGACACTTTACAACAAATATAAATTATCGATTAAAATTAGCGTACTACAAAATGGAACATATAATATCTACAAAATATGCCAATGGTATGGGAATGGTGACGTTATGGCAAACGATTTACTATTACGAGGGTTGAGGGCAACATACCAAGTTAGCCGCCAAAATTGAAATAATTAATACTAAAATAATTTTAAGTTCAAATTAGTAACGTCCTATTAACGAATAAACAAGCTCCTTTTTCCATTGCTATTGTAAGTACAATTAGCACTAACTTCGCCTTAAGCCTGAAGATTTTCCACACACGTGTAAATTTTGCGGTGACTGTAATCCTCATGTTTACGTTGCTTTGAAGTATAATTTACTATTACACAACTAGAGTGTAATATTTAATAACAACTACTATGCAATTTGTTCTAGAAACGAGGTTCGACCTTGATCATAGGCATCGGTGGGAAAATACCTTCCTAACCAATGATTGTTCGAATGATAATCTGTCATGAGCAACGTCATCATTAAAACTATGTTGGTGTGTAGTATTTATAAATGGATGTAGTTCAAGCAAAAAAAGTGTATTAAAAGTGGGTGTAAACAGCTGATTACCCTTTTAAATTTAATAATAAGATTCCCAATATCAGTGTATATTAATATAGTTAGCATCCGCTGATGATGAAAAGCCACCGCGGGTCTTAGTGGATGGAATGGTTCTCCGTTAGCCCCACACACGCCCTTCATCTCCTCATGGAGGTATACTGCGAAAAGCATTCCCTTCCCCCTTTTCCAAAAGAAGCAGTGCAGAATTTAGAAATATTTTAATACAATAGTCAGTCATTTATTTTATTGAGAACTCACACATATTTATTGACTCCACTTCAAAATTAAGTTAACAATATACTTAATTCACTTATTGTTTACTTTCCTTATTACTTATTCAAGATATCTACTCGTGTTTCTGAGGATTACTTGTTTTGAGTACCGTATCAAAGAAACGATTCGACAAAATAGCAATTGCCAGTTACGTCTTTCGAGGTATTTGCTAAACTTAGACAAGCAAAGTTCGAGGAATCAATGTTTGCCTAGCTTATCGTCGTAGATAGTGATTCATTATGTAAGCCAATTTGGAGCCTAAAATGAATGGCTTGATTTTAACCAGCTTATATATGAAATATGAACGTTTTATAGTAAGAGAAATGATATGTAAAAACATATAAATTCTAATACACACGGTAAAGTACCGGCTCTGTGTTATTTTCAACTATAACTTAAAACCCTAAAGTTCAATAAGGCCGTAAGTGTAAGTTTTTACTTGAAAAAGGTTCCATACTATGTAATGTGGTTAATATACTCAAAAGAAATAAGCTTGTTCATAACACTGTATTCTGGAAGTATTTTTTAACCAATAGTTTTATTCTATATTTTAACAATTCTTACAAAAGTAATATATATAAAGCAAATATTTCAAAACTAAATACATAAAATGTAAATCAAGACTACATTTAGACTAATAAAAAGTCTTGCAACTTTAAGTTCATTTAGAATATAAAGATTTTTAGAACCCATAAAGTTTTTTCTTTTTAAACTCAAGGAATCTTTCAATTAACTCTCAGTATTGTATACATTCTTGATTCTGAGATAGTAGTCGGCAAATGATCCAAAACGTCAGATAATTTTATTAATAAACAGATTGTACCAGCAATCTGTCAGTAGTTACTATTTAATCATCATAGTAACTCGTATAAGACCTACGCCTACTCAACCTAATTAGTTACTGAGATGAACACAATACAGTAGGAAAGCCACGCTTCGGCATGTATGGGCCGACTCGACCGGAGTGATACCACGGCCTCATAGAAAACCGGTGTGAAACAGCGCCTGCGCTGTGTTTCACCGAGTGAGTGAGGATACCGGATGCCCATAATCCAACCCTTCCTCTCATCCACCTCCCCATCCCCCATGGCCGGCAACGCACTTGTAATGCCTCTGGTGTTGCGGGTGTCCATGGGCGGCCGTAATCGCTTACCATCAGACGATACGTTAGCTCGTTTGCCCCATAAAAATTTAAAAAAGAACACCGATGTATATTCACACAAAGAGTTTTTGTCTAATAACTACTTTGTTAATAAGTAGTTATTAGACAACACAGCACTCATTTCAGGTAATTTTCTTACACGTTCGGCCTGGCTGCAATCTGTCGTTTTAGTGACATGATATCACTTTTTGTTTAATCCCTATTGTCATGATAACCCTTAACCACATATATAATAATGATAAGGATATTTGTAGATATTATTGTTATACTAATTACATCGTGAGAATAAAAACTAATGGGGCATTTAATAGTACGAGAATAGCTACACAGTATTTAACTTTTTTGCGTCCTTTGTAGTCTCAGGAGAAAACAAAAATAACTCAAAAAGTCCAATTCTGCTTACTTCGTAATAATCTGTAACAATTTTCATGAAAGGAGTTAAAAATATTTAAGAATCTGTTTGCTCTTTAACAAAAGGAGCTGAAAAAGGAAAAGATGTGAAAAAAATTTTGGAAATAAAATCTTACTATCTCTTATATTACAAAGTTTTGCTAGTTACCAATGAAATAATGCTTTGTATGTCATACGTATTGCATTTCGTGTTTGAAAAAGAAGGTTATTTGGCAATACATGTATATCCAAAAAAAATTTCAAAGACAACTTAATGATCTTTAAGGATTAAATCGATACAAACACCAACCTCCACCTACCACTACTAGCACTACACCAAAACTAACTAAATAATTTAATAAAGAATATTAAACTATTTATGTAGTTTTAGTGTTTGACAAGAAAGCACTGATTTCACTTTATATTTGAGTACCGTATTACTTCACTCACTTCGTCTTCATAAGTATATGATTTCCCTCATAAATCAGGGTTTCGTGTAGAACCCACGTCTAAAAAACATAATTTTGGCGGCTCATGCCTACAAATTGAACCACGTATGGCAACGAAAGACATGAATACAAAAAAGGCTAAATGTCACAAATCTATTTCAGATGTATCCTATACAAATAGTTATTCTTTATATGGATTTTAATTCAATTTCTGTTCATCAATACGGAGAATACTTCATCAATACCAATGTAATGAAAGAAGAATTTTATATTTTTATACAGATTATGGCTATACACAAATATAATATACAAACTAAGAAGACAGACCATTTTTAATGAAACAAAAAAACAACAAGTGCATTTGCACCATAATTACGAATCATAATAATCTTTATTTCATATTATTGATTATGTGATAGTAGTCGGCAAATGATCCAAAACGCCAGATAATTTTATTAATAAACAGATTGTACCAGCAATCTAATTATTTATAATTACCTGCTACAAACAGGTAATTATACAAGTTACGGATATGATTTAAAGTCCAGGTTTTGATTAAACATCTCGACCATTCAATAGTAAATATGCATTATATAAAAATTTATTCAACATTATACATTTAAGAATCTATAACAATGTTATAAATTATGTATGTCAGTCTGCAAAACCACTGTACCTATTTTATTGTCATTTTTCATAAAGTTGTCTTAAGTCTTGGAGCAGAACATAGGTTACTTTACTTACTTACTTTATCTTATATTACCTACCGCACACTTATTACCTATTAACTATTCATGTCCGATTCACCTGCAATGTACTCAAAAGACCCTTAACTGCAATAAATGCTCGAAATATAGATTTAAGGCAAACTTTAATGTCTAAATTTAATATTGTGATGTAACATGTATTGTATTTCAAATAAAATAAATAAATAACTTAGTAGCCAGTATTTGCTGTCCAATGTACTAGGGAACTATCAAAGAATGGCGGAAGGCGTTGGCACTTGTGATACAATGTTTAAATTAGTACAGGTGCTAACAATCCAATTTTAGATTTTCCATATTTTGTGTCATAATTATTATTATTGAAATTTTATGATTTCATATGATAATGTGGTAAATCTAAAATTTTGCATTATATATATTATTACTTTACGCGATTACAGACGAACACTCGGGCTGAGTCGTCAGCAAAAGCTATTAGAATATAATGTACCATTTTGCCATGAAAGTTGTTTATATAGATGTACTGGTATAGAAATTACGACTCAAACACGGAACTTTCGTCAACTGCGCAATTTACTGTAATCTTAATGGTTACCACCATGTAGGTATATTTAATAAATGCGAACAACTAAGTGAATCCAAACGGAACAATCGCTATTAAATACTAATATATATCATCAGATTAGAGTGATAACATAAGCCCGAAACACTAATGGCTCAAATTCTTAAAATAGATTTCATTATTTTCGTAGTTAGGACTTTGTTTGTACTTTGTTTAAAGTGCATAAGACATATGAAATGGTAAAATTTTTATGCGTCATTAGTTTTGCGTATTTCGTCATAGATTCCCCGATCCGTGGCATCATTTTGAAGGACAATCATTATTTCATAGCTTCTTTTCATGATACACGTGCATATTTCACGTTCCTTACTAAACCATCCAAAGGTCCAACTCATTCAAAATGTAACGCATGCAGTGTGATTACATTAATAAATTATCTGCTTACACGAAAATTATTTCCACAAAACAGAATGATTCTTAAATGAAACCTAATCAATTACGTTAGCACCTTTGCTGGCATAGGCTGATGTATTAATTTATTTGGCTTATCCATCTAAACTGAAAATATTTGCACCAAACAAACCATTCTATTTAATTTTTAACTATTCAATGTGTTTTAATTTTACAATAGAAGCGCAACACAATAAAACAGCGTGGATAATTAACACGATTCATTAATTTGGAAAAAGCTATTCTTCTAGAAATGCAAATCATGTGCTCAATTAAACATTAGCCTGCTCATTGCATTTCAGAAAACAAACAAGTTAGTACACAAACTATGTTATTTTCTACCGATACAGAAGACCTAATGTTTGTTTAGCATGAACTCAATCGTCAGAGTGGCCGAGTTCTTCGTTGCGATTAGCTCGCCCTGAAATCGTAACCAATAGCAATAAACGCGCGCGACATTCCGAGCGAATGGATCTTCAGTAAACTCACACTAGACCTTAGACTCTGTACAAAAGATAAACTTAAAGCAAGGCATTGTCCATTTCCATGAAATGCTTGTTTTCGCATACCAGTCGAAGTTCTTAAATATATGCGTTTTTTCTGGGAATCAAAACTGTTTGTAGAACTCAATGTTACCATTTAAAAATATTTTTACTAAAAATAGGGTATTTCATGGACTTTGGTGTATAACGGGATAATAAGAATGTGGTTTATATATTTCTATCATCTCATCATTTATTATCTAGATTGGTTCCGACAGATTTGGTCCAATATAACATTGAAATCTTTATTTTAATGAAAATAATGAAGGTTACTACGAACAACAAGTTACAATACCCTTTTCTGACGGGAACTAAAAATAAATTTTTCGAGTATTTGTTTGGAACCTGGACGAATTATATCTAGTCTTAGATTGGCAACACTGAGATGGTTTTTAACCGTAAGATCCCTTTTTGTTAAAAATAAAAATATTTTTAACTTTGAAATCATAAGTTGTTTTGTAAAGTAGATATATTTATCGTTGATATGAGGTTTGATTGCTTGAGATAAAGTAGATATGTGAAAGAAAGTATGTAATTTTACGGTAAGTATTTAGTATTGTATAATAAGTTAAATTATAAACATTTCTACAATTTATTTTCTCGTATATCCGATAAATATGATTCGTTTACAAAAAGCTTTCTGAAAATATTACTAAACTAAATTGTAAGGTACTGACATAGGTTAAGAGAAATTGTATACTAACACTATGGATTATGTCTGAATAAATAAAGGTATTATTATTATTATTATAAAAAGGCTCATAGGAAAAGAGAATTTTATTCTTTTAGTTGCTATATAGCTATTCTTGCTGAGTGAGTTTATAGTAGTTTATTTGTAACCGATTTTTGTGTTTTTTTATTTGAGTAAACTTTTTTTATTTCGATTCATAGTATTCCGTTCCGTTCCGTTCCTTTGTTACGATAACTAAGTAGGAGAAGTTAACTTATTAAAGTGTTACAAACACACTAATGTATTTACTTTTATATTAATACGTTTGTTTTACAGTAGGTGGATGCGAGAAGCCATGAATCGAACTTGGTGGGGTGCAATTGGATAGGCCCACGTCCAGCAGTGGACTGCGATAGGCTGATGATGGTGATGATTAATACGTTTTCACTGCTTGTTGTTGTTTTGTTTTAATATCATAAAGAAACTTCTAGAGTACTTCTAGAGTTATACATGATTAAAAAATGCGTTTTGACTAATTTTACGACTTCTGTCAAAAACATGTAAGAAACAATTAAACAGCAAAATAGAATATTTGACAAGATATAAGCAGGCCGGGCTTAGGCCTAACATATCACTAACACAAATGTTTACTTACGCTCGGTAAATCCGAGAATTATCAACTGCGTCAAGTCAAATCATTCTCAATAATAGGTATTATCACCACAACACATCACGTCATCGTCATATTATTTTTTAAATAATCTAGTTATACGATACTATTATACAGTGTGAGTGTGTATTACATAAATAATGCAATCAATCAACAACCCATAATGTCCCACTGCTGGGCTCGGGTCTCCTCTCAGGAGAGGGTTAAGATCATACGTCCCCACGCTGGCCAAGTGCGGGTTGGAGACTGGCAAGAATACGTTGTGGCTACGTAAATCTTGCCGTTGGATGTTTTTAAGCCGCCCGAAGGCCTCCAACTAAGCTACACGACTATTACCGTATGATAACAACCGGGACCGACAGCTTAACGTGACCTCCGAATCACTACACACATAATGCAATATCCAAAGATTTTGTATGCAAGGTCCTAGAGTGAGTTTGTTTCATATCAACTCGATTGTCACGCTCTAGGCATTGTAGTTGGCTCACATTGAACTCTTCATCAATAGCAACGTTCAACATGGTCACCATCGAAAGACAGTCGATTTGAAATAAAATCACTAAGGTGAGTTTTTTTTTAATGGATGTGACGTGTCTCCTGATAGGAAGCGATTACCGCCGCTCATGGACACCAGTAACATCAGAGCCATCATAATTGCGTTGCCGGCATTTCAAATCACCATCCGTCCTAGGCTTTCAAATCACAAGCCATCCCTACCTAGGGGCCCTCAAAGAGAACTCGAGCTATTGCAACTTAAATTCCATCCCTTCTTCTGCACCTAAAGATTATATTCCCCATTATTTTGCAACAACTGTTCTTCTTGTTTTTGAAAGTAGCTTACTCCCAACACACAGCTAACGCTATTCTGGGAGTCAGGGATATACAATGTTTTGTAATCCCGTTTTTTTTACAATAAAGAATTATTCATATTATTAAATTAACCAATCCATCAAGCAAGATCTCTTACTTGCAATTGTCTTCTTATCATGTTAAGTTTTGTTTTCATATTTAACTCCTGTGGCGACCTCCACATACAACGGCAACAAAAACATATGACAACGCCATCTACCACTAACAAAATACACTGAACTACGGAGTGATGTAGTGTACGAAGAAGCTACCAATCCTGCATCGCGCAATAGATGTTCTCGCGCTGGTTAACATATAAACAACTTCCCAACATCAATCGTTGGGTCGTGGCCCGCCAGGCATGATCACCTCGCCTGGCCGGAGGATCCTCCCTTTGGGTCGGAGGAATATGTGACCCATTCCTCCACAACTCCCAATGTTGCTATGTAATTCTTGAACGGCGAATTTCTAAGCGTAACTTTATACATACCTTAGCGAAGCTTAAAATTGTAGTCAACGAAATGTAGAGTTTTACTGTGTGATCCTTTAGGACTTATTGCATATATAATCTTTGGTATATATGTGTTGCCAGATTTACAAACTGCTCATCGGCGCTCACGGCGGAACGGCGATGCGGCGTGCAGTGGAACGTAGCGGTGGAGAGGGCGGGTGAAGGGTCGATCCGGTCGATCCGGACCTTACGAGATTACAAAAAGGACGAGAACCTACTTCAACGGTCAGGACTTTATAAATTAATTTAGCGAGTAAATATCAGCTAAATACAGTCCACTGCCTTTTATTACGTCCTTGACCCTAGACATGTGTTTATCGGTGTGGTGATAAAGTAAGAATATATAGTGTCACGACCCCCATTTCTTCCCGTAGATGTCCTAGGAGTGGACTAAAACAGCAAACTACGAAGCACAATAGCACTGCAGATAGACAGGAAACTTGACACAAACCTGCTACCTCTGGTCTGGTCTGGGCAGTGTGATAAAGAATGAATGAATGAAAGAATGAAAGTCTAAGGAGAGGCTTATGTGAACTATCAAAGTTTGTTGCTGATGGCTTATATCTAATAAATAAATATTACAGACACCTAACAGACAACGCGGTCTAGTCCCAAGCTAAGCAGAACTTGTGTTATGGGTACTAGAGGTCTAATATAAATACATTAAAAATTTATAAATACGTATTAAATTATACATAGAAAACACCCAAACTCCGAAATAAATATTTGCAGATCATACAAAACATTTGGTCCGACCTGGGAATCGAAACCGAGACCTCTAGCACAACAGTCGCATACGATACAACTACGCCACCTAAGTATATCTGTAAAACATATGAATTTGGTATTAATGTTTAAAGTGCATTATTCTTTAATTGCTTCGTCCTAAGGTTTAATAACATGACACATAAACGCTTAACCTTCAATGTACGGAATTCCGAGGTTAGCCAGCAATTCACTATTCATTAAATTTAAAATACCTACCTTAAAAAGAACGATATGTCCTTCTACAATAATAATTTAAGTATCTCCATGCCAAATTAATACTCAATCGGTACAGCAGTTTAGCCGTGAAAGTGTAACGGACTGACAGAGCTACCTACGAATTTATAATTAGTTAATAGTTTTTGCCCGCAGTTCCGTTCGCGTGTTTGTCGGTTATCAAAATGAGTATATATTCTTCCTGAAGAATCTAAGTATCTCCATGATAAAATCAATTGAAATCGGTCCGTTGCACCGCTACCTTTTCTGCGCGTTACGTTTCAAAGCGTAACAGATAAACTTAATTTCGAATTTTTAATTATTAAATAAATAACAAATTGATAAGACAGGTTTTTAAGCGTTTTTATAAACGGTATATTTGAATGTGTGTTCGTGAACATTCCCCGTTTCCTTCGTTTGTCACTGGTGGCGCTGTTGCTTTCTTTGTGGATTGAAGACAAATGTCAAGTCGTTTTGTGCTCAATATAATATTTGGTTTTTCATTGAAATATTACCAAAACTCAAAAATAATATTATTACAGTAATGATAATATGCCTATATACTGATTTTATTGGAAGTCTAGTTCATTATTAATTGAAAATCAAGTATATAAAGGATTATTCGACGTAGGAAAATTCGTATAACTGTGCCACGCAAAACAAACAGAAGCTCAATTCAAGTTTAATAGATACAGTAGCAGCTACATTTCAAATTGTATCTTAGCAAAATGATTTTTTTGAATTCGTATACACGTGTATGTCGGATATCGCGGTAAAGAGTGTCTCAAAGTATCTCCATTGTAAATTTCATCCAAATCACTTTCTCCTTGCCAAATTTCATTAAAACAGTGCAACAGTTTAGCAAAAGCATAACAGAAAGACAGAAAGATAAACAAACAGAGTTACTTTCTAATTTATAATTTTAGTATTAATATTAGGTCCTTACATATCAAATTGGCGTTTTGTCGCACTGGCCACTGATCTGAAATATATCCTTTTTGGTTATGATTTCCAAATTCAAAGTTATAAATCATCATTTAAATAATCATTTAGCTGGTATATTTGAATTTCGAAAACAGTCATTCATTTGTTTTTTTCCTTATTAGCTTTTTTAATCTCGCACAATGGAAAAATTTAAATATCGCATTATTTACGAGTACGAGTTCTACCTTGGCACCAGAGCTGCAGAAACAATACTAATAATATTAGCAATGTTTTGTTCCTTTTGAAGGAGGGGTTTATATTATGTCACGCACTATTAAATAACAAGGTAACATAGCTACCCTGATTTCAGCAGGGCCGGCTCGACCGGGGTGGTACTACCCTCTCACAGCAGACGAACTTTAAATAACAGCATAATACTGTCGTGTTTCACTAATGGTTGCAAAACCGGTGGCCCAATGATGCAATAGCATCTTAACAGGCCGCCTTGGTATGGGTCACAATGCTACATTGCTTGATTCGCAATAACTATGATGACCACCATTCTTGAATTTTATTCATACTTTCCATCAGGCAGTGCAGAGTCACATTGGCAGGCTCATACATAAAAAAAAATACGATTCTTGAAATTATATAATGATCAAAGATATCATGTGTCGTCTGTATACGAACACGTCGATGATACCCGAGTATTATATACTTACAACGATGTTCATAAATTCTCGTGCACTGTCTTGCATGCGACTTACACGGAGACAGACCAAGGTCGTATGCAACATTAGTCTGCGACGACGAAATCAAGACAATGCATACTCACTTATAATTTGTGTTGGTGCCATTTGAAATACTTACATATTTTTCTTATATTATTATTCTCTTTATTACTTGTATATACATATAAATTACATTTTTAAATACATAAAAAATAATAATATATATTTAAAAATATAAAAAATAGTAGACCACCGACTTCGGGTACATCGACCAAGAAACCGGTGGTTAGGGCTCCAAAGAAAGGAACCTCCTGACAGTACGAACCGTGTCAAGAAGGACTGCCTTCTGCATCAGACCCTTGATCCAACCATCTAACGTGAGCCTCTTGAGGTGTTGGTCGAGGCTNTACAACAGCTGAAACTTCTACCGTTGTTTCCAGGGATGGTGAGGCGGAGCATAGCAGCGAGTCCGGGGATGATGCTTGTGCTCTAAGCCTAGCTCTTGTTAGCATTTTGGAATTTCTTGGTAATATTAATTTTACGGCATGACATTTGAAATGTCATGTCTAACATCATAGATGTTTCCTTATAAACTGCATTATTTTTGTATTCTTATCTTGTTTTGGTGCCAATGATTCATTTTAAATATATATTGAAACTTGTTTCGATTGATTTTTGGTGTTGGGAAGTATTTAATCTTGAGGAAATGAAATAAATTATTGAAAAATAGTATTAGAAATTCCACACGCTTTCAGTGTTGCCATTTATATTATTATTATTATTAGCTTTTCTTGCTGATACTAAACAATGATTTAACACGCTGTAGCAGATTATTTTAACTTAAATCTTATACATCGGGTTTCCCAGTTCAGTGATCAGCGTGTCCTGTGACACATTGGCCTCTTCCACCTGCTTCCATTCTTCTCTATTGGTAGCTTTTCTGGACCAAATTGTCCCTCCAAACATCTTGAGATCATCCGTCCTTCTTTTAGCTTGTCTACCTCTTTTGCTTTTGCCATCACGTGGCTGCCATTCTGTTTTAATTTTAGTCCATTTCAATCTGCTTTCCCTTGTCTTATGTCCTGTCCATCGCCATTTCAACCGTTTTATTTTATTTTGTTAAAGCATTTTTCTTATATACACCTACTTATATTTTTTACTAGCTGAACCCCGTGGTATTACTCGTGTTTTTTATTGTACTCGTTGGGCAAAGTAAGCAAACAAATAGTTTCAGTTACTTGTTATATCATCACTTCATCAGCTATCTGGCAACTAAAGTCCAGTCAAAATAGGTCCAAAAAATTAAAAATACGATTTTTGGATGTACCGTATTTATTAAAAAGCTGTTAATTTGAAATTACAAACAAACGCTTAAATTTTATTTGTTTGTATTGATTAAAATAAAAGTGTTGATGATTAATCAATAAAGATTATGACAAGTGATGAATCAGTAAAATATTTAATAAAAATGAGATAATAGAACAACTACTTACAGAGAGGCGCCATTCTGTTAGTACTGAAAAAGTTACGGATGATTGTTTTCTGATGAAAATACGCGTTTGTATATAATATAATTGGACCTAGTTGGCATCTAATAAACAATTATAATTTCAATTGAGCTTAAGTTTAATAATAGTCACTTGGGTACTGACGGAGGTTTAAGCCACCTGGTGTCCATTTATGATTATCGTAACTGTTCCGCTCTAGTTTCAATCTTATTTAATCGGCGAAACTTGCGTGTGGTGACGTATTCAGAATATGGAGAGTCACCATTCCTATTCATTCAATTGGTGTCGTGAAAAGGACCAAGACTTGACTTGACCAAGGGGCCAAGTTACGCTGGACAATGTCACTGTAAAGAGTAGGAAAATTTGACATAAACCCTTTTTCTTACGTGTGAAAATCCCCTCGGACCTCATCCCACCGGGCTTTACGATGGGGCGGTGTGTCGGAATCGAACTGACTTAAACCACACGGTGTGCCACTCTGCGCCTGAGACGGGAGGATTCGGGAACCGCTGTATTACGATATCCAGACCCCTTCCAGACTTAAAACAAACCCTATACCACTCAGTATGGCTAAGCTGGTATATTAGATCAAAATCTCCCTTCTACCGAGAGTCCCATGTCTAGGAGTGGACAGAAAAAGCTGTAAATGATAATTATTGATTAACTTTTCCGATTGATGGAGTGCCGCGAAGACGTACCCTCGTTAACAATATTTCTCAGAAAAAGCAATAAACAAATATTGGTTCAGTGCACATAAAAAATTATAATTTGAAGAGAATCAATTACTATATCGGAAACTTAATTAGGTATTTCCGATATTTGGTTTTCAATTTACGCAGAATGCCAGTCATATGAGCGTTCGTTAAGCATATGACACTTGCACCGATTACAGAGCGCATTTTGGCAGATATATAAAGCGTAACCTTGAGAGAGTGGTGGAGTCAATAGTTTCGAGCTTAAGAAAAAATATACTCTGATATATTATTGACAGTAAACAATTGGAAAATACTAGTTGATTTTAAAAAGAAAAGTAGTAATAATAATATTTTCGGATACGTAACACACCCCGTGATCTACCTACTCCCAAACTACTTAGAATTTGTATTATGGCTAATAATAATACTTTTTTATAAATACATATAGAATACATGTATACTTTTTTCATACATACATCAAACATACATAGAAAACATATAAACTCTGAAACGAATATTTACAGACCACACAAACATTTAGTCCGCCTACCACTACCTCGCCCCACCCCTACGCCACTGATGTAGTCGAATTCTTCATAAAGCATATTTTTTATAACCTTTTTTTTTTACGTGATGGATTGCCTTTACGCACTTCGGTTTCCCCCCCCCCCTCGCGGGGCGGGGACGCTTTGTATGGGACTCCTGACTGCCTCGCCAGACTACCCACTAAACTACCTCGGTGTGCCACTCTGCGCCTGAGACGGTAGAGATCCGGGAACCGCTTTCTTACGCCATCCGGACCCCTCCCAGCGCTTGCCCGCACTGAAGTGGGCACCGTCTGATGGTAAAGACTCTCAATTTAGGCGATGTACGGCACACGCGTAACGTCGCCCCCTCGCGGCTAGCCTGCGAAGCGGATGGGGGGGGGGAAACCCGTCCCGCCAATCCGCGGCCACACTCAGGGCGGCATGAGGCGCTGGTAGGCGCGCCTCCGCCGGGCGGCGGATCCAGTTCGCGGGCGGCGGATCGGGTCCGAGTGGAGATCGTCCTCCCGGGCCTTCTCCTCCACCTCCTTGTGCGAGATGACTTCCTCGCAGCAGGTCGCGACCGCGGTAAAACTGCTCTCGCCGCCGGCCATGGAGCGTACGACGGCCGGCAGCGAGAGATCTCCTCCGATGACTACAGTGAAGGCCCGACGCTGCGGCGCCCAAGCGGGGCACACCGCCAGCGTGTGCTGGGCCGAGTCCTCACTGCAGTCGCAGTGGTGGCAGGCGGGACTCAATTCCCTCCGCGCGACTGAGTGCAGGTACTTCCCGAAGCAACCGTGCCCGGATAGCACCTGCGTCAGACGGGTACTTTTTATAACCTAGTTGTACCCCTCGGTCCAGTGGTTAGTGACTACTTAGCCAGAAGTTACGGGGTTCGATTCCCACACTTATAGTTTAATAACTGTATGATGAACATAATCATTTTTATTTTCTGAATGTAATTTCTCTGTAATATGTATTTATTTAGAAGTATTAAGTAGGTTTATCAGGAGAGCAGTTACAATAGGCTCTACCTAGTTTAGGTTCAAACAACAATGTGTGAAATGTGTCAAGTTATTACAACTATTAATCTCGCAAATCTTTTCACTCATAAAATCTGGCCTCGAGTAACAAGCGACGTGCCCAGTCAAGGACAGTGACTTCCTATCAACAATGTTAAAAAAAAACACAATGTAAACATATTTGTCCATTGTGATCTTGACATGTATCATCCCGCGCAAAAAGTTGACCAAATGATGTCATAATACGCGTACGCATAACGCATCCTCAGGTCAAACATTGGCCATGAGATCATCTGTTAGATATAATTTAATGAGCACAGTGTCTAACCGTTATCTTGTTCAAATAAAGAGAATGCGTTGTCAACAACTTCGGTCAATACTGGAAATCGTGGGTTAGGTTAGAATAAATAAAACACCAGAGTATCATTCAATCTAGTTAGGCGTGTATATTTATTTTTCGCCTGACTGACTGTTAGAATAGCGGCTTAAATGCAGAAAAGTGCAATCGGGCTTCCAGGCCGAGATTGAAGGGGGTGATATCTCCTCCCATGACAGGGTCTGATAAGGCATTGCGTCAATTCGGAGAGGACCTACAATCACATACCCCGAGCCCTCCCAGAACGGGGCGCCAGAGATCCGAGGTGGTTTTTAGTTGAAACACCATATACTCTTTGCTCTTGCATTCTCGAGGAGCAGGAGATCTGAGGAGATTTTTCCACCCCGTCAACAAAGAAAATAAACAACAGTAAGTCAGTTTACTTAACTAATAAGTGTTCTTCATCATACTCGAACAAGACAAAAATACAGAAACAGATAGATTTGAATACAATAATCCATAAGAGACTATTTCATAAAAAAACCCAACTTTTATACAGAAAGGAGAGCAATATGTTAAGGAATTTGTTAAGCTCCGCAATAGCACTCAACAAGTTGTGAACACTAGGGTATTACTTGACCGCAAATAAAACCACTGTGAACTGTTCTGCTGATCTGACAAGCTATTTATTAGGTGTCTTACATAAATACATTCGGGATAAGTTTTACATTGAGCCCGGTAACGTAACTATATCGCGATTCTGAAAGGTGGCACAGCGCCATCTAGTTTAGTGAAAGACAACATTATGTACCTACTAGAATTTTGTTCCACTTTCATCGCGACATAGTTATGTTTGTTTTTATCATGAACAGACTTTATTGGTGTTTATGCTTTCACGCCTTAAAAAGTCAAGTGAACGTCATAATATTTTTAATGGCTTTGTATTAGTCTGAATTTGTCATCATATTATTATATCTCAGTCAGTTAGATTTGAGAACAAATAATATGTGCTCTCTGGTAGGTCTTACTGTCTTCGATTCATTCCATTCATCTTCGTTTATTACTCACCAGATTAGCTAAAAAATACATTACAATAAGATACTAAATTCTAACGTTAACATTTGAACTAAACGAGCAAAAAAAGTTTCAATTTGATATGACAATGAAAAGTCATGTAAAGGGACATAAGGATCAATTCCACTAAAGTGATAAGAGTTTCCAGATATAGATCTGGAAACTGGGAAACGAAACCTAACCTCTCATCCTGCTTTTCCTTATTAAAAAGGCAAATCCCAAATTAGGATTGAACATCCCGTGTCGCGGGGGACTTTACAAACATACACCTAAAAATATCTGTGTGGATCACACAAAGTTTTGTGTCATGAGGGGTTTGAACCCATAACAGTCTGCGCAGTAGAAAGCAGCCGCTTAAGCCACCAGACCAGCCTTACAGACCATAGGCTAAATACTAGCTGCTGGGATGTCCATGGCTTATTAATCATAATTTAAACTAACAACTCGTTTATCCTCTATGTAAGAAGTGTAGATTAAAATTGTCTTCCAATTACATAGTGAGTTATAAATGAAGATATAAAAACGTGTGAAACTATACTATCCCACGGCACAACGGGTAATTTTGATATTGGTTTTTCAGTTTTTGTTATAGAAACAGAACGCTTACATAATTATCAAAGTGGGTAAAGTTAGTAAATTTAATAATTGTAAAAAGTAACTTTAATTAAATTAGAACAGTCCTGGTTCACAATAATAACATCGAATTGATTAAATACAAAAAATAAAAGCGATTTGAAACACCAAATCCAAGCAGGAATGTTTGAAACGAAACTAGTTAGAGCCTGTAATGTTACCAGACTGCTGATAAACATACTCACGCATTTCTTAATACATAATATTCGTAATAGATTAATTAGAGCAAAAAGATCACCACACAATTATTGGAACAAACCTTTAACCACCTGGTGCAGTCATCACTGTGTGTAATTTTCTCATGTTGTATTTATATTATATTGTTATTACTACATTCCGTATGTATTTCTAAGATACTCTACTTACATTAATCTAGGTTTTACCCGCGGTCTTAAGAATCAAAGTACCTCCATTGTTAATATTATCCAAAGTGATTCAACGTTTTAGCCGTGAAAGCGTAACAGACAGAGTTAATTTTGAATTATAATATTGTTAATATGGATCGTTAATACTCCATTATTTATTATAAATATGAAATATGTATATTTCTCGAACACTTTACCCGACCCTTTCAATTACTTGACGACACAGCTTTTGCTGCTTATTGAGTAAATAGATAAAATAAATTTGAAAATTTAATTTTAGAACATATTAATCACAGATAAAATAAATTTATGTCGTTATAACATCTTGTAAAGTACCTACATAAGTATTTAGGGAGTAGTGGCTGGTAACGTCAAAAGATATTAAGCTCCAATTTCTTTTCTATTTTCATAGATATATATCTTACATAATATTTTGATATCAGAAAATATTGCTTTAACTTAGTAACAACTTATCGTGTTTACAATATCATAGCTTTTAGATCAGTGTCAAATTTCTTTTGGTCCTTCGAGCCTAAGATACCTTTTAAACAAAAGCACGGATGGTGTATTAAATGGTCATCTCGCAGTTTCTATATTACTGCAACGTTACAACTAAGTTGAATATTCTGGGTTCGGTACTCACATTGGACAACTCTTTGTGTGAATCACAATTTTTTGTTTTGAATCTGGGTAGTCACTGTGTTCGTTTCATAAATGTTCGTAGAGTTCTCCGCGATACTTGATTATATTCTTGTGCCAGAATTGTCTTTGAAATATAGAAGAGATAACAAAAAAAATATCGGACATTTAACACACAACGCCATTCAGTCCTAATCTAAGCAGAGCTTGTGTTTTGGGCACTAGACAACTGCTACGAATACATACATACTTTTCTTGTAAATACATATAATAGATAGAAAACAGTGTTAAAGACTGTTAATTTTTGCTAAGTGAGACATACTAGTCCAGCTCCTTTTTAAAACTTTCACCGGACATTTTTTTAGTAAGATTCCATCAAAAGTTTTATTATATTTCCAATACGTTAATGGATACTTTTCTGGCTCAGTTAACCAAAATACAGACCATTCAAACACAATGAAGTTTGCTTACAAATTTTATTTAGAAGTTATACATTATATTTTATTTCAGTTATATTTTATTTAGTACTATTCACACCGTTTTATGTAATGAAGAAAAATCCGATTCACACTTCGTCATGTCACAGTATTATATCGTTGTTTTCAGTATATATAAATAATTAACAGGGAGTTTCCCACTAAGATCAATACAGTTTCTATTGGGTATTTCAGTTACTAACTACAGTCCTTAAGATACAGCTTGATCTCTGGGACAGATGGATACGGAACCGACGAAGTAATTTTGAACCACTAAACTTTATGTTACATCGCACAAATTAAATTTTTAAAAAGACTTAAGAAAAGTTTGTTATTTCAGAATTTTTGACTGCGTGAACTGGTTTTGACTATTCTTCTTTTATTTCGAAGCTGCTGGAAGTCGTGTGATCCAGTTTGGTTCAGTTCTGACAATGCCATCCATGAGAAAACTAAATAAATCTTCAATATGCATTATGTAATATAAAAGCATTAAACAACATTACTGGTATCTGATGTTAATGCTACTTTTTGTAACTTTTAATTATTATTTTTTTATTTGTTTAAAAGACAACTCCCGCATTAGGAATATACATTCCTGTGTCGCGGGGATCTTTGCAAACATATATGAAACGGACACAAAGTACACCCAGACTTAGAACAACAATTTATGGATCACACAAAGTGTTGTCCCATGTAGGATTTGAACCCGTTGTGAGTTTGGCGCAGTAGGAAGTGGTGTGGCGACCACTGAAACTACTAGGCCAACCGTGTAGTCAATAGTCTTTTAAAATTACACTAGTGACAACGGTCACAGAGGTCAAGCTATATTCTAAGGACTTTATAAGACGGACAGTGCAAACTAATCAATTTACTTGAAGGTCTTCGCTCCCCTTCAGACAGCAACTGTCCAGTTTTACAATCGACAATATAATCTAGGGAATTCCCTGAACTTAGAAAAGGTTTCAGAGCAAATTGTGATCAATTGTCCCAACCGATGATCAATAATTATAAGTTAGTGTTGGTAATTTATTATTGACTTGGGGACTTGTAGATATGTCCCGATTACAAAATCGATGGGTACTATAATATTACTAAAATATTATTATTATTAAATTAATTATGAGAATATGAACTATCAATACACGAGTGTATGTATATAAGCGACTACACCAGTTTTACCAGTACCTGGTGAAGTTTCAAATAGTTACACACAACAGATGAAGTTTGCTGTGAAATATAGATATATAAATATATATATATATAACTGACATATATGTCTCTCTTCAAAACGTATGAAACCAAATTATGGAGTTATTTGATAGATAAGTTGGTATAAGTCTATGAGGGACTTTATCAGCAAGTGGTGAATCATTTTTCAATAAGTGTAAGTCTTTTCGCACATTTTCACTTCATATAAAATATAATTGCTATCTCTCTTTTCTCAATGGCACAAGAAAAAAGCACCCTTAAATCAATACTTGCTAAAGTAAAGCCGTAAAAATATTGATCGTCTATTTAGACTATTCTGTCCGACACACTTTATTAATGTTTTCCAGATTAAATCACCGTAGTCATTTCTAATAATACAATCTAGAATTTAAGGAAGGAAATTGGTTAAAATGATCGGCAACATTAAGCACATGTGACGGCAATTTGGAAAGATTGAGTAAAACAATCATTTATCTATGTATACGGTTTTCACACAAAGAGTAGGAGCGAGATTGATTGAGTATTGGCATTTTGCCAATGAGTGGGTAATCATGGGTTTTTATAAAATACCTAGGTAATTTGTTTTGCTGATCTTGAATAGATAGGGAATCCGAATTACATTACAATATGATGGGATCTTAATCAATTTTTTGAGCAATGAAAAATTACAATACCTTTGTAAAAAGAAAAACAATTTTTTTTATACTAAAGTTCCCAAAGCTTCGCACCAAAGCAGAGGTTTTAAATGTCTTTAAAGGCGTTCGTACACCAGATAAATGGCAACAATAAAAATATTGATCTACCTTTTAAAAATGGTGTTGGTCTTGGCTTAAATAATAACTAGAAAATAAACGACTGAGAAGTCACCAAATTTCTTCAATAATACAAATTTAGCGATTGGAAATCATCCGTTGACCTATGAAGCTAATTATTTAGTGAAGACATATTAGAATACATGTTATTATTAAGTTATTAGTACTAACTACACTTTAGTGTACAACAATTACAGATTTAGTACAGGTTTAATTGTGTAAAGTCTGATACGCAACTTTTGTATCCTTTTAGGTATAAAACCCATAAACTTTGTTGTAGTGGCAATTAGTACGGGGTCACCGATCTCAACAAAGAGCGTATACAATTACTCTGTCTTTAACAAGATATAACTAAAATGGTATCATCTGTCGGTCGTTACTCCCTTACTTTTCTCTACAATAGACACTTACAAACCAGAAACTAAGAAATACTAGAAGAATAGAACTAATTTAGTGTTTCGTAAACATATTAAACTGAACTAAAAACCACTAAAATTAGTATTATCCTGTGAAACGAGGGACGTAATAAGTGCCGATTAAATTGAGTCGAATTAGATATGTCATCCTAGATATAGACGTTTTCTAAAGACATATATACAATAATAACATTTTGGAAATCGCTTCAATAAAATCAAAGAATCATCAGCCGAAAGCAGTTCACTGTTGGACATGTTATATATAGATATATATAGACTATAATAAAGTTAATTTGAAAGAGATTGGTTCGTCGCCTTAGAAGATATCACTTCGATGATGCTTCGATCCCCAATTGTGACTGGGATATGTGGTGCTTTAAAAAGAATCGTTGACCTTCTAGTACTACCTCTGTGGCACCGGAATTAATTAATCAACATATAGATTTATGAAAAGAAAAACAGAATAATAAATAAGCTGTCAAGTACAAAGTAGAGAAGCATCATAAAAACTTCGCCGCTCGCATAATGAGTTTTTCAATAAGTTTGCCTTTATCTATCAATAAATATAAAAGTTACCTTATCATAGTTTCATTAATTCTATGCTTATCTGCACCATAAAGCTTCTGGTTAGGATTTGCAGACATTACTAGTATAAATATGTAATGTTGTATACCTAAGTTGAGTAACATTTACATACCTATATAATGCCTGACACAAAAATGCTTTTTTCTTTTTGAATACTGTAATACACTTTGTTGCAGCACGTTGTGGGTACATTTGTGAGAAATCTTAGAAAACGGAGCGCCACTTTGTCGTTCGTGTTAAATTTGAGTATTATCGGTGCAGAACTTTTTGAATTCTTAAAGAGTACACAAACCATCTTAATATTATTATATATACAGATGATATAAATTCTTGTTAATAACTCCTACAAAGACCATAAAATTGTTAGACGTGTGTGCCACAAAAGAAAAAAAAGAAAGTTCCCAAGTGGTCTTTGGAGTGATCTGTACTGGTGTATAAATAATCTATCTATATCTGTTTAATTAAAAATGAATCACAAAAATGTATGTGCATAACTTTCGATCGACTGCACCAAATTGGATAATTCTTTTTGATTTTTGGACAAAGTTTGACAGAAAGAAAAACTTAGGTTTTATACCTCCTTAGCCCGCTTGGTCGTATACACTGCGGCCCTGCGGTTAGTTAACACGGGCTTATTTAAATAAGTTTTTCAGTAATTCAGAAAATTTCACGAAAGTAAATATGGCAGTACGAAGTTCGCCGTGTCAGCTAATAGTTTATAAAAATAATTTCAGTCGCATTTGAAAGCTATTAATCGCCTTGAAAATTGTTATCAGTTTGCATGCACTAAGCGCACTTATTTTGCACTGAACCAAAGCTTTCGTATACATTTTGTACAGACGATATTGATGTTCGTTATTTGATAGGAGATATTTATGCCGGCACGTGTTAATCAGTGCTTGTAGCGATCATTAATCAAGATTCGATTTGTTTATGTACTCTTAAAGTTGGAAATGATTCATCGTGAGTGATATGCAAAAGAACTGTGTACCCTCGCATTCGCTAACGAGGTAGACGCATTAATCCGATGTTTTTGGGAGTGCTTGATATTATATATGGTATATAATGGAATTCGTTATGGTTTCTACCGATATAAATATAATACCAGAAGCTATGAAAATACAACTAATTCGATTCACTTAATCGATTATAACAACGATACAGAATTGTTAACACTATGGAACATCCCTAAAATTGTGTTGTCAGTAACAAATTATTTAGCACAAACGAACCATATATCTTTCTAAATGCTTGTTTTGAAACTCACTAAGGAATTAGTACAAAGTTGAGCAACTCATTTTTTAACTGAACCGTAATGCGTATGTGGATTTGTATGTTATGTATGAATAGAAAGCTTTTCTAAAACAAAATTTACTGCTAGAATATATTTGTACCTATCTATAGCGTTCAATATACAATGCTTAAACAGTTGCTGCATTACACTGTATTCGTTTAATATTGAATCGGTGCACCTGGCAGCAACGCCTTTTATTCTAAATAACCTTTGCTCATCCCACGGGAACAGTATAATTTTTTCAATAAAAAAGCCTATATAATCTAAATCCATACCAAATTTAACCAAAATTAGTCCAGTCGTTTGAACCTGACGCATTTGACAAACGTACACTTATTTTTTTTATGGAATAGGGGGCAAACGAGCAATCGTACCGCCCGATGGTAAGCGATTATCGCCGGCCATGGAGACCCGCAACATCGTTGCAAGCTTTTGGGGAATGGGGAAGGGGATGACGAGAGGGCTTGGGGTATTGGCCACCTGTATCCTCACTCACTTGGTGAAATAAAGCGCAAGCGCTGTTTCACACCGGTTTTCTGTGAGGCCGTGTTGTTACTCCGGTCGAGCCGGCCCATTTCTGCCGAAGCGTGGCTCTTCCACGGTAGAGAGATATAAGCCTTTATAATATCAGTGTAAAAATCCTCTCATTCCTCTGTTGTTAATTGATTAAATACATTTTTCTTCGGCGCGATTGCACGGTAAAAATACTGACACAATAACTTGTGTCAAACGATGTATAAATTATTTAGGTAAATTGATATTAATAAGTAGATACATGACACTCATTGTAACGTATCGTAATCTAGCTTGGATAACAAGTTGTTGTCATTCCTGACTTTTATGTTGTCCTGGTACAATTCGCTGTAATACTTTGTGGTTTCATTGATGGTACATCAGGAACAAACTGACGTGAAAACAAGTGTTATAAGTAACGATTCCAACATCGTATAAAATATATTATAATATTAATAATCAAGTAAATAGTTGATTCATATTAAATAATATTTATATCTTATCGGTTTCCGCTTGTCAGCTTCCGCTATTACAAATATTGCTAATGAGGTCTGTACTCTTTTTGCACAATGGTACTTCCGGCGCAACAAATTTTTAATATTACACAATCCTGTATTATCAAATAATAGTTGTTTGTTAATAATCAATAGAATAATTATAATAAACAATGTTTAATATTATCTGCAAGTTTGGGAATTAAGTATTGAATTGAGTTCGGTGTCAGATGTTATAAAATGCCGTGGAATGGAATAATGCACATTCATATTGTAGCCGTTCTTCTTGATGTGCATTGGAGAATATTATAAGTTTGTGTTAATATAATGTGTTGCTGTGCCACCATCTTGACAACGCGCGTTACACAAGATACGGGTAAGTAATCTTTGAAGCGGGTTGCATATTGTGTCCAAATTTGAACTCAATCGATGTCGAACTTGCATATAAACTTTTGAGGCGTACACAAACCATCGTAACATTTTATACATAAATTTGCTGTAACCCGTAAATTTAACAAAAAATAACTTTTAGTACGTCATCTATCTGTAAAAGTCCCGTCAAAACCGGACCAACCGTTTCAGAGATTAGCCGCTATATTTTTATTTTATTTATTTATCTTCATTGCGTACATATTACAAAATACTAAATAAAATGAGTGACAAAAAGGATTACTACAACAATTGGCGGTCTTATCGCTATGAAACAGAAAAAAAAGAAAAAAAAAAGTAGTTTCGATGTAAGTGCCGTGTTGTACCTATAAGTCGTGTGTGTAAGTCAAAGTTATTGTAACTTACAGTAACTCACGGATAGTGCCAATTAAAAGAACGCACTAAAAGTTTCTTTTATATGCACTAAGTTTAAATCTTTCATTTTTAAATAACAAACCGGCACTTGAATGTCTTATTTTTGATATAGATAGATATCTAGCCGTTAGCTATTGCTAGCCATATGTTTAGGTCATTGCTCCGACTCATAGTGTCGCGAAGTGATGTTCAATAGACTTTAATACGGCTATAAAAGAATGGTATCAAACTATATTCTAGAACTTTACCAATATTCATTCATCCAGGTTCATAAATATGAATATTATTTGCGCAATGGTTTTCAACTATTCATATTTTTAGAACTCAAAGAAAAAAATTATACCCGCATTACGAAATAACGTATGAAACAAAAATAAATTTTATGGCCATAATTAATTTACCAAAAGTAACTTTTTATTTGGGGTGTCAAAAAATATTTCATCACAACTGAATGCACATAAACTTTATGGACGGATTTAACATTTCGTTTCTTTTTAACTTGGCCTATTATACCATATCAGCTGAGTCGGCAGATACATGTATAAATAGGTAAGTAATAAGTTATTGAATAATTGTACAGATAACTTTTTAATTGACTGACTCGGTGGTGCGTTGGCGCTGACTCGTGGTGGTAGCATATGAGATCGCTGACCTTGAGATCTTGGGTTATATGCTTCGGAATTTGAGTGTTTTCTGTCTATAATTTTAATTTTTAATTACATAAAAAAATATATGATAAGATATTAATATAAATTATACAGTATCTATAGTACAAACACTAGTTGGTTTAAGACTAGATTGCGTTGTGTCTGAAGTCTAAATATAAGCATGTCATAGCTGACGCATTATTGATATTCGTGAGGTTTCCACCTCACGAATATCAATAATGAAACTCTTCATTTAAAAATATTACAATACTTTTTCAGCAATGGACTATAGTTATTGATGTGACTGGCTGTTGAATTAATGTGATAAAATTTTATATATATTTCTAATACATGAAATAATAATAATAATACTTTTAATAATACAAGCAACGACGGTGCGGTCAGTACCTGGATGGGTGACCGCTGGTGGCATGTTACCATGAGCGTCTTCGTGATTCGGAGGTCACGTTAAGCAGTCGGTCCCGGTTGTTATCATACGATAACAGTCGTGAAGCTTAATTGGAGGCCTTCGGGCGGCTTAAAAATATCCAACGGCAAGATTTACGTAGCCACAAAGTATTCTTGCCAGTCCCCAACCCACACTTGGCCAGCGTGGGGACGTATGGCCTTAACCCTCTCCTGAGAGGAGATCCGAGCAGTGGGATATTATGGGTTGTTGATTGAATGATTGATAATAATACATAACACCCACAGGCAGCAGAAATGCAGCAGGAATGGGGTGGAATGAGGTGGAATAGGGTGGAATGGAATGGAATATAATAGAATAAACTTTATTGTACACCAATTGATACAGTTATATAAACAGATCATAATAATACAATGACCATGTATAAACGGCCTTATCGCTAAAAAGCAACTTCTTACAGGCAACCTTCGGATAGACAAATCGACTGTAGAAACTCAAATTAATGGGTAGTTTCGGTGTTTAAATAAAAAAGGAAGAGAATTGACTTAATTCTGATGAAATCGCATAAATAAAAATAATGAGAATAATACACATTAATACAAACAAAAAAACACAAGATGAGATGATGAGATAATAAATGTTCTTTTATTATTTTTTAAATTATCGTCTATGGACGATATTTGTTTTAGGTGGGAATCGAATCCAAGACCTATAGCTTAAAAGTCGGGATCACTAGCCCCTACACCAATGGGTCCATCGGATGAATTATTGGTAGATTATCGTTTACCATTCACCCATCGCAAGATTCACCAGTGTTAACGATCACTGCCCCAGCTCATAAAGAACGCCGATGTTGCATGACCTATTTTAGCGCAGAGGTAGCGAATGCGACTGCTGAGCAAGAGGTCTCGGGTTCAATTCCTGAGTCGGATTAAATGTTTGTATGATCTGCAAATATTTGTTTCGGAGTTTGGGTGTTTTCTATGTATATCTATGTATGTATTTACAAAAAAAAAGTATATAAGTATTAATATCAGTTGTCTAGTGCCCATAGTACAAGCTCTGCTTAGTTTGGGACTGGATGGCGTTGTGTGTTAAAATGTCTGAACATATTTATTTATTTATTATTTATTTATTCTTTTACCGGACCAATCCGACAAACAGTTGCACAGACTTGACCGTTTAAAGAAATACTCAAATAAATCACTCTTTAACTTTATTATAGCATACTTATTTCGGAAAAAACAAACATTATTTCGAAACATTAAAAACCGTTGCTTTTATAACTGACCTAAAATCAACCCACACCTTTCCGTAATGACTGCATTTTACCTAGAATTTCTTATTCGCAAATAGTATTTAATACCCTAAATATTTGACATTAATTGACATCTACATTTATTATTAAGATTAGTTCGTCTATTTACGCAGGTGACTTGTTTGAAGTACGGTAGAAAACTGACATCCTCACTGCTTCCATGCGCTATTTAAATATGGGGCGAAACGGTAAATGGGACAATTATTGTCATAATTTATCGCTTAACGATTGATTAATTGATAATTTAATATTAGCAATATGCACGTACGTTTCAATAATGTAGATGCATGAAAATATCTATTTACTTTTCGTTTTTGCTAACTTAATTATTTAAAAAAAGGATTTTATGGGATGTAAAAAATATTTGTATTTATTATATTTGTGCTTTTGTTTTTTTTATATTATAATATTAATTCTTAATAAATAATACTAACGTGAATAAAATCTAGTACATACTACTTATATGCCAGTTTAAATTTTATTCACATCCTTTTTTTAACATCCTTTGATATCCACTCCTGGCCATAGGCCTCTCCTTGGAAAAAAATGTTTAGACTAGCTCTATGGCCTCGTTATCATTTATATGGCATGGCATATGGCAGTGCTAATTAAAATAAACATTTTGACACATCTTAATCTCATCCCAAACTAAAACAATTCTGTTCTATAGATGCCGTATTGCTGATAAATATACTTTAAATAAATATTAACGTACATGTTATACATATATATATATATAGAAGAAGCACAATCAAACATGAAGAAAAGTTCATGAAACAGTATGTGTAGGAATCGAGCTCTAACCGCTAGTACAACAGTCAAGAGTCAATTTCTCAGAGTTTGTTTTTACAAAAATATGTTCAGAAACAACGGCCTCGCTTTGAGTCTAGACGTGAGATGTGACACATAATAGTAAATACTTCAAGCATACGTTATGATATTTATCACATTATTTCATGACAATCACGTCAGTCATAGGATGTTTACTGATGGAGATACTGTCTTTCGTACAATCGTCGACAAAGCGGCCTTGTTCCTTTCGGACGTAAGACAAAAGATATGCTAGCTACTTTAGTTACCTACTGTTCTATTAATATCTCTTATTATAGAACCACATTCCCACGAGCATCCTTTGTTAGTCTTCCTTTACACATGTTTATAAACTACTATTAATTTTAGAGGATTGAATAATTGCTCGATGAGCTCACAAGGGTGCCAATTATGTTGTTTAAAATTGGGTTTTATTTATTCCCGTTTTGTTCTTGTGTCGGAAAAAAACGACGGTCCGATGATTTGAGGAAAATGGCTGACAGCAGATGGATGCAACTTGCCTGAGACAGGTATGGTTGTCACTCCTTGGGATCCTTAATCCAGCATTAAACGGCGGTAGACGCATGCATCATTAAGCATAAGTAAAAACGAGTAAACGATGCCTGATTATAAGTGAGTGATACAATTGCCTGACTTATGAATATTACTGCCTGAATATAAGTTATGCCACTTAAAAAATATACCCCCCCAATCCCTCCAACACAAAGGGAGGATCCTCCAATCAGGCGAGGTGATCATGCCTGGCGGGCCACTGCCCAACAGTTGATGTTGGGAAGTTGTATATATATGTTAATCGTCGCGAGAACTTCTATTGCGCGATGCAGGATTGGTAGCTTCTTCGTGCACTACGTTACTCCGTAGATCAGTGTATCTTCGGTGGATGGCGTTGTCATATATATACGTTGACGCTGTATGTGTAATTTTTGGTCTCCGTTAACTTCACGAATATTATTCAAACAAAATTGATTTTATTTCGAAATCAAGTACGGACTTAAAATAACTATATCTCATACTACACTTAGGGTTAAGTATAACTAAAGGATGTAATTTTGTGTTATTCACAGATATTCTTATGCATGGATGTACCAATGTACTTCGTATCCGTACATTGTATTAAAAAATACATGAATTTGTTCCAAGTATATAGGTACAGATTAGTTTCGTATGCCTGGTTGATTTTTCGTGAATAAACCATGACATAAGCTTATATTAATTGTTCAGTGCACCGATTTAACAGTCTGTAGCCTTTGTGTAACTGCCTGAAGTTTACACTCTTGAGTTTAACTAAAATTCATCATCTCTTAGCCTTAATTATTACCAAGACTAATAAAGTTGGGCTCGGCAACTAGTTCAATAGATTTTACCTGAATATCAGATTTAACACGGAGCGTACTAGGAGTGAACCTCTGCAATTCAGAAGGCGGGTTGCATGAATTTCAGGCAGAGGAAATAGACCCCATGAACGTTATTATTACCGTATTGTTCCTTCAAACTCTAATATAAAGTTAGTTTTATAGTTATTTCCACAAAACAGAATATGGCAATCTCCTGAAACTTTACCTGATTTAAAATTACATATTTTCTTCTAACTTAACTGATAATATAATTGTCAATGAACTAGACGAAGTAAATATAATTTAAAAAGAGACATTAGAGTTGTAAATAGTTTAATGGATTTAGTTGGAAACAGTTGAATTAGCATCGATATCAACAAGAAAGGATGTTTAGTAATACATTGTTTTAATTCCGCTCACCCGTAAGGTTAAGAGTCAATGAACTGGATTTGTCGTCACTGTCGTAAATGATCCCGCATTCGATACTCGGTGTCACCTTAAATGTAGAAACTTTTGGAGTGTAACCGCGTTTAGTCATTAGTTATGTCGTCTGACAACTATTAAAATAAACTGAGGTTCTAGCGCTGTTTGTGTTATTATTAGGGACAGTGTTTTAGCAACCAAAATGATGTCAGCGCAGTGAACTTCACTGCGCTTATGAGTTTCATTTAACGCTACCCGTAGCCGTGTAGCCGCTAGTTGAGTTACGTAAAATCCAGTCGTGCATCGAGGTTAACACACTTACTTTTTTCTACTATTGTATTATTATATTCATGAGTTCTATATGTATAATAGATAGTTTAATAGTCAATAAAATATCATATTGTTACCCAAACGAACTTATAATTTTTAAGGAAAAGTCATTCCAAAATATCTTAATTTCCACTGCTAATAACATCTATAAAGGTCTGAAAACTACTATTACGCAGACATATTGACTTCCTCCTTTGTCCACGTGTGACTGTTTCGAATTGATTATCTTTCTACAATTGCTTACGCCTGAATTCTTTTGTATTATTAATCAATATTTTGTTTTGACCACGTGAGTTAGCGTTGATAGACATCATTCACATACATTTGTAAGTTTTCTACTAATATTTATTTATAGAATGTTAACTTAGCTTTTAGACTTGGGAGTAAAATGAACAATATTCTAACTTATCCCCCAAATTAGACTATTAGTGATTTTACTCAAAGTCCAAAATGTTTGTCCATGATAACCTAGACTAACAGTATAAAAAAGAAGGAATAAACGGGAATTATTGCAGTGTTGCATTTAGTCTAGACACATGTAACGGTACCCATCACTGTTAGTGAACTATAACCTTACAAAACTATAAATTGAAATTAACGGGCACGGAAAGTCACTATACATATTACATACGTTATCTTATTGGACTTTTAATTAGCAGAGCAGAGCTTGTGTTATGAGTACTAGACAACTGATATTTTTTTTCATAGAAAACACCCAAAGTCCGAAACAAATATTTGCAGACCATACAAACATTTGCACTGACCCGGGAATAGAACCCGAAACCTCAAGCACAGCAGTCGTATACGCTACCATTACGCCACCGAGGCAATTATTTGTTGCAAAATATTACATTGAAGTCGTTTATCCAGTGGACCCACATTAGGCAAGCCTGTCCTGTGGGTGCCTATTGCGATTACAATTTTCTGATTACAATATTTGCTGGACATGACAAGTTTGTCAAGACTTGTCATGTTTTGGAGATAAGATGTATTGAAAATTGAATGTAGTGTACAATTTTTACATCTGTCTAAAACCGTATTTATTTACACCTGATCGGAGTTACTTCTTTATTTACAAAGAGTAGATAAACACTTTTATAAATGAATAACTGAACAAACACGCAATAAAACCAGATCCACTTCCCCATAATGCATTTTAACAGTTTATAAAGTATATGAATTAGGACGCTACAAATTCCTTACCCAAAAATATAAACAAAAAGGAAACCCAATTTCCACTGGCACGTTTCGGCGAAAGCGGTGACCGCAATACGAGTTCAGCCGGCACACGCGCGTTTTAAACGCTGCTTACATAATTTATATTCCCATTTTAATGTGATTACTCCTTTGTTGCTGCAGTTTACAATAAATCTCTATTTGCATTTGAAATTGAAATAGATATCAAAACTAAAGTTTGTGCTTTGAAATTTGTAATCTGTCTCGAGTATAAAGGAATCGGTTTTGTCGCTTCATATTAGTAATTTAAAAAAAAACTGACAACTCCAGCACTAAGAACTGCTTGCGTCACAGGGGACTTTACAAAAAGATATGAAACGGACACAAGGAACACCCAGACTCTAGGCAGCAATTTATGGGTCACACAAAGTGATATTCGAACCCACAGCGAATAGAAATCGGAGTAATGACCGCTTAAACCACTGCACTGTGTAGTCATTAAGATTGATACATGATAAGCAGATACATAGAAAGATGTATAATATGTTGCAGATGACTTTTGAGTTTAACGTGTTCTTCTTGCGCAAAGAAGACCGCTACTTCTTGAGGTTGACGCTTGTGACACAGTAGATTACTGCCACAACCCCAACTCTAAAAAAAATAGTCTAGTAAAATTTAGAATTACTACTAAGCTTACATTGCATTTTCTACTTAAACTAAAATAAAACGTGTTGTATATTGTCATACATATATACATACACATACACGGAGTCATCCATTAATTCCTACGAACTATAGTCACGATATCGATATAACTGGGTTTATGGTTCCATTGTCTATTGACTAATATCTTGTGGCATAGAGGACAGTCGGGGTCCGTAAGTGATTACCGATACCCATCATCAACTGCCTTTGATATTCTCCTTGCCGATTTCTGCCACGGCGGCCAGTCTCAACAGAGACCAGCCAACTACGCAGGAGATATTATAGTGCACTAGTGTGTGCGCAAACACAGGTGCACTCTCTGCTCCCTCTCTCTCATAATTCGATGGGACTGTTAACTGACATGACTGTTTACGTGTTCTCCGAGACACGGGGGTTCAGACCCAACTTCCAAACTCCGAGCTGTTATTAAGTATTTCTATAATTTCTATAAAGACTCGAGATTCGAACCCGAGACCTCTTGATTGGCAGTCGCATATGTCAAAGGCTAGGGCAATGAAGCAGTTTCAGCATCATTCAACTCGTCCACGACAGTCCACTGCTAGACATAGGCCTTTCATTTGCAAGGCGGTTTTGGCATACTACCTTTGGCCTGCTGACCAGAGAAGTTGCTACAGGGTTTGTTTTAAATTTACCGTTCTTTTCCCATCGCCTCCTACGACACCCTTGGGATGAATACGAGTGATGACCCACTGTTCTTAATACGTTGCCACAAGTATACTCTTGGACATCTGCAATCCAAAAATAACATTTAGATTTTGCTCTTAAAATGCCTCTCACTGCATCTCCTGCCCTCAAAATATAGCTTAATCTCTGTGACAGATTGCTTTGAAACTGACAAAGTTTCTGGCTTTGACTCGGTGGCACAGTGGAAGCGAATACGACTGCTGTGCTAGAGGTCTCGGGTTCGACTCTTGAGTCGGACCAAATGTTTGTATGATCTGTAAATATTTGTTTCGGAGTTTGGGTGTTTTCTATGTATAATATGTATGTATTTACAAATAAATGTATTAATAAATGTATGAATATCAGTTTTCTAGTACCCATAGTACAAGCTCTGCTTAGTTTGGGACTAGATGGCGTTGTGTGTTAAAATGTCTGAAAATATTTACTTATTTATATAAAGTAACATAGAACAGAAGATCATACAATGTATCACCTGTATTTCTGTTTTATTCCTATAATTATTACTCTTTCACGCAAAAAGTACTGAACAGATTTAGATGAAACTTTACAGTTATGTAACTTTTATATCAGAATTACACATAGACTACTAATTACTGCGATAACCGATTACACGCGGGCGAAGCCACAGGCAAACGCCAATACTTTCATAGTATTGCGTCACTATCTTATCTTATCTAATATATAAAAAAAATATCCTGTTTACTTCTTTTGTGCACTGCCGCCATATCATTTATAAAATTATCATAAAGAATTTGCATGTCAGTAGGTACCAAAGATATAAACAATCCCAGTCATTCAGAAAAGTAAATACTTGGAAATGGAAAAAATATTTTTAGCTAAGCGGACAAAATCTAGTAGAATATAAAGTAACAGTTTAGACTTATAGCCAGCAGTCTAAAAAGGTCTCAAATATATACTAGTAAGTCTTTTGGAGATATAGGCAAGTGAAGAGAAAGCCTATGCAATAAATAATTTGTTATATATTATAAGGTTACTCGTACAGCACATAGGTTACATTGTAATTTTACGTATATATTTTTATGTTACTTTACGTTCATAAACAAATGAAAATCGTCTGTTCGCTTTGAGATCTTGACAGCTTGTCATATATACAGTCTTGCCGTAAATACCGCTACCTAAAGAAAAAAATTGCTTATAGATAGAATATCATACCCTGTGAATATGCATTAAATTGGCGACATCGACACAGTTTGACAGATACAAAAAAATGCATTGTTTTTTCGCGCCAATTTCGACCAAACTGTCATTTAGTATCAAAGAGAAAAAATAATTACTGCACTGTAACTACTGAACTGTTATACCGACTGATCCCTGCCGCCTCTTTCCGCCATTGTTCTACAAGACTGGAGTTCCAGCGAAATTGTGGAATGAACGCCTGCGGTATTCCCGGGCCAATAAGACCTTCAAACCTCAGTGTACTCCTTATTAATAAAAAATAATGAAATTAAACTCCCCCTTTATTACATAAAAAAATGGTTTGTGCGATAAAAAATAGGAAAGTCATAAATGTTAGTACCTGTTATTTTTTTTATATTATATAATTTTAAACTAAACTCCACTGAGCGAGTATTCCTAACCTTAAATATATTTTTACTTTTTTTGAGAATATCGTTTTTATCGATTTCATTTCGTTTGAAATACTATCTATCATTAAATTTAAGAAACACAAACCTAGTAAGTAGGACTATGAAAATAATTTATTTGGAAAATTCTAAGTAGTTCAGAACTTATATGATTACAGTTTTAGTTGCTAAGTATAGTTTAAAGATTTATATTATAGTATACTAGCTTATGTTTTCGTTTCCCCCCGCTTGTTAGTTGGTTATCGTGGTCTATAGTTTATCTTCCTCAAAAGCTAAAGTTTTTCATGTCAAATTTCATGCAAGTTAATGCAACGGTTTAGTCGTAAAAGCGTAATAGTTAGACACAATTCAAAAAATAAAATTTTGTAAGTACCTACCATATAATAATTGAGTTTTATATGTATTAAGTGAAAAACTATTACTTTGATTTTACAAATAGACACTTCAATTTTACTTATTTGTGTAGAAATGTTCATATAATTATATAGCATGGACATGTATAACACCTACTTATCACCTAGGTAACAAACGATGCAACTACAATAATGATTACCTTCGTATTTCAAGTAGATTATTATCTTTTATGAGTGGTGTCATGTCAAAGTCAATATGTGATACACACTTTCTTAAACAGTCATATGTAAACACCGTCATTGAAATATTTCTTTAATATTTCACTGCTGGACGCAGGTATTTACTTAGAAAAAAGGTTTTGGCTTGCTATACAACCTCCTTGCGGTCATGTTTTTGTCCAGCTTAATTTGCTCGGTTAGTTGGCTGATAAGAGAGCCTCGTTGGTTTAGTGGTTAGCGTAAGCAACTGCAGATCAAGAGGTCTCATTTCATTCCCGAGTCTGACTTCTGTTAGGTTTTTCTTACAAGGTATTCTTAATAGCAGCCCGGAGTATGGAATATGGCGATGTTTCCCGCTCATGCCTCGGAGAGCACGATAAGCCGTCGGTCTCGGTTATCATCAACATCTATGGCAATCGTTATTTGGAAGTCAGTGCCCTCAAATATACTGACAACTAGTTCGACCTACGAATTCAGTTCACCCTCAGGGTTGCGAAGGTTCGATGCCAGTTGCTCCGTTTCAAAACTGATATTCAGATAAAACCAGTTGAATTAGTAGCCGACCCCAAATCATGGGATTATACTCATGATTTGGGGTCGGCTAGCCTGTGAAGGCTAGGAAGATAATACTTGACTATTAAGACACCCACACATGTATATCCTATCAAATAAAAGTAAATCTATGTCGTTATATGAGAATCAAAGTCTCTGATTGTCATTTATATTAAAAACGCTGTGCAGTGTAGAAAGCGTTACAAATGTACAAAGTTTCTGTTGCATTTTTTGATTCTGATGCATTGCCTATATAACTGTAAAGTTGTATGTAAATCCGATCAGTAAATTATGCATGAAGGCGACCAAGTCATATAAACATTCGCATTTATAATATCAGCATGAGTTTTTTCCTTGATTCCCCGCAAAAACTACTAAAGAATACCATCTTGATGATGGATAAGCAGACAAAAATTGCTCATAAGAATATCTTTTTCCTTTTAGTAAATACTGGGAGAGAGACACGATTCGGCAAGAATAAGCCGGCCTGATCGGAGTGACACCACGGCCTCACAGAAAACTGGGATGTAACAGCGCTTGCGCTGTGTTTCAGTTTGATCCGAGTGTGTATACCGGAGGCTCATACCCCTAAAATTATTTTATCCCTCACTAGAAAAACTATGACATTAAATTTCGCAGGCTATTTCGGAGTAGATAACACACTCTCTTCAAAGGAATCAAAGGGCTACTCTTACCTTAACAACATTGACCACTCTTTGTAGACGCCAAAGACATGTCTCTTACTATTAGTTTACGATTCCGTCAAACAAACTCCTAAGCTGTGGGCGTCCACGGTCGACGGTAATCAATCACCTTCCATTAGAAAACCATCTGTTCATTTATTCTATCTCTCTTCCATAGTTGGATACTAATATAAAATTCCCGTATTCCGACCGTAATAAAATCATAAAGGTCCCCAACCTGCAAGGTCCCCAACCCGCACTTGGTCAGCGGGGGGACGTATGGCCTTAACCCGCACCTGAGAGGGGACCCGAGCCCAGCAGTGGGACATTATAGGTTGTTGATTGATCATGAAATTAGAATGTAACTTTGCCTGCCTCTCTCTCTATCTGTTACGCGTTCACGGCTAGACTGCTGAACCAATTTCTATAAATTGTTGTATAAAATGTTAACCAACATTCGCGGGCGGAGCGATGGATAAAAGCTAGTAATTAAAAAAATGCGGATGTTTGGGGGTATGAATGTATGGATCTTTGTTACTATTTCATACAAAACCGGGTGAAAGGATCCGAATGAAATTGAGTACACTGGTAGCTTTTGGTCTGGAATATCATGGACTATGATATTCCTGATAACTATAGTATCACAGAACGCAGCTAGTCTGGTGCATCATAATATAACTATTTAAAAACTTGGACATATCTACTATTAATCGAAGTAAGGTGGTCATGCTTAATGAATTCGCGTTACCGGCACAGTTGGCAAAATAAGGGTATCACCTTATACAGGTTTTGCCACTGTTTACCAAGTCCTTGGAATTTTCCAGACTACTGACGATCCATAACCATTGTCACTGATCCCCATGTGATACACCACACACCATACGATTTGTTAATAATAATATCCTGTGTTATGACATACGTAAAGCAGTCTAGAGTATGAGCTGTATGTCTTTTGCTAGGTAGTTTGTTCCACGGTTTCTTTTGGCTTGTTAAAATACTGCGGGCTGAGATTGCACGTTTGACCTAGTTTTCAAGAGAAGGCGCTTCCTGTTTCACCAGTATAGGGTTCAAACCCCACATGGGGCAACACTTTGTGTGATCCACTAATTGTTGTTCTGAGTCTGGGTGTTCTTAATGTCCATTTCATGTAAAGAAGAAAATATAATAATAAATAATCAATAAATATTTCGGACATCTAAACACACAACGCCCTCTAGTGCCAAACTAAAAAGAGCTTGTATTATGGGTACTAGACAACTGATATGAATACAGAAAACTTTTTTTTGTGAATACATACATACTATAGATAGAAAACACCCAAACTGTGAAAGAAATATTTTTTAAGATCATACAAACATTTGTTCCGACTCAGGATTCGAACCCGAGACCTCATGGACAGCAGTTGCGTACTCTACCACTGCGCCACTGAGGCAGCTAATAAAACAAAAACATACATATTATTTGTATTAACTTTAAAACTGCGGTTTTCGCAGTTCCAGTCACGTGTATAGTGTAAGCCCTGTTAGTGAGTACATATTTTTTTATTTCAAACTCAATCTTTCAGATTAAACAGAAATTTTAATATGTAAGATAGTTACTGGTTTAAGCAGTTCAATAATTTATGTTAATTGTTGTCAAAATACCGTGTAAAACAAAATATTACTCATATTTTATTCACACACGTTCTCAAACAAAACATCATACCCGCTAGATGGTTCTACTTTCTCCTAATGGTGGACATAATAGGGAATATGCATTTTTTTTATTTCTTAATCTTATCATTTACGTCACTATATCATAGAAAAAATATATATATCATAGAAAATATAAATAGGCTTGGAAATAGTCAAACTAATTTTTAAAGTCAACTTTAAAACACTGATTATATTTGAGCTATTCAAACGCCGCCATTTTGCGCGCGCTTTTTTGAAACAGCCAATGACGTCCTTGTCATTTTGTGTTTGTTTACTATTTTGTGTTTTAGCTACTTAATACTTATTAACAGTTTTATTTGCTATAAAAATCGTTGAAGAAGGATTTTTTTCTCACAAACACTACTAACATAATTTGAATTTTGACTCCGATAATTTCGATGACGTGATCATCTTCGTCACATTTCGTTTCGACTAATAAATAGTAAGCGTTTTGTAAGTTTGAATTTCCCTCCCTTGATTCGCAATTTTTATTTATTATTTTCTGAGATTAATTAACCAATAAATATAAAAAATACCCTTTAAGTATATTGTAAAGGCAAAATAGAATCTAGAAAAAATATTTCCAACAAATTATTTTTTTTTTATTTTTTATTTTTTTATATTTAAGCTGCCAAAATGACTCTGCCTTGCCTGATGGAAAGCATGAGCAGAATCCAAGAGTGGTGGTCACCATCCTCAATGCGAAAAAAAACAATGCAGCATGGTGACCCACACTATGGCGGCCTGGAGAGAAAGGGGATGGTGAGGGGGATAGGGGGCGTTGGATTGGGGTATGGGCCTCCGGTATCCTCACTCACTCGATGAAACACAGCATAAGCGCTGTTTCACACCGGTTTTCTGTGAGGCCGTGGTATCACTCCGGTCGAGCCGGCCCATTCATGCCGAAGCGTGGCTCTCCCACGGTAAAAATTATGCATATTTCCTATTGTAGATTTAATTTTTTATTGTACTTAACTCTACTTAAAACAGGGCTGGGATCAATATCCTTCATCATTATTCAACTTTTTGTATTGTAAGTCTTGTATATCAACGACTTTCCCACTGAGTAAAAACAGCAAAAAGTCTTTTAGTAGATAATTGACTAAACATTTTATTAAAGCGATCGATCGACTGGTAAATGGATAAGTTTAGGTCAAAGACACAGGTCCTTGCCCTCGGTACCTTTTTATCTTTAACATCTTAGGGTCAGTAAATACACCTTCTCTAATATTGTTGTGTAAGTGTGTGGAAAGGAGGCATTCGGTATTGTAATACCCACGAAGAATGTGTCATTTGGGAATCCACATAGGGATTTGGTATTATAGCGGTACGTGTCTTTGCCTAAGAGTTTCTCTCTCCTTATAGTTTATTCTTTGTATACCGAATAGAAATGTATATACTAGCTTTATACCGCGGCTCCACATTACTCTGTCCTTTCTCAAGATTCGATATATCTCATTGACGAATTTCATTGAAATAGGTGCATCAGTTTACCTGTAAAAGCGTAACAGACAGATAGAGTTATTTTCGAATTTATAAGATTAGTATGGATGAGTTACAATAAAAGTAGTAAGTACTTAACCCTAAGTTGAGTTTTCTTCAACCAAACCTTGAGTGTATAGAGCACAGAAACATATCAGGATGAATGGGTCGTGAAATCTGATATATTTCTGTGGTATAAAGGATAGCAGAGAAACATAAGGGTTAGTGCCTTACTGGCAATCGTTATTGTCTTAAAGTTTATACATAACTGTGGGAAAGTCACACATAGAAACGAATGGGCCAGATCGACCGGAGTGATACCACGGGCTTACAGAAGACCGATGATAAACAGTGCTTGCGCTGTGTTTCACTAAGTGAGTGAGGATACCGGAGGCCAAACCCCAACCTCTCCCCCCATCGCCCTTCCTCTAAAGGCCGGTAACGACAATTTGTGACGCCTCTTATGTTGCGATTATCCACGCGCAGCGATAATCACTCACCATCAGGCGATACGTCTGCTTGTTGCCCCCCTATTCCATATAAGAAATACATACATATGTGTACATATATAGTTTCAGAATTGTAAATCTATTGTTATACGATCTTTTTTTAGCTTGTTACTATGTATGTTGAGATAAAAAGCGTACGTTACGTTTATAAATAGCAATAAAGAAACCTTCAGCAAAGAATCCTAGAGTAGTGGGCACCATACTCATTATGAATGCAGACAATGCAAAATGGACCTTCTTGACCTACACTATGATGGTCTATTAGGATGCTTCGGTATCACCATATCACTTTATTAATCACGATAAACTCCGAAACTGTATAAACATTTTTCACATTTTTTATTTAATTGTGTTTTTTTCTGGCCTGCATAGATCAATAGGAGCCGAATATGATTGACACGAGACGTGGACAGTTACGTGGGTCACCTGGTGTATCCTATTAATATTATAAACGCGAAGGTTTGTATGGATGGATGTTAGTTACTCTTTCACCTAAAAACTACTCAACGGATTTGGATGACACTTTACAGTAATATAGCTGATACATCGGAATAACACATAGGCTACTATTTGCCGCGATAACGGACATATACGAGGGCGAAGTCGCGGGCATAAACTAGTTTATTAAATATAGCTCGAAATAAGCACAACAAACATAATAACATATTTTAATTTCTTTTTTTACACTTGAGTATTTAAATAAATAAAAATTGTTACAAATCATAAATATATTCGTATGTTACGAAATGAATGATCTTAGAATTTGTATCTTTCACAGGATAAACAATAAAGTGAAATATGTGACCAAATACATCTATCTAACAGTAGGTAGGTTACATATATAAAATTAAAAACCTCAATAAAATACAAGAATGTCACAAAATAAACCACTAACATTGTTATCTATATTTATGAAATAATTTTAAGAAAAACATTTGAGAAACGGCAAATTAATGACTTTTTATGATTCCCCCTCCAGCTGTGTAATGTAGTGATATCTCAATTCGTTAATAAGCGCCAACATAAATTTGATGCAAGTTAAAAGCTAGAATAAGTTCGGAATTTTCCGAAGGTAAAGCTTTTACAAGCCGACTGTGTGTCGACTTACAACCTTGATGGGGTTTTAACCTCTGAACGAGGGCCAAGCCATTGTGTTGTTTGACTTATCTGCAAGTGGACTTTATTTACACGGGACTGTATTACTTGTTTTTTAAAATAAGACATATCCCTGCACAAGATATATTTCTATGACGCAAAGAAATTTACAAATATACGTGAAACGAACACAAAGAACACCCAGCCTCGAAAAAACAATTTTTGATTACACAAAGTGTTGTTCCATATTGAATTTGAACCCTCTACACTCAGCACAGTAGAAAACGGTGAGGTAGCTGCCTAAATAACTAAGCCAACTGTGCATTCCCCAACGAAAAATATATTTCTCTACGATAAACAACAAAATTTCAATTGATCGAGTTTTATTCTAAGCTGTGCGCCCTTTGCAGTTTGTTAAGTTGCTCATCAAACATTTATTTGAAATCGGCGATCTTATTAGCAGAAGCTAAACCCGTGGCGAAAAAGAAACGAGAGAAAATAATTCTCACCTATTCAAGAAAACCACCATCCACCAACTTCATTCAACAACAAAAAAATCTTCTGCTCTTGGGAGGCTTTGTCACGGGATAAAAGGTTGTATTGTTCTATGCGACGTTGATCTGTTGCAAAAATGGAAAATTATAAGATCCCCAGAACAGGCACGGCATTCCACACGCTGGCAGAATGTCCGGCGTGAGACGAGCCGAGGCGCGATCTCGTGGCGGCCATCGGGATAGGGGTTCTCTTACATCGGGAATATGATTGCGGCAATTTTGCGGAGCCAAAGTGCGTGGTACTCTCCCGTCTCTTTCTGCGAGCAAGTTATGCTCGCGAAGGAGATGGTGGAGCGGAACTGGGAAAGGTTTAGGACTCTCCCTGTCCGCCAGGCCCGGGAAAGGGCCAGGTGTCGCTGGCGACTCGGGCACCAGAGATCACTAAATGATCTCCGTCCTCCATAAGCGCAAGCCTGAGGGTGACTAGTGAGGCCACCTATCACCCTAGCAGAAGCTGGCCGGGGTGGCGGCGGGAGTCCTAAAAAATGCTTGTGCCTTTTTCTGTACAGAATAGGGACACGAGGGTTCCTGCACAGGAGGGGGCCACCTACAAATAGTGGGTGGCCCGAGGTACGTCGGGATTCCAGGGATATTCTCCCGAAGGTACACCTGGTTCCCCGGCTTCTAGTAACCGAGATGGTGTGCGGCTTTTAGTCGATTTGAGTCCTACAAAACCACCACTCGGTGGTATCCGAGGGAATTTCCGCACAAAAAAAAAGGGGAAAGTTCACCTATCATTGAAAAAGTTTTCGATAGTTGCCATGAAACACTAGATACCGATAATATTTATGCATATCTGGCATATACTTATGTCTCTATCTATAACTTTTGGAATAAAAAACGGTATTTATCTGAGAGATAACATCAAATTATTGAATCAGGGACTTTATCAGCAATTATTGAAACTAGCCCTTAGAATTTAAAAGAAAATCCGTAAATTTGCAACATTTGTTACATGACGGTGTAACACAGTCCCTAACCTCAAATGTCGAGAAATTTTATCGACTTCTCATCACCGACCTCAACAACGTAGGGCAAACAAGGTGAGGTATAACCGTTTATGGTGTAGTAACATTTGCACTAATGATGTAATTATATAACTAATGATGCATATTGTGTTCAAAATAAATTTTGTTTACATGAAAATAGTTTTTTTTTGGAATTGGAGTCCAAACGAGCAGAAGAGAGCAGAAGAACTGATGATACGAAGTACCAACCCCTTTATCAATAAACATAGTTTTATCTTTAAGCGTTGGTTTTGTGTTATTGTCAACTTTAAGGCTGTAAATTTAAAGTTTAAAACAACACAGAACCGTTGCATATAGTTTAATAACATAAATAAAAGATTGCTCCGATAAAAGGTGGAAAATAAAACCAAAATAATATGGACTGGCAATAAAAACCGGCACACCAAAGCTGCGACATATAAACATCTTATTTTGTACATATAGGTACTAATGAAACTGTGTTATTTTAAGTTGAAAAACATAACGGCTGCTGAAAATTAAATAACGTTTATGAATAACTAGTTGACCCGGCGAACTTCTTATAGCTCTAATTTCCTTTCAGTAGTGTACACAGTCTCGGATAAAAAAAAACATTTCCGGCTATCCTTTCATTTTCTTCTATACAAATCTTTTCTCGACAATAAGAAACAGATAGAAAAAAGAATTATCCGATTTGATGCAGTCTGTCGGAAGTAATGCACGTACATACATCAATATATAAGTAACACACCTGCAAATCAAGACTTAAAGGCATTTCAAATTATGTTATTAACATCTCATAGATGTACTTAGTAATCCTAGGGTTATTTCAAATATTTGTCTCGGAGTTTGGGTGATTTTCATGTATAGTATGTATGTATTTACAAATACAAAATATATGAATACTAATTTTTGTCCGCGGCTTCGCTCGTGAAGAAGTAGATACTTTCATCCCTATTTTACCCCTAATTCATGGCATTTCCAAAATTTCAGGATTCTAGGTTCGGCGGCTTGGGTTGTGGGTGGGTCACCATGCTGCATTGTCCTTATTTGCATTGAGGATGGTGACCACCACTCGTGGATTCAGCTCGTACTTTCCATCAGGTCAAAGTCATTTTGGTAGCTAATATAGCTTTTATGTATATAGATTCTATAACTCCACCTATCTATCATGGTGCAAGCACTGCCTAGTTTGATGCCAGATGGCGTTGTGTGTCAGATATTAGAAATATTTAATAATGCTACTAGTCGCCTATAGGTCGAAATTCGAACATGGTCATTTAATATTGCTTAACTTTTTTTGATTTGTTTAGCTTTCTACACTTCCCTTCTATATAAACTTTAATTGTGCCAAATTTTATACTCCGTATAATTCGCAGTACAAGAGAGCTACATAGATTTCGCTTCGTATTAACATATTAAATACATTTATTTTAAACTTAAAAAATTTATAAAAATATTAAAATCAATCGTTTAATTGTCGGTTACTCAGTGGAAACTTACGCGACTGCTATCCATAAAATCTCGGATTCGAATCCTGTCGGACCAAGTGTTTGTATGATTTGCAAATATTTGTATCATAGTTTGGGTGTTTTTAATGTATAATATGTATGTATTTATAAAAAAAAGTATTTATATCAGTTGTCTAATACCCATAATACAAGCTGTGTTTAGTTTGGGACTAGATGGCGTTGTGTGTTAGATGTCCGAAATATTTAATTATTTGTTTATTTACCTTCGTGCGAAGACATCCTATGTGTAAGTTATGACAATTATTTCTCAAAAGGGCTCTCAGTAACTCGACCGAGTTCATCGAAATTGGCGAACATTATTCGTACGAAGCTAATACATATATGGCACTGTAATAGGAATAATAGATAGTATTGTTTGTGTGTGTAACAATGTGTGCTTTGTGTGCGGGTTATTGGGTCAAGGCGACAGATGATTTCCGTGTAATCTCTCTGTGATTGAGTGCAATTTAATCCAGTATTCTATACAATATACATGTAATATATTGTACGTTTGTGGGCTTCAACTGGATAAATGAATTAACGTTTATATTTTATCAAGCTGCGCCCCGCGATATTACCCGCAGTTTTTGTTACTTTTGTCTATTGTGTACTATTTTATTGGTTTTAATTTATTTATCGTGTTACCCATTTAATTATTTAATAAAAAGAATAAGTAACTTCTTATAACAACAGTGAACTGTTTGCCAGTGAAAGTTCCCACAAAATCGGTCCAGCTGTTCTAGAGTAGGTGAAAGAAACAGACAAGAGAATTAAAAGTTTTTTTATGTATGTGCTGTATATACTTTCATATGCATTTGGTGAAATACTGTTAATTCGAAATCACGAACTTCAATTTTATTTATATGTCACGTGGTGGTAAGTGCCTACCACCGTCGGTAGAAACGTGACACTCGAAGTGCGTCGTCGTCTATTGAGCTAGAGAATCAAGGGGTTAGTGCTCCGGTAACTTCCCTCCTTTTTTTTGTGTGGAATTCCCCTCGAATACCACCGACCGTTGGTTATGTTAGACACGAACCGACTAAAAACCGCACACGATCTCAGGGTACTAGAAGCCGGGGAACCAGGTGTACCCACTGCCTGTAGGTGGCCCCCTCCTGTGTGGGAACCCATATGTTCCCGTTACTATCCCCGGTTACTTCCCTCCTGTGTGAAAAACAACGAAATACTTTATTAGTTAACACTGGTTCCTGTTAGGCATCATCATGCCTCTGTGGTGCAGTGGAAGCGAATGCGACTGCTGTGCAAGAGGTCTCAGGTTCGATTCCTGAGTCCCCACCAAATGTTTGTATGATCTGCAAATACTTGTTTCGGAGTTTGGGTGTTTTCTATGTATAATATGTATGTATTTTAAAAAAAAAGTATATAAGTATTAATATTAGTTGTCTAATACCCATAGTACAAGCTCTGCTTAGTTTGGGACTAGATGGCGTTTTGTGTGTTTAAATGTTTGAACATATTTATTTATTTTTATATGTATTAATATTTATCATTCGGGTGGAATCATCACGGTGGAGTACAGTAAGGTTAACTTTTACCCAACTGCATCTGGATTAGGGTAGTGTTAGTTAAATATTTTTTCAAAAAAAAAATACTGTTTGATATCAATTCGGTTTTCGATTGTTGCCATAAATCTTCATTATCAGTATTTCAAAATGTAACGAAAAATAACTGCCTATAACATGAAACTAATCTACTAACATAATAACCTAATATTTACTGTTATTGTTTCCTAGAAATCAATATCATTGTTCTATTAATACTAGAAGTATTCTAATATCTATTTGTTTCTAGGAAACTAGGACGACGCACAATCCTAATTAGGCGTCAGGTCGATCATTGTAAGCTGTTAATTTTGTTATATACTGTTGCGTGTGATTAGATTAAAAGTTAGATCATTAAAAACTAGTTATTTGCTGTTTCTAATAATTATTTGCTGTTCAAAACTATTTTACATATGAAACCGTATATTTCTGTTGCTAATTACAACTGTAACCTCGCTGCAACTACCTTTATAGATCTCTACACCCTCCGGAGGTCGGCAGGTAGAGAATGACCTGGGCATTAATAATAGATGCATGCAGTTATAGTAATAACTAAAAGTTATGTGTATATCTGAAGTAAATCTGTCTTTATCTAAGACTTTTCAAACGGACATCGTAGTAATTTTACAGAGAAGTTGTGATTAGTCTACCAGGGACTTTATTAGCAAGCAGTTAAACAGGGCCTTAGTATTTTTATTTGTCAGTGGAGCATCTACTTGAGTGGGTATTTAAAAACTTTAAACTTACTTTAACTAATAAATTTACGTTAATAAAGAGAATTCTTTGAAATTATTAAAAAAAACTGACGTAATAAGAAGCATTACGCAAATATTTAGGCAAAAAAAGACTACAGAAAGCTAATAAAATGAAGGTTTTTTATGAGTTAAGTTCAGTAAAGTTTATATTAATTTGGCTTTTATTTTGAGAATCAAGCAAATAGTTAAATGTAATCATTATCGTCATTTAAAGTAGTCCACTAGGAGACATTGGCCTTAGCAAGAAGAAAGTTTAAAAATCAATATAGGTAGGTATTTCAAAGCAAAAACACAAAACATCGAGGTTTAACAGTTAACTTTGATTGTTTGTGTTTTCCCTGTGTACAACTAAATATTTTTTGCTAACTGACCCGAATTTGAATATCGTTCTATAATATCTAATCGTTTTCCATAAAACTTAAACTACAATTTGATACTTAAACATCACTATCACTTTTATTCTATCGAACATCGACAGTGTGCCTATGAACAACTAACTCATAAAATTATAAAACAGTAAATTAGTCGGACGATAGAAACAAAGGCTTGCATTTGAATACAAAAGAATACTAATAGTAATCACAAAGCAGTAACGATCACGGAACGAACATATGACCGACATACCAGGAGCACAGAACGTAGGAAGCAGTTGCGATTCCCTCTTCAAAACAGCATCAACCGAATACAACCCTTATTTCCTCTACGTAAAGCGTAGCATCTTTGTCTTTATATAGCACACTGAAGTCATGAAATGTTATAAAAGAGTCAGGTGTTATGTAATAGTGAACTTTATGTCTGTGAATATTAAGTTCACTTACTTATAAATATCATTGTGATTTTAAAGCGTTGCAAAAAGCTCTTTTATATTTCTGTGAGCCTGGTATCATGTTATAAGAAGAAGGTCGGGATACGCGATGGACAATCGGTGGACGGACTATATCAATTCACATTTGATTACACGGTTGGCCTAGTGGTTTCAGCGGTCGCCACACCGCTTCCTACTGCGCCAAGTGTTGTGGGTTCAAATCCTACATGGGACAACACTTTGTGTGATCCATAAATTGTTGTTCTAAGTCTGGGTGTACTTTGTGTCCGTTTCATGTATGTTTGTAAAGATCCCCGCGATACAGGAATTTATATTCATATGCAGGATTAGTCTTTAAAAAAAAATGGAGCACAGCACTAGTTGCGTTTAAAAATTTAAAGGAAAGTAAGTTATTATTCTTCCCAACCTTGAACTATAAACCGCTACTGACATCAATGTTTTCTACGTCCTTGGATATGCACTGTACAGTTTCAATCAAACTAATGGAATAAATACTACCTTAATTAATTGTGAGTTGTTTTGGAGTATAAATTCTCGTTGTCTATTTAAACTGAATGCAAAATTTGTCCTTCGCGGCAAATAATATGAGTGATAGCTTCTAGAGTCTTCCATTTGTTCGTCAGTGGAAAACCCAATCGGTGTATTTCAGTGCAGTTATTTATATTGAGATAAAACACATTTAAACGATATGCTGTAATGAGTTGTGCATAAAACGCAAGGGACGTAGAGCAGTATTTAATAAGAGTTCCAACTGATTCCTAATTTATACATATATATGTATTTTTTAACTACTATCTATTACTATCGTAAAAAGACTTCAGCGATCTTTATTCCTAAAATTTTATAAAAACAAAGTCTTAATTATTCTTCAATTAAAATATTACAATATACGACAGAAAAACCAGTGCGATTAATTAAACTCTGAGAAAATAATTGATGTTTCATATTACGTGGGAGAGCCTAGCTTCGGCATACATGGGCCGGCCCGACCGGAGTGATACCACGGCCTCACAGAAAACCAGTGTGAAACAGCGCCTGCGCTGTGTTTTACCGAGTGAAGGAGGATACCGGAGGGCCAAAATCCAACCCTTCCCTCATCCCCCTCCCCATCCCACAAGGCCGGCAACGTACTTGTGACGCCTCTGGTGTTACGGTTGTCCATGGGCGGCGGCAATCGCTTACCATCAGGCGATAAGTCTTCTCGTTTGCCCCCTATTCCATAAAATAAATATTTTCCTAAATAAAACGAAAATTTTGTCGGTAACATTTATCTAGGAAATTTGATTAAATTAGTATTAATAAAAAAAATACAAATTAAAGTGAGAACCTCCTCCTTTTTGAAGTCGGTTAAAAATAGAATTTACTACATAAAAATCTTTGACCAACCATCAACATTTCAATTTATCTCCTTATACATACAAAAATATAAAAAAAAATCTGCGATTCAAAATATTTCTATATATAAATTTTACTTAAAAGTTCTACACTAATTATTTTTATTGGCTTTTCGCGTCTGTTTTGTTCCTCGTCTCTTTTCAATGCAATTAGTATGAGTCACAGCGAAGCCATTCAATACGAGTTATTCAAAGCAGTTATCTTTCATCATCCAATATAGAAAAATAGATATATACTCGTTATTGCACTTCAAAAAAGAATTTCTCAATCTTGCATAGTACTTTGTGGTTTTATAGCAGTCTGCAGTGTTGTACTCAATACTAGGATGGGCTTAACTGTATACTAGACTACAATCAGGTCAGGTATGTTGCATCAACATCAATCATCAACTTCAAATTTAATGTGAACAATATATACATACAAATAAGTCTGGTTTCTAAACTATAACATCGGTAGAAAACACATTTTGTAGAAGTTGCGAAGCCTATCATGTATGTTGTTATTGGTAGAACTTCGAGTAAATTCTAGTTAATTTTTTAAAGACCGTTGTTGTTTGTTTAACCTTGGGAGATTACAAAATATTTTATGTGTTAGCAAGTACGACTTGCATTTGGGCGGTTTCTTCTCCGTTACTTACCGGAGTAACTTTACGCAATAATTATTTAATAAACATTGTAAAGTTTGGTTGTGGTCACATGTTCCCCACGATATTGAGTCACGCAGTCTGACATGTGTTTTGCATGCTTAGTTAACAGAACCTAACTCCTGGCCGCAAGCCAAGGGGAATTGTAGGGTACATTTTGTAATCGTTGTACAAATTAGTGGAATAATTGTTGTTTATTTTTTGATTCTCATCGATTATTAAACCTACACAACACGTTCTTTTGTAAAATTGTAGTATGAAGAAGATGTTATTACATTTCATGGTTATAATTTACAGTTTTATTTATCTTCATAAAATAAATAATTACTCTACATCGGCTTTGTTTCAACTGCTTTGCTTTAGTCTTCTATGACGCCACGGTATTACTTCGGTCGAGCTGGTTCAAGGTGGGGTCCGCCACTTACCATGATGTGACTTGTCTGCAAGGTTGCCACCCCTAATATCACACAAAATTGTTCCTGATTTCTTTTAAGTAGCTTTATAAATTGTGTGAATGGTAATAATAAGCAAACAAAAGCTTTCAATACTATCAAGTATAAAAGGGGTAGTGGCATTATATTTGTAACTATTAACAATAAAAGCGACCAGCCAACTAACCTGGAAATATTGTAATAGGGTACAAGTGTATATGCAAACATATGACGTGTGTAATAATTTGGTGATAAGAATGCAGAAATATAGTAATGTATTTTTATGGGTAATATTTATAGTTTTTTTTGTATATAAGCTTCTAGGGGCCGTCACATCATCAAACAGTATGCTATAAGTTGACTTATTCAATTTTATCAATTAAATTCAAACTGTTCCTTCATTCGATCAGGACCAAGTCGATGTGATCACGTCATTTGATCAGCCTAAAGTATATCTTAGAAGGGAAATCCCTTTTACCCGACTAAGGCAGTTTAAATATATATAAGTGGCACTGTAGCGTCTAGACTACTGGCCTAATTTTAATAAATCAGGTATCAGTAGATTTGTAATAATAGTTCAGGTGAGACATAGGCTATATACAAAGTTTTTAGGACGCTGGGTTATAGTTTTTTCAACATTTTCTTATTTAATTAAGATTTAGAACCCGGGACGCAGTTGCCTTAAAAAGCAAAGTCCCGAGTTCTGAATCTTTCTCCCACATTAGAAATATACATCCTGTATCGCGAGGGACTTTACAAACATCATTATACACACACAAATTGGACCCAAACTCAAAACACATAGTAGAAGAATTTGTAGATCACTGGATGTTGTTCTATATAGGATTTGAGCCCACAACACTTGGCGTAGTAGAAAGCAACGTGGCAACCGCTTAAACCACTAGGCCAACAACCAAGCAGCCAAAAAATATCATTATGATAATTGTAGTGTAACATTGACCAACCAATTATTTCTATTTATTTATGTACTTTAACAATATAAGATACACACCTTAACTGTAAGATGCCACATAAACTCATGCCATGTATATCGTGCATCAGTGCTTTCACCAAAGCATATTTATAGTATGTAAGCACTTAGTAATTTAACTGTGATAGTAGGAATATTCCTGTGACCGGGAAATCTCCGGGCTATCACCAAGCCTTGGGAGGTACAGACCGGCTTGTGCGGCCCAAGATAATGACAGCCATTGTTTTGCATTATTAATGTTTTATCGTGACATTATCGCGACATTACTATAATTGAAACTTGACTGCCTCGGTGGCCCAGCGGTAGCGTATGCGACTGCTGTTCTTGAGGTCTCGGGTTCGATTCCCGGGTCGGATCAAATGTTTGTATGATCTGCAAATATTTGTTTCGGAGTTTGGGTGTTTTCCATGTATGATATGTATGTATTTACAAAAAAAATAAAAAAAGTATATAAGTATTATATCAGTTGTCTAGTACCCATAATACAAACTCTGCTTAGTTTGGGACTTGATGGCGTTGTGTGTTAGATGTCGGAAATATTTATTTTATTAAAAATTTATTTGTACTTTATTTGTATTATTGGTACTTAATTTAGTATTTCATTAGTTTTACAGCTAAGATCCAATCAAACTGTATTATATTGTAATTAATGAAAAAGGTGAGTGTCTGAATGTTTGTTACTTAATGATGACACGATTTATGATCCGGACCGTGTGTTGTATGACATTGATTACTACTTATTAGGGAAAAACTATTATAAAACTTGTTATTGCCTGCGGTTCCACCCGCTTCTACGTCAGTTATCGCGGTGATTCATCAGGCTGTCAAAACTGTTTTATTTGTCAACCAATTGGAATAAACCAAACACAAAACGTTAAGTGATATTTACCACAATACAAAAGGGAACATATCACTTTTTTTTTATATATTTAAGCTGCCAAAATGACTCTGCCCTGCCTGATGGAAAGCATGAGCAGAATCCAAGAGTGGTGGTCACCATCCTCAATGCGAAAAAAAACAATGCAGCATGGTGACCCACACTATGGCGGCCTGGGGGGAAGGGGGATGGTGAGGGGGATAGGGGGCGTTGGATTGGGGTATGGGCCTCCGGTATCCTCACTCACTCGATGAAATACAGCGTAAGCGCTGTTTCACACCGGTTTTCTGTGAGGCCGTGGTATCACTCCGGTCGAGCCGACCCATTCATGCCGAAGCGTGGCTCTCCCACGGTCTCCACGGTCCTGACTTAAATCTGTCCAGCTACTTCTAAGATTAACACGTAGAAAAATAGATAAAAAATCTAAAAACTGTTATTTTGTGTTGTTTTGCGTTATTAATGACCGGCTCAATTAGTTTATTTTTTCAATATCTAGAATGTACTGACATGTTTTTTAATTTTATTATATCGATTAACATCATGTTATTAGAGCTGTGAGGGGGAAAATCTCGGATCTCCGGCTCCTTACGGACGCATGAGCAAGAAGTTTTGTTATTTCCACTAAAAGAACCCACACATCTTCGCTATTATTTGACATATTTGACACATTTCGGACATTTCAACACACAACGCCATCTAGTCCCAAATTATGCAGAGCTTGTACTATGGGTACTAGACAACTGATTTTATTACATATATACTTTTTTTGTAAATACATACATATTATACATAGAAAACACCCAAACACCAAAACAAATATTTGCGGATCATACAAATACTTGGTCCGATTCAGAAATCGAACCCGAGACCTCTGGCACAGCAGTCACATACGCTACCACTGCGCCACCGAGGCAGTCGAAATTATTGAGTTAAATAAAATATAATATTAGAATACGTTTAAGGTGGTAAATATAATGATATATGACTAGTTTTTGGCCGCGGCTCCGCCCACATCTATGTCGGTTATCGCGGTAAAAATGTAAATGAGAAGAAAACAAGCAAAATGTAAGTGACAATACATTAATCGTTCTCAGTGTTACGCATCTAGCATAAGATAATATAAATTACAAGTACTTGTTTCACTGAGAATAAAAGCCTTGATAATGAACTTATCTTACTATATACATCAATAGTATTGACAGATAGAAAATACTCGAAGTTAAATATAGCTTTGAGGTCATATGCCATGTTATTCAGCGGCGTTTGACCCTTCATTTATTTATTTTTAATCTATGAAAATTACATCCTGTTATGGATGAGTGGCAACAAATAGTTTCTGGATTTTCCAATGATCTATCATTTTCTAAAAAGTCTTTTTTGTGCCTTTGTGTTATTAATCTTTACATATCATAGAATTGTAAAAGGTTGATTGTCTGTACATTAAGATATTGAAGAAAAACTAATGAAGGCGGTGGTTATAAGAATTTTTGTCTTATTGTATGTGTGTTTGTGTCTTTCAAACTCGGAAGTTGTAGATTTCAATGTGAGTTTCTGTTATATATTGTATCAAGCTCCGCTTAGTATTTATCGTCTTTTATTCTAATCGGTTCACAGATAATTATATCGCACAGAATCTCCGATACATAATCTGTCAATCTGCATGTAAAAACCAGTTCGTAAGATAATTATTTATCCTTTGAAATCCTCGTCATCATGTCAAAGGTTTTTGCAATTTAGACCATTGGGACCTACGTCTATTAAACTCGGTGTTCAGATTAACACTTTTTTGTGGTAAAAAATATTCTCGAAGGTATTTTTAAGTTATAGAAGTTATATGCTTATATAATTAGTTTTAATTCTTGCCTTTGCCTTTGGCATACTGTTTTGCTAAGTTTGCAATCTAAAGTTCTTAGGACGCGATACAAATATGGCAGTTAACCTTGTCATAAAGGGCTGAAGACGTGGCTACCTTTGACAAAAACTAGTGTAGGGAATCGGTTTATTTTATAATCAAACTCAAAGGTTGGAGTTAACAAATGGTAAACTTTCATTGTAGGGGCGAAAACGGTCAGGATAGAAGTAAAATAAAATCGGTTTTCTTCAGTTGTATCGTCTCAAGAACTTCCTGCTTCCGAAAACTAAAATCACACCCATGCAGCCCTTAATCATTCCTATAATCGACTTTGGTGATGTGTGTTACTTTGACCTGAATGCAGACCTCCTTAATAAGCTTGACCGTCTTCTCAATAACTGTATTCGATGCATTTTTACTCTTCGTAAGTATGATCATGTATCTGCTTTGCGTTCCCAGTTAAGGTTTTTCATCATCATTACCTGCCTACCTTGCTCCATATTTCCGATACCTGTGCTCTAATCACGACAGAAATCTTCGTTCAGTTAATAATCTGCTTCTCTCATGTCCCTCTCACAATTCTGATTTCGTGAACTGGCCGTTCTTAGTTCAAGCAGTGTTGCTCTGGAATGCGCTCCCGCTCGAGGTCAGGATGACCACGAACCGATTTACCTTTAAAAACAAGGTACACGAGCTTCTTCTAACTGAAATGGCAGAACAATCTAATCCATAACATATCTTACGTTACAGGTTTTTATAGTATATAAACAAATATAGTATGTATGTATATGTTAACCTATTATATATTTGTATATATTTATATATGTACGTTATATTTAAGTCTATGTGTGTATGTATACGTTTAAATAAATTGTGAACTGCATATATCTTATAAGTATGTAACCTCTGTGCACCTACCTTACAAACTATCTACATCACCCGAACGTTGACTAGAAGAGAATGCCCTGGGCATTAAGTCCGCCGATGTACGATTGTAATGCATAAAGTTTATAAATAAAATAAATAAAACATAAATAATCGAGTATATAAATAAAGTGATCGCTTCATATCATTGCTTTGGGGCTACTTATACGGGGGAGACTGTCCCACGGATAAAATAATAGTCCACGCCATATCCGAATGGTTAACCATGACCATAATAATATTTCAAGAAGATGTAGCATTGAACATACACAAAGGTACAAAGTTGAGAAAAAAACCCATGAGGTTCAGAAAAATTCAGCCAAAGTTTGAGAGTCGTATCAAAAAAGAAAAAAAATGATTGAAGTTTTGATTTCTGTTCAGTTGCCCAACTCCTTGGCTATGAATATTAGGACTTTCTAAATGTTTTATGGACTTAATATTCTACTGATTCATATTTTAAATTTCCAAGTTACCCTTTTAAGCAAGATTTTATAACCTAATCTATGACGTATAATGAAGTCGTAAGTTGATGACGTAATTCATCTTTAGGTTATACTAAAGTTGAATGAGGAAATACCTGTGTCGTTGAGGTAAATTCTGCGATGGGTTTTTAGACGTTATCTAACCAAGATGTCGTTTATAAGATAAGATTGATAAAGAGTCAACTTAAACTTGAATAGTAAATTTTTAATAGTTTTGTAAACAAATATCGTAAATAACCAGAAACCACATAGTTTAAATAGGTTGTGCTATTGGCTTTTCTTAACAACAATAACCGAGATACATGGGGGCAGAGACGAAGTCAAAAGCTAGTGGTTGAACAAAAGCAATAAAATATTGATTATTTGGTAATTGACTTCCTTGGATACGCTGGGGTACAGTATGCGACAGCTGTGCTTGAGGTATCGAGTTCGAGTTCCAATTCGGACCAAATATTTGTATGATCTGGAAAAATTTGTTTTGGAGTTTGTTTGTCTTCTATGCATAATATGCATTTATTTACAGAAAAAAATATGTAAGTATTCATATCCAGATTTCAGATTATATTTATGCAAGAATTGCTCTTTTAAATATATTAGATAGATATTATGATAACATTCGATCTGCTACGAACTACGATAACATAAACTCTCCATGTGCGTTCACGTAGAAACATGATAGATATTTCCTACTCTGTCTAGTTCTACGCTTTATATTACCCAGTCACACTGCTACAGATATTATAAGCCATTAGAAATCTATAGCACTATTATTAAAGCTCAAGAGTTTGTTTGTTTGGTAGAAAACACTGATCCCAGGAACTACTCATTCAAAATATTTATTTCAGTGTTATATAGCCTATTTATCGAGGAGGCTTCTTTTATGGAATAAGGGCAAACGAGCAGACGTATCACCTTATGGTAAGCGATTATCACCGCCCATTGACACCCGCAACACCAGAGGCGTCACAAGTGCGTTGCCGGCCTTGGGGGATGGGGAGGGGGATGAGGGAAATGTTGGATTATGGGCCTCCGGTATCCTCACTCACTCGGTGAAACACAGCGCAGGCGCTGTTTCACACCGGTTTTCTGTGAGGCCGTGGTGTCACTCCGGCCGAGCCGAGCTAGGAGCAACATTACATCACGCTATAAAATCGTGGAAAATTTGTGGCATTTGAGAGATGTAGATGAAATTGCGCGAGTCGGCTAGTTAGGAAATAAAGTCTTTAACCAAAACTTTTGAGTTTAAATTATACAGTGATAGATACAGTGACAGATAAATTTACTTCATATTTTGAGATCGATAAATATCTGAATCAACTTAAAAAAAATCTTACAATAAGTGTCATACAAAGCATTTTTATTCGTACACCTAACGCACGAGGACGTCTAGCCCCAAACTAAGCAGAACTTGTATTATAGGTACTAGACAACTGATATAAAAATATATCTTTTTTATAAAAGAAAACACTCAAACTCAAAAAACAAGTATTTGCAGATCATCGGACCCGCGTATCAAACCCAAGGCTTCAAGCACAGTGGTCGCATACGGTACCACTGCACCATCGAGGCAGGCGATAATACGTAACGTATCCTTGTTTTATTATATAATCATTTATGGCGTGTTTAGCGAAGAAAAATACCGTGTGACCCAAGCATTACTCTGTTAAATATGATATGTACAACGTTTACCATACAATTGAAATTATTACATAACTTGACATGAAGTTTGCGTTAACAAGAAGTAGTCTTTTACACAAGTTCATAATGACCAACATTTCCCATGAGATGATTAACATGTCTGCGTTTGCATGTGGCCAGCTTATTAGCCACAATACTATGACATAATATTTACTTATATACTTATAGATTTGAACTTAGTTATGGTATATTTGGAGGGTAGTGGTCGCTTATCGCAACCTTGGGCACCCAACAAAGCTCAAAATACAAGACTAAGAACATGCCAAACAGCCATGGAGAAGAGCATGCTAAACATAAAGAAATCAGATAGAATAAGAATCAAATGGTCAGCAGTTCCTCTGCACCGGTGCACTGGAGTTACCAATACGTGATTACGACCTTGTTATGGTTTTATGTTTGATCTTAACAAGTAACATCGAGAAAGATCCGCTGAACCCGCTTTCGCTCCAGATAGAATAAGAATCAAATGGTCAGCAGTTCCTCTGCACCGCTGCACTGGAGTTACCAATACGTGATTACGACCTTGTTATGGTTTTATGTTTGATCTTAACAAGTAACATCGAGAAAGATCCGCTGAACCCGCTTTCGCTCTAAACGATTAGACTCTCATTCATATTAACGTGTGATAGAATGATATAAAAATGTTAAGTTAGTTTTTATACACAGCAGAAATTCATTATGTTCTGCAGTGATTGGGCTCAAATTTTCTTACGATATACAAACAACTTCAAAGATGTGTATGTGTGTGTGTGTGTATGTTTTCTCTTTTTTCATTACGCTTTTATTAGCTTCACCTGTATGTTTGTTTATATGTAACCAACTTCTATGTGTTTTTTAGATTTATTTAAACTACTTATATTGATTTTTATTTTGCGTGCATTTTGTTCCTGATTTCTTATTAATACAACCACAATATGATAGATGGAAGTGTATTAGGCTACATCAAGTTAATTTTAATTATGTTTAGTATATTTTAGTCATAATTGTTTCATGTTTTCCAGAGATGTAAGGATTATGTTGACAAACAACATTTTATAATTCTAATTGAGTGTTTTCCTATTAGAGATAAAACATAGCATGTTATCAACATATCTCGTAAGCACAGCTACATAACCTTGAACACACGACAATTAGTATTACATTTACGTACACAATCACAACACGCGAAGCGAATGAAAACGAAATTATCGGAAAACTGAACAGAGACTCAGCGAGGTGAATGACCTTGTGATGTCAGATGTGACGTAATACGCGGGAGGCTTGCCTCGAGTGAGATGATGACCTATTTTGTATCATTTTGTGTGGACCGTGTGGCCTAATGGATAAGGCGTCGGACTTCGGATCCGAAGATTGCAGGTTCGAGTCCTGTCACGGTCGGAACATTTTTTATATAACCAAAAAGGTTTTTTTAACCTTTGGCACGATATTTGGTTAAATATTCAAAAAGTACGTGATGATAAAGTTGTTGTTATATTATAGTGATATTTAATAAAAGGGCTTTTTGATACACTTGTAAATTCATCAAGGACAAGGGACATTCTACAATATTTACGATTTATACAAGATAACGACAATGTGCACTTGTAAATCACATATAACATTAATATAGTTTTTACAATAATGTGTTTTTGTAATACCACTACGATAGTCTATAAGAATTCAATCTGTTATTAAAAGGGTCTATTATAATATTTCAAAACGTCGTAGCTGTAACCTTTGCTTTCTATTTATTTCATATTGCTTTATATATTTCTATTAACAATCATATTTTAAATAACCCTCGATAGCGAAGAGTCAATAAATACTAACTGGCTTAATCAAGAATTTATAGAAACTGTAGACTTTTATAAACGACCACTTTAAAGAAAATAAAAAGTAAATTAAATGGTGCGTCAACGACATCTGCCGAATATTTGTCGAACTAACCTTTACATATACTAAATTAGGTGGAGAATCAACAAATTATGAATTTATGTTATCATTATAAATTTTTTTTAATAATATATTTTGTTTTTTTGTTGGGTTTTGTTTTAAAATTATACCTGGCAGTTACCTTATTTACTATCGGTACGTTTTTCGGGGTAAAATTAAATCATCATATACGATTAATAAATAATATAAAAAAGAATTACAAATTAAACTACCTATCTATGAATTTAAGTTTTCAATGATATAACTTTTTGGCTGCCTCGGTGGCACAGCGGTAGCATATGCGACTTCTGTTCTTGAGATCTCGGGTTCGATTCCCGGGTCGGATCAAATGTTTGTATGATCTGCAAATGTTTGTTTCGGAGTTTGGGTGTTTTCTATGTATGATAAAAAAGAACAAAACAAAATAAAAAGAAACGTATATATGTATTTATATGAGTCGTCTAGTACCCATAATACAAGCTCTGTTTAGTTTGGGACTAGATGGCGTTGTGTGTTAGATGTCCGAAATATTAATTTATTTTTCGATTTTACAGGTTGGTTATAGATGGCTATTTACTATTTGTACAGGTAATTAAAAATATTAAAACTTAGTCATACCCTCAAAAACAAAAAAAAATATCATTTTACACGTTTTTATCATTTAATTACTAACAAACGAACAAACCCAGCTTCGCAAGAATGAAGATAAGATGAAAGATGCATATGCATCTATTAGGTATATAAAATTGCCTTTTGGCTCACTCTATCCATTGCAGAAAACTGGATCGAAATCTATTGAATGTTTAAAAGATCTAAGACTTTATACCATGTAAGTATGCTATTAATCTATATGTTATGAGTTAAGATTGGCGTGGGAGAGCCACGCTTCGGCATGCATAGTGATTAATACCACGGCCTCATATAAAACTGGTGGGAAACAACACCTTTGCGGTGTTTTGCCGAGTGCGGACACCGGAGCGTATGCGGATGCCATCTTTGCTGCCTGGTACCATACTTAATTCTCAAGGATAAACTTAAAAAATCCTGTTTTTGGTTTTTACTATAATCTTGGCATTGAGAAAAACCGTCACAAAACGTGTATAAAATATATAATCGTAATAGCTTACGTGGTCAAAATTTGTATGAGTCGATTTAATTATTTTTTATTTAAGGTTATTAAGTTACTGATTTTAGGACTCTGGTGACCTGTAACTACAGGTTTTCAAAACCTATTTCAGGCACCAGACTCTCACAAATGTGCTGGAATATGTGGCATTTTGTAATTCACCCCAAGAAGTTGTGTGAGAGTAATTTTTTTTTAATTTTTTTAAACATTATAAATTATACACTAAATTACATGTAAGATGCCACATAAACTCATTCATCTTTTTCCGTGCATCAGTGTCACCACCAAAGCATATTTAAATCTCAAATTCTTCAACACATAAAACAATATAAACAACATTCCAGAACTCGACAGGGATATACACAATTATAAATTAGAGAGGGTAGTCATTGATATTTCTAATAATCAACTACCCTACTAAAATGCGCTCATCACCGGCACCGAACATAACCGATCGTTGCCGAATGGCAGTCGATGATCCGATCACAATAGTCTTCTATGAAGAGACATTTAACACGTCATACAGCGTGATTTTTATACACCTTATAAACATACTAAACAATGAACAATGATGAGGACTGTGAAAGTAAAGGTGAGAATACTGAAATATCTGTAATGTGTATGCACACAAACACAAGTCATAATTATATATTTTGCAAGAAATTCTGCTTTAATTTACTTTTAATAATTTTTGTACTTAGTTGATCCTTCTGTGCTATTTTCAATTCATTAATTAGAAATGGAATGACATATCCCAATTTTCTTTTACCGTAATTGTTTGTATATTTAGGCAAAATTAAGTAGTTTTTAAAACCCGACGTGTTTGAACCGTATTATTGTTGTACTTTCTTTCTTCTTTTAGATGTTCATTAAACTATTAAATATAATTAAAAGAGATTCATTATTATTATTACTACTGTTGCAGTAATTTGTTGTTATTAAATTATTAAAGTACAAAATTTTGTATTATTTTTCCATTGTGGTACTGTTTTACATTTGTATGTTAATATAATTAAAAAAAAACTCTAACCTCCCCTAGGTTAGAGTTTTTTTTTAATTGCAATTGGGCAGGTTGTGTTGAAGCATGGTACTGCTCCTACTTCCATGAATACTAAAATTTCCCACGGGTAAACTTATAAGTTTCCTGTTTTTAGTATTACAATCCTTGCAATGAGGAAAACCAGCACTAAACGTGAATTAAATATGTAATCGTACAGCTTATGTGTTCAAAATTTTAATGAATCAAATTAATTAGTATTTATATAAGGTTATTCAATTTCTGTTGTCAAAGTACAAAATTTAGTATTATTTTTCAATTGTAGTTCTTTTTAATATTTGTATGTTTATATAATTTAACAAAAACTATATTACACAGAAACTTGACCACAGAACCACCGACCAGAGAAAAAAAGTGTTAAAAACCTATCATATTGTATTTTGTTTTCGAAACTTTTCATCATCATCATCGTCATCAACAACCCATAATGTCCCACTGCTGGGCTCGAGTCTCCTCCCAGGAGAGGGTTAAGGCAAAGCATCGCATCAGGCCGCCATAGTGTGGGTCACAATGCTGCATTGTTCTTTTTCGCATTGAGGATGGTGACCACCACTCTTGGATTCTGCTCATGCTTTCCATCAGGCAGGGCAGAGTCATTTTGGCAGCTTATACATAAAAAAAAAATTCGTCCCCACGCTGGCCAAGACTGGGTTGGGGAAACTTTTACATCGATTCATTTATAGATAATACATTATAGAAAATATTTACATATAAACAGCAAAAGAAACCCTACGTAACATCGCCTACCGGTAGCGTTCGTATTCAGAAGACCGACAGCATCACCATATGGTATGGCGACGCTAATTCTCTTACCTAAAAAGACCGTCATTCTGTTCACGTGAATCGTCGATCAGTTGCTTATCTAGTTGTTGTAACATAGTACGAGCCCTAGAACCGCATAAACCTAGAATCTCGTCCTCAAAGGGTTCAATAATGAAATTACTTACAAAGTTTTGGTATTTATGCCGTTTGAGGCCTTCTAGAGTCTTGTCTTAGTAGATGCTTACTGTGTACCTATAACAAACTCCAACACCCGATAAAACTTTTAAAGCACTTATTACTTGAGTTTAACTTGTAAGTCAATCGAAATATAACACTCGTCATACATCCACACGGGTCATCGACGTAGCCCACAGGATTAGCAAGTTGAAGTGGCAGTGGGCTGGTCACATTTGCCGAAGAACCGATAACCGTTGGGGTAAACGAGTTCTTGAGTGGAGACCGCATCTCGGTAAACGTAGTGTAGGACGTCCACAGGCCAGGTGGAGCGATGATTTGCGCGGGACGGCTGGCAGGAGCTGGATGCGAGAAGCCATAGATCGAACTAAGTGGCGTGAAATTGGAGAGGCCTATGTCCAGCAGTGGACTGCGATAGGCTGATGATGATGATGATGATACATCCATACTTAACTATAAATGCGAAAGTAACTCTGTCTGTCTGTCATGCTTTCGCGGTCAAACAGATGTATCGATTTCAATGAAATTTGGCATAGAGATACGATATGCGGAGATTGATTCTTGAAGGAGCACATAGGCTATTCTTGACTGCGATAACCGACATATACGCGGGCGGAACTGTGAGCAAAACCTGGTACTTTATAAATAAATAGACCTTTATGTCTTGCATTACAATATTAATTTTAGGTACTTACTAAACTAGGTGAAATGGGGGAAAAGGTCGAGGTGAGAAAATTTTTAGTATGAAAATAACGTCAGTCCCTAGAGTCGAGTATGAACTGTGGCTTAAGAGTTTAGATAAAACATTTCAGGAATATTTTTTTCGGGGTCGAGAAAGGGTTTTCTTGAAGTTTCTTAAGTGAATTAACTGAAAATACAGAGAAGAAAATATCTAAGAGGCATGTCATTGTCTTCAAATATAGGAATAGTATTAGGCTCACTGCATGTAATAGTATTGTGTGTCTGCGATATCTATTGCAGTGTACCATATATATATAGATTTATAACCATCTTGATATTAACAATATTATCGTATAGTAGGGCTAATCTTTAAAAAGAAGTATTCTAAAACCAGTATTTAAAAAACTTTTATACATTAGGAACATATCTGGCTGTCGCGGGGGACTTTATACATACCTGAAACAAATCCAAAGAATACCTTGACTCAGAACAACAATTAGTGAATCGCACAAAATGTTGTTTTTTATGCGACTTGAACCCAAAATACTAAGCGGTGTAGAAAGCGGCGTGGTTCCCGTTAATCACTTCCCCGTTCGTGCAATCAAAGTTATTCTAAGAACGAACTCTCTATAGTAATGATTATCTACACTAAGCATTTTGTCATAAGAAGCTTATACTTAATAAAAGCCCACGTACATGACTAAACAGTACAAATGCGTTACACTTTCTATTACAACGAAGAGTTCTTAAAACGTTGGTATCTCTACATAACACTATGACGGATTACAAATTAGTTTATAGAGTTAGTAGGCGAGATTAAAAACAATCGTCTTGAACTCTACAAAGGAAAGTTTTTCGATAGCAATGAACTCATTGTAAATACATTATTTAGACAAACAAAGGCTTTGAACTTTAAGTAAATGGTTTTAACGCTCTTCAGGAGGAAAACCAGGATACAGCTTGAGAAATAGTTACAGTTGCTTGGAAATAATTATGATTATGTGACATTCATTCACCATCATCATCATCAACAGCTTTTAATAGGCTACTGCTGGAGATAGGCCTAAAAAAGAAGGTTTTTGCATACTATATCACGCTGGCCAGACGGGTTGGTATAGAGCTGGGAGAGGTCTGAATGTCGTAAGAAAGCGGTTCCCGGATCCCTACCGTCTCAGGCGCAGAGTGGCACACCGTGTGGTTTTAGTCGGTTCGATACCGACACACCACCCCGCCGCAAACCCCGGTAGGGTGAAGGCCCGAGGAGGTTTCCATACGTAAAAAAAGGGTAAGTTTCAAGTTTTGCAGTGTTGCCGTGCTTCGTCTTTTCTGATAGTCGACTCTTGTGACACCCATGGGATGAACAGAGGTGGCATTACCACACGGACGTTTCCGATTGACATTCATTACATGTTACAGCACAAGATCCCAGTCACCATAGAGTTACTTCATTTTAGGGAAGGCGATTTTTTTTAGGATCAGTAGTCTTGCATATGCTCAGAAAAGAATGTATGATCGCTAAGCTGAAAGGAAATGGTGTCAAAGGAAGAAAATAACCATGCTAACTTACGTCACTTTAGGAAGGCTTAATTTTAAGTATAATATTTTAAAATATTTTTCAATGCTCCAGACAAATCTGCTGGGCCAAAGTTCCTCCCAGACTCGTTTAAAGTTTATTGAAGGGAACGCCTCGCTGTTCTATATCGTCAAACACACGCGTCATGTATACTGCTATATAAGTTCGAGTAAGCGTTCATACTTTCAAGAAAACGCAGTGTATGGCGCCCCGCGGCACGTTGGACTGATGATTTGAGCAGATGGATGCGGACTGCCCAAGACCGGGTAATTTGCACTCCTTGGGAGAGACCTACTCTGAGCAGTGGATGGCGTTTGGTTAAATTATTATACTGTCATACAGGTGCCTAAAAGTGAAGCTCTTCTTAATTAGATATATATAATAATAATCTGGGTGGGGACAACTAAAATTGGGGTGCGCCTTAGAAAAGGTAAAGGCAAATAAACAGGATAATCTAAATAAAACCGTTTAAAAATTACAAGGCGTACACGAGACACACTTGGTGACCTCTAACTCAATGCAATATGGGAGTGATTAACCCTCAGTGTCTATCATTTCGCCAGATCTTAATACTCAAGTCCTTGTCACATTTCTGCCACAAATGCTTCTCAAGTCATTGAACAATTAAGTTGAATTGTAAACTTGAATGTTTAGGTATTTTTATGCGGAATGGGGTAAATTAAAACTTGCTATAAATCTCAGTGTTGAGAATTAGATCTCTGTGCTATAAACTTTCATGGTAAGCAAGTGAGAACGTTTAAATGGGTCACATTATATTGTGGTGGTCTACTTATTGATGGTAAAGTAGTTAAAAAGTTTTTTATACGTTACATCAAGAATAATAAGTAAGTTTTTTTATGTCGAAAGTTTTTAACAATAACACTGTCTTTTTTAACTAATAAAAATATAGTACATAACTCAGATTTGGAGTAGTGGGATAGTATCCTTTTTTAAATGACTATAATATACTTTGTAATGATATTTGACAGATTCTTAGGATACCATATAGGAAAATAGCCCTTGTACTTACTTAGCTTACAATCCGTGTATGTTAGCTCAATAATCTCAGCAGTTTTAACTAAATGACAATTGTGTGTCTGCAAGTATTTCCTGAGATTAACACTTTCAACCAAACAGACAAACTTTTTACCTTTATAATACAAGTAAAGATGCATGGTAGGTGTAACTATGACGGTAATGCTAAACGTGATTAATGTTTCTATTGTCATAAATCAAATTTCTCAGAAACGTTTTTATCTTTGAGTACAACAGAGAGTAAAAAGCACAACCTCTCTGAGTATTCGGGGAACTCATTTAAATTCAATACTACCCATTATCCCGTTTTTACCAGTGAGATTTGAAGCCTGCATGTTTTTGAGAAGGAAAGATTTGCTTGTTAATTTTTTTTTTAAATCATGTAATTATCCTTGTTTAGATTACGATAATTTTATAAATGTCGGCTACATCACTAGTGTAAGGAGCAAATGAATGACCAGCACATTACTGAACTATCAATCTAATATAATAATTATGATAAAATGTTATCAAATATTTTCAAAAAATTAATACCATTAAGCAATCGTAGAATTTTAAGTCAATGTCAAAATAATTAGTGTGAGTGTTTATTATATAGATATTTTTGTATCTTAAACTAACGTCGAGCTTTTGTCTGACACAATGCTGAATTGCCAGTTTATGAGTTCAAAATAACAGATCTCTTGAGGATCGTTTTTTGTTTTTGCGAAAGACGGTCCCCATTTCATGTCATCCACATTTTTTATATTTTTCATCATTAATTCCATCACGACTTGAAGACTCGAAGACTTAGAATCAAAGACTTGAAATACTTGACACTGGCAGAAACAGCTGATCCAGCTGATTGCCATATCATCAAAAGAAGAAGAACAGATCTCTTGAAATTTTAAATAACACATCTTAAAGAGCCCGTAACTTTATTCTCTGGAGACTATAAAAGTACCATACAATTTAGAAATAAGGATATGGTTTATAAATGCCCACATAGCTCATTGCACAACAGGTGCAACTGTTTACCAGCGTGATCCCAACTCTGTTAAATGGGACAAGAAAAAGCATCTCACTAGGCCGTGTGTTGATCACCATGCTGCGTTATCTGCATTCGCAACGGTGACCACCACTCTTGGATTCTAACTATGTTTTCACGCATACTCAAATACATTTATTAGTAAAATGCAATTCAAATAAGTAGAAACATACATACGTGTTTGTGATTTTTAGTAACCTAGCTATATAAATATATATATTAAAAAAGAGATATCTACATATAAGCTGTATATAAGCTTAGGCATATTTCACTATTTAAGTATTTTTCTTATTTATTGGAGAGGCCTATGCCCAGCAGTGGACATAGGCCTGTCCAATAAATAAGAAAAATTATGATGATATTTCCCAGAGGGGTGGGTAGAGACAATTGATCTCCACTAACTACGATCCTGACACATCTCTTTTGCTTCGTTCATATTCACCAATCGCAGCATGCAAGCTGGTCGCTTCCTTGTGCTTTTCAAACGGCCCTTTCAATTTCCGCCGTAGACGACCTTTTCCGACACTTCCGAACATCTTAGCTCTATAAAAGCCTTTCGTGAGTCTTCTATTATTCATCTTCTCTAAGTAGCCAAACAATCAAAACATGCCCTTTTCAATCCCTTCGAACACATTTCTACATATTTAAAAGATATCAGCAAAAAACCGCTCTAAATTAGTTTAGAATACATAGTAATCTACTAACTTTCTAACGTGGGAGAGCCACGCTTCGGCATGCATGGACCGGCTCGACCGGATTGATACCACAGTCTCACAGAAAACCGGTGTGAAACGGCGCCTGCGTTGTATTTCACCGAGTGAGTGAAGATACCGGAGGCTCATAATCCAACCCTTCTCCTCATCCGCCTCCCCATCCCCCAAGGCCGGCAACGCACTTGTGATGCCTCTGATGTTGCAGATATCCATGGGCGGCGGTAATCGCTATCCATCAGGCGATACGTCTACTCGTTTGCCCCCTATTCCATAAAAAAAATAACTAAATTTCTTAAACAAATCTGTATTTACAACAAGAACTTCCAAATAAATTGATTCAAGTAAATAATACAAATTATCATAATACAGGGCAGAGTGCTTATTTACGTATACAATTGTACTGTGATATCAATCATCCTTACGTAATCCACGGGATATTGTTCAAGAAACTCAATTACTAAATGGTTCACCATTGGTTTCTTCGTGTTCATATTATTTTAATCATTCTATTGTTTGTGTTTATGGATTGTGAATTAAGGGAAAAACGAGTATCTACTAGCTTGTTTTATTTTAGCAGGTTTAAATTTTAGAGCTTATATAGAGAGGACTGACTGTGTCACCTTTGATTGACTGAGCAACTCATCGGGCATGGTTGCTTCGGTGAGTATTTGAACAGAATCGGATGGGAGGCTACGGCGCAATGCCACCACTTCTGGTCCGACCGGGATTCCGCCTAGCACACGCTGGAGGACTACCCTGCATGGGAATCCGAGCGTCAAATCCTGGTCGGGCAGATATGATGAAACCTGTTAATACCAGCATTGATCACGGCAATACAGGCGAGTAGTATTGGGAGGCCGAGGTCTAATTCTGTGAAGACGTTACGCTCCGTAAGTAGTCTGCAGAGCGAGATAGGGAAAGGGCCTCACTCACTACTCAATCGTCGCTTAAGAATTGTTGTGGTCATATCTAAGGGAGATGTAGCCGCTGCCAACGACCCGAGACCAGTAACACCCAGGTGTGTTCGGTGTCGTCTAAGGGTCGATATTCCAACTCTTACTGTATAGGCGGTGACAGCGACCTGCCTGGGGGCGACTTTGGTTACCCTATGATGTTACTCAGACGTGAGGCATTCTAGAAACCACTGCGGCGTCGTTCCTGGAGCTCCTCCGGTATTCGAAGTAGGCTGCCTGAAAATAAATATATATTTATATGTTAGAGGTTCACAAATAGGGATTTTCTTGAGAATGAATTTACACCAATGTACAATCGTGTGTATTAATATTGTATTGTCCTAATTATTTGTTTATTGTGGTTACAGAAATGAAAATAAGAAACAAACAATCTTTGTTGAGACTTATCATGGCATAATTTCAGTTCCATCGATGTTTGAAGTGAAGTGTACACAAACCAATTTAACATTTTTATTTAACTTCAACAAAGGAGGAGGTTCTCTATTCGACTGTATTCTTTATGTTTGTTACCTCAGAACTATCGACTGGGTGAACTGATTTTGATGAATCTTTCTTATTTGAAATCTGATGCTTCCCGTGATTCCAATTTCAATTTGGTCCAGTTTTCGAAGTTAGGTTTCTTTGTTAAAAATATAATATAGATATACCTATATTTTTAATTCCTTGTTTGTATACACCCATATATATTTCTTGTGTCCTGTGTTAATTAATTTTGTGTGCATAAATTCAATAATGGTTTCAATTATGAACATATTGTTCGCTTTTATACTTGTAAGAGGGGTTCCCCTCTTGGGAAATAGACGGAGTAAAACCGCATCCTTAATAAACATGATTCACTAGAGGTTTTCTTTTTATTATTTTTTGTGTATGATCAAAGTGTTTCTACCCCGCATGATGGAAAACAAAGCAGAATCCAAAACTTGTAGTCACCATACCAATAGCGAATGCAGACAATATAACAATGCAGCATGGTGGCCAAGTGATACTTATACATCATTATTTCCCTCAATTAAATCATTTTATGGATTACTTAATGTTTTTATTTCTATCAAACTAACTAGTCACCTTGAGGCTACACCCACTTGTACTTTCCCTTCCTACATTACCTTATTTTTCATAAATAAGTGAGCCTGTTAATCTAGAGGCTAGCGATCCTGACTACAAAGCCAGAGGTCATTCGATCAAGTGTGATAAGTACGAACATTTTTGTTCTTTGTTTGGGAGTGATTTATCATTAACTTAATATTTGTATTCATACATAGAAGTAATTAAATTTATATGGCAATAAATAAGATATAAATAAATAGTTCATAATACTTCATTTTGCCTGTGGACGTACCTAACTGTAAAAAGTACCTAAAAATCATAAATCGATGTTCAATTGACAGCTTCTTATGACATAAATATACAAGGGTATCGTTTCATTTTCAGAATTCACTAAGTTTTTTAACAGCCGAAGTTTAAATTGGCATCTTTCAACTTTTGAAGAACCTTTTTTTCTGTTCTTCTGTTTACACTTAAAAAACAAAACATAATAATGTAACTCCATTTACATAATGTTATCTATGGAGTATTATTACAATCAATCACATGTATTTTTTCATGTAATTGCCTGCCAAAGTGACTGTACTCTGTCTGATGGAAAGCATAACTGGCATGCGCATGTTGAAAAATTTAGACTAATCCAAAGCCATTGGAATACAAAGAACAGAAGGTTGGCGTCTACTTCTACAAGAGTGATGGACTTTCCTATTCCTAGACTCTTTATCTGTACAAATTGAGGGCCAGGTTTGTTCTTTATTCTTTCCGCAAACAGTTTCCAACGTTTCGCAGAGCGTTTCGCAGAGCGTTTCAACTCACATACGGCAGTCTGAGTTGACGATAGAGTCCGTGCTATAGCAAGCACTCTGTTGATAAACATCCTACTAATATTAAAACGCGACAAATTCTAAGTTTAGATGGATGTTTGTTACTCTTTTTTGTAAAAACCACTGAATGGATTTTAATGAAACTTTACAATAACTTATATATCAGAACAACACATAGGGTACTTACTATATGCCGTCTTAACCGACATATACACGACCGGAGCCACGGGCAACAGCTAGTATTTAATATTTCTAAATATATACATTTTAAAGATAAATTATATCCAGACCCAGAACTAATATTTTTTTTCTGGTAAAACAAATCTAAGCATTTCGTTTGATATTTATTACGAAAAGACCAAAGATTTAATTTACAAAAAATTGTCACTGGCTTCCTCTGCGTAGTTGCAATCAGACTTTATTATATAAGTTACTAGCTTTTGTCTTCAGCTCCGCCCGCGTGCATATACTATCTCTTTCCTCAAGAATAAAATGTTTATAGACATTTGTCTATAAACATTTGATTCTATCTAGACAGAGGTACTTTCGAATTTATAGTATCGGTTTGAATTAGGCATATCATTAATTATTCCAATCGTAGACCCTAATGTGAAGAAAGTTCTGAACAAAGAAATTAGCATCCAGAACTACATTTAGTATTAATGGATACGATATTAATGAAAAGTAAAAGACTAATGATTCAATTTGTACTATCGATTGTTGGCACTTGATGGAACTTGTTAAAATACATTCTAGAATTAAACTAACTAAACCATTTTGGTTCACTTCAATCCCGAATGGTTTCGCCATTGGCATTATCAAAAGTGTAATAAATGAAAGCGAGTGTAATTCTAGAATGTACTAAAGATTTAGGCCCGCGTTTTAAAAGGCGACTTAATCGTGGATCTAGTTTTAAATCTTGTTTTAAGAAGAGATTTCAATATTGGACGTCTCTTGAGACAAGATTCGCTGATCATTGATCAGACAAGTACTTCTTATCATTAAGGTTACATTGATACACTAGCCACTATTATACACTATTTAGTGTATTGTAAATAAACTTATAACTAATTATAAATAAAATATGTTTGTTAAATATATTTTACTTAATTTAATTTGATGCGTGATACGGAGAAATAATTTCGATAATACAGAAATGTAGCTGAGAACAGAATTTGAGTTGAGATTAGTTACTGAGACTAGTTTCAGCTGAGTAGAACTTAAAACCCATTCTACAATAAGAGCAACGCTTGAGATTTAATGTTAACTTTTTTAATGATAGCATAGGTAGCAAACGAGCAGACGTATCGCCTGATGGTAAGCGATTACCGCCGCCCATGACACCCGCAACACCAGAGGCGTCACAAGTGCGTTGCCGGCCTTTTAAGATGGAATACAATCTTTTTATTTAATTTATTTATCTTCATTGCGTACATATTACAAAAATACTAAATAAAATGAGTGACAAAAAGGATTACTACAACAATTGGCGGTCTTATCGCTCACGGCGATCTCTTCCAGACAACCATCATGGACATTAGATTGTTATGTATGATTTTTAGTAGTACACACAATTAATACAATCATTACAATAAGAATTTAAAAATAAAAAAAAGGAAAAAAAAGAGAAAAAGAAAAACAAAATGAAAATAGTAACAATAATAAAAACAAATCAATAGAGGTTTATACCTGCTCAAATACACACTCGTTCTCCATACACGTGAATTAATAAGGAAATAACATACAACAAGAAAATAACAGAATACAATCTTTTCTTGAATGTTTGAAGGTCGTATACTTAAAAATTGTTTTAGCTGATCAGAGTTCAGCGGATACTTGAGACGCATTTTAAAATACGGGCCTTAATTTTCATGTCTTGTCGCTACCTACCTCTAGGTGCTATTTGCTTTTTTATATAAGTTACCATTTGAGCTTTTACCGAGCATGAGTATTTCTCGAAGTATTTCTTTTTATAGCCTACACTCTCACAAATTGGCTTTATATTAGCCCGTGGTATTGACCATGGGAGAGCCACGCTCTGGCATGCATGGGCCGGCTCGACCGGAGTGATTCAACGGCCTCACAGAAAACAAGTGTAAAACAGTGCTTGCACTGTGTTTGACCGAGTGAGTGACGATACCGTAGGCCCTCACAGGCCGGCAACGCACATGTGACAACTCTGCTATTGCGGGTGTGCATATGGGAGGCGGTAACAGCTTACCATCAGTACGTCTTCTTGTTTGCCCCTATTCCACATGATGATTAAAATATATTAATAGTAGAAATGCTCGTTTAAAGGTAGAGTAAGATAACGACCATTTTAAAAGTTCTTCTGTTCAAAAAGCAGCAGTTCAGGCGCTTTTCTAGTATGTACTTATTATATATTATGGATACTTGTTCAAATATATTTCGATCAATGAATTGAACACTAACTGGAATTCATTCGGTTATGTCTAATGGAATCATCCTTGACCCTCCTACATCCGATTCGATGTCTATCGATTAGCTAATGATGGTTTATAGATTTGGGTGTTTCCATTGGCAATAACGATACGATATTCTAATACCTAATACAACCATAATAAAGTGACATGTGATTTAGTTTGATTTTTAACTAAAGCCAATGTCCCGTATATAAAATAAATTGCTTTTACCGACATATAAGTCTTATAACGCCAAACTTGAACTGGCCTTATACACATGAAATTGTAGCAGCTTTTGCTTTTCATGTTGGACCCACCATTATAAAAATTTGGGCATTCAGAAATAAATAAAATTATAAGGTTACTATCTCTTACCCGCGGCACTGCCTGCGTGTATATCAGTTATCACGGTAAAAAGTAGCTGGCTGGGCCTACAATACAATTCTTTTTCTATCTAGATATACCAAATAAAAAAACGCGTTAACCATTGGCATGCAATTTCTGACATACGTACACTAATCATTAAATACCTTCGCTCTTAAACTGTAGAACGTCTAATTGTCAAAGTTTTTTTGTCAAATCCAACTTTAAACAGTATTGTCCTGAAGGACAATACTGTTTAAAGTTGGATTTCAAGTTGGATGACATCCAGGGGCTCTAACTTTTTTGTTCATTTCAATGAACAAAAAAGTTAGAGCCCCTGGATATGTATAAAACTGTAAAGCTATTATGCAAAGTACACAACTATGTAATTTGAAAAGTTTTGTGTAACATACACATTTGAAAATCTCACGTCCCGTAGTGTTTTTTTCACTACACTTACTTTAAAACACTTACTCCTTTTTAATTGTTTCGTAAGGTGCTTATAAAGAAAACACCTCCTGGGAGTGTAGTATCGAACCGTGTCCTAAAACGCTTAATAGAAAATGAATAACTTGTTCGTTTATTTTCTTAATAATACTGTGTAATACTATCCATGTCTTGGTATAATCATTAGAAAAATAATAAGTAAAGTTTATGAACGCTACAAACAATAAGATTGTAGAAAACCTGGCTAGTGTAATGGACACACTTAAAAAGGTAGGGTGTTTCCCAGACCTGCCACATGTAGATACTAGACATAGCTTTATCGTGCTAAATACTTAGAAACAATTACTTAATTTCATTCACAAACAAAAACATTTCATCGTCTTCTATTAATTCTTGCGATTAATCGTTTTTTCCAATTAATGTCCCACGTTCTTCACTGAAATAAAATTGATTCACAGAATAGTGACATTATTGCGTGAACATTATTCAATTAACGGTGATAACTAGGACAAATTGCTTGAATATGATACTAGCTGATCCAGCAAATGTTGTGTTGCTATATAGAATGTTTTTGTCAAAAAAATATTTAGGGGTGTGTCTCACTAATCATTTAGGGCTATGAAAAACAGACGCTGACATATTCTCAGACCTACCCGATATGCACACAAAATCTCATAAAAATCATGATAATTTTAAACGTTAGATAAGTGAATTAAATGTAATTTGTGTTTTATTTTCATCTGATGAGGTAGCTCGTTATTGAGACAGTCCCGATACGACTTTAAGACCTCCCCCAGCCAAGTTGAAATTCTAGAAACGATAGTAAACTATATTTGAAAATTAGAAAATGTATAGGAATTAAATCTGTCAACGCTATGTCACGCGGTCAAAGCAAAATATTAACCAGTAATACAAGAGAATAGAGAATTAATAACACGACCTAAGACGACCGACACGATTAATAACCTTCAAGAAAAGAGCGTACTCCTTCTTAAAAGGCCTGCAACCCAATTGTGACGTCTGTGGTGTTGCAATAACCTTCAAGAAAAGAGCGTACTCCTTCTTAAAAGGCCTGCAACCCAACTGTGACGTCTACGGTGTTGCAATAACCTTCAAGAAAAGAGCGTACTCCTTCTTAAAAGGCCTGCAACCCAACTGTGACGTCTGCGGTATTGCAATAACCTTCAAGAAAAGAGCGAACTCCTTAAAAGGCCTGCAACACACCTGTGATGCCTCAGGTGTTGCGGGTATCCATAGGCGGCGGTTATCGCTTATCATCAATCGATTTGTCTGCTTGTTTGCCCCATAATAACTCACCGACTTATTTCAATAAATAGCAACGTAATAAACAATCTGTGATCTCACCAATAGAATTACACATAAAGCTTTTCGTAACTTTATCTTTGTATTAGAATGTTTCTATCAAAAAGGACAGTGTCTTCAAAGTCAAGGTAATATTAAAATTGGATCCTGTCATCATGATTAGCCTATTGGAGTTCACTACTGGACATAAGCCTCTCCCATTGAACGCCACTCTGAACGCGCTAAATAGTAGTCCATTAGCATAGCATAGCATTATCTATACTAATATATAAAGCTGAAGAGTTTGTTCGTTAGTTTGCTTAAAGTCCAATTTGAAATTTTTTTTCAGTGTTAAATAGCCAATTTATCCAGTAAGGTTATAGATTATATATCGTCACGCTAAGACCGAAAAGAGCGCAGCGCAAATGAAGAATGTTACAAAAACGGGGGAAAATTATTACGCTATCGGCAACAAGAGACGCAGAGGGGTTGCGTAGGTCAGTTAGTAAAATATAAATAGGCAAGTATTTTAGACGTTGCCATATACACACAACGCCATCTAGTACCAAACTAAGCAGGGCTTATATTATGGCTACTAGACAGCTAATTTTTACCGTGGGAGAGCTACGTTTCGGTATTCATTGGCCAGCTTGACCGGAGTGATACCACGGCCTCACAGAAAACCGGTGTGAAACAGCGCCTGCTGTGTTTTACCGAGTGAGTGAGGATACCGGAAGCCCATTATCCAAACCTTCCCCTCATCCCCCTCCCCATCCCCCAAAGCTGGCAACGCACTTGTGACGCCTCTGGTGTCATCGCTTATCATCAGGCGATACGTCTGCTCGTTTGCCCCCTATTCCATAAATAAATATGTATAATACATATATACTTTTTTTGTAAATGATGTTCTGCTAGCCGATTTCGGCCACGGCGTCCAGTTTCAACGGAGACCAACCAACTATGCAGGAGATATTATAGTGCACAAATGCATACGCAAACATGATCGGGAAAAGATCCGGCACAGGACCCACAGCTTTACCTGCTCTCCGAGGCACGGGGTTTCTGACCCCAAATTCCAAACTCACTCAGTTATTAATATTTATATAATCAGAAAAACTCAATAACACTTTTGACCCGACCCAAGATTTGAACCCGAGGCAGGCACGAGGCAGTTAACGTGTTAAATAAGTCCAACGAAAAAATTTTCCGTTAAAATAATTAGTGCTTTTTACCTAACTGGTCCTCGTTTTACTGAAAAAATAATTCAAGCTAAGAGAAACTAAATACATTTTACGATGAACTAAAAACTTTATTGAGGTCCAAGAAGGTTTAACCCTGCGTCCTAAATCTACGGTAATAAAAACACCCCTTTCATGTTATTTCCATGAAAAAGTATGCCATTTCCCACTTTTTATATATTCCACCACCACTTAAGAGCTAGATATGATAGTCTTTAAAGAAGGTTTATGGAGCATAAAATAATGTTAAATAATGTCTTAATGTTGTTTCAAAAATTTGTTTGCATTTTTTGGGTTACTGGCGTAAATGTATTTTCAAACAAATTAGGTTCAATATGTTACTACAAACTGAGGGATATAAGCTAAGTAATAGGGCTAAGACAAATTCAATTGTTTATTTTTTTCTCACTTTTAAATATTTATAATATATAACAATACATAGAAAGAAGTCGATTATAAATAATATTCGTCTTCACATATTTATATACTGTGGCAATTTTCACATACAGCGCCAACAGAAATATACTACAGCGCCATCTACCGAAGATACACTGAACTACGAAGTAACGAAGGAAACTGAGAAACTACCAATCCTACATCGCGCAATAGAAGTTCTCGCGCCGATTAACATATATACAACGTCCCAACATCAACCGTTGGGCAGTGGCCCGCCAGGCATGATCAGCTCGCCTGGTCGGAGGATCCTCCCTTTGTGTTGGAGGAACATGTGGCCTGACCTCCACAATACCATATATAAGTAGACTGGTAGTACTTTTTGCATAATTAATGTAAAGATACAAACAAAACAGAATGAACTGAATTTATAGAAGTTTTCTCGTCCAAATCAAGTCAGTTTATTATGTTTTTAACCGACTTTTGAAAAAAAGAGGAGATTTACTATTCGTCTGTATTTTTTATATTTGTACCAAATTTCAGAACTTTCGACTGGGTGAACCGATTTTGATGATTCTTTCATTTAAAAGCTTCACATGTGGACAATTCAATTTGATGCAGTTCTGGAAGTCGGTTATTTAAAAATAAATATTATTTTATTATTACATAATCTTCTCCACTCTAATTATTTTACACTTAGCACATTAGACCTCATCGAAGATGTTCCTGTAAATGCTGTGGATGTGGAGTCTACTATTGTTTTTCCTGTTCCTACTAACCACTAGGTCGTTCGACCTAGTGGATAGTTCCAGCTGCTAAGTCGTCAGTTCGATTCCCATCCAACACGAATAACTATATGTGATGATTACGATCCATTTATTATATGTAATCTAATACATAAAATTTTCGTGTCCCTGTGTTTGTTACCAAACTCCTCCGAAACGGCCGGACCGATTTTTACGAAATCTGAAATCGGGTAGGTCTGAGAATCGGTAAACATTTATTTTACATGCTAAGGGTGACCCACCCCTAAATATTTTTATATATTATTGACAATTCTTTTGATGTATGGCAAAACAATGTTTGCCGAGTCAGCTAGTTTATCTATAAGTACTTGGATTACCAAGCTTTTCTTATAATTTTTTTAGTAAATTTTCTTAAAATGAATCGTTTCCGAGATTCAGATTATGTATATACACAAGAATTGCTTGTTTAAAGGTTTTATTAGATAGATTAGGTTTGTATATACTTTTATTTAGACGCTTACATTAAAATAACGTAAACCGAGGAACAATCACATACAAGGAGTATTTTCCAACGTTTTTTTTTACTTTTAAAGTATACCTAAATAGCTAACTAACTAGCCAAATAAGGGGCTGTTTCTGGTCTCTTAAGCCCCCAATGAGGTAATTAAAAAAGAATATAGGAACGAAACAAAATTAGGTCTACTAATAGTAATTTATCATCTACATTACCTTATAACCTTATTAATCTTTACTAAGTTTATTTATGAATTCCGCTCGAGCTACGTAATGAAAATAATTAATTTTCTAACAAGAAAATTAGCTTTGCTTAAACCACTAGCGGATTGTACAAACTTGAGAGCTTCTCTTCTAACTTAATTTCAATAACAAACTCCAGATAATTTATACCTGGAATTTGTTATTCCCGGTAGATCATTTTAAAATAGAAGAGGAAACATAACTTCCGAATTAGTCGCGCATTCGCCCCGCTACCTCCTTACAAAACTTCACCCCTTAACCACCCACGAAGTATCCATTCCCTCGATATCTTGTTTGTTCATGCTACCCTAGTACACAAACTCATGGCGCGGGGAGATTTTTCCGTGAAAGTGGAGTTCTTTTCATGGGAGTGAGAAAAAAGGTCAGCAGTATAATTACACTATTATGAATTTATAAAAGGACTCGAAGCTTGGGCTTAAAGGAGGTTGTTGAAAAATAGCTCTTACTTCATCTATGTCCCTTTTCCATTTATTAGGAAAACATAAAATCGTGTGTTCTATCTGATTTTGATATCAAATGATATCTAACGGTATATTGACATGCATAAAGTTGAGTTTAGGAAGCATTGTCAGTACTGTATTGGTCTATCTGGAAAGAGAGAGATAGCATGCACTCACACCTTGAAAGCACTTTGATAGCTACGAATACTGCCTGTTGCTAGATTCACCCCATACCCTGAGGGTGAATGAACTGGTATCAATGCAAAGTGCCAGAACGGTTATTATGATATATATTTTCATAACAGTAACTATTATTTTCGTAAATGGAAAAATATTTTTTGGTACTGCATGAGGTATGGATTATTTGTATTATAAACTAAGTACCTGGTTTACCGAGTTTTGCTCGGTATTTCTTTTTTGGTAAACTTTCTAAATATGAGTTCTAGCTGGACCGATTTATCGTCCTCGAAACCCCCTACATAATAATTTCCATGAAAGTCGCTGGACCCGTTTCCGAGATTCATATTATAAATATACGATAATTACTCGTTTAAAGGTACTAGATATGTATTAATAAAGTAAAATATTTCAATTTTCTTATAAATATAACTTCAATGTCGTGAACTTTTATTACAAAAACCGCCCAATGAAATTTATGTTTCATTTATTTATCCTTTTGTTTTCATTTAAAGTGATTTTTACAAACACTCAAACTTGTAACCAAGAAATAAATTGTAAGGTAAATAAATTTGGTTTTTTAGCAGTTACCATTGCTGTACTTACTTGAAGGACAGGATAAATAATACAACCTCATTATGTAGTTTTATTAGCTTATTTTGAGTTAAATAAGTCCGTAATGGACTTAAAAATAAAGGCACCTGTGTCGTGTGTTTCGGTATTTCTTCTCAGAGTGAGTTTTAGTTAATGCGTCTCCACGCTTCAGAGGTCATGTTAAGCAATCGGTGCCGGTTATTTTCATAGAATAACACTCATGAAGCTTAGTTCCGGTGGCTTAAAAACATCCAACGGCAATATTACGTAGCCACAACGTTGTCTTGCCAGTCCCCAACCCACACTGGGCCAGCGTGGGGACGAATGGCCTGAACCCTCTTTTGAAAGGAGACCAGAGCATAGCAGTGGGACATTACGGGTTGTTGATAATGATGATGATTATCCATATTAAATACTTTGCATAGTATAATATTGAAAAATCGAAAATAGCTCTGTCTTTCTGTTACGTCTTTACGGCTAAACCACTGCATCTATTTCAATGAAATTTGACATGCAGGTACTATGACTCTTGAGGAGGGACATAGACTCTTTACCGCGATAACCAATAATCACGCGGGCGTAGCCGCCGCCAAAAGGTTCAGATTTCAGAGACAAAAGTTATTTATAAATAAAAAAACATTTGTCTGTGCAATCTGAACTTTAGTAGCACTCCACCCGCACGCAAGCCCTCTAGCAACCTGTGCAATTAATGGTAAGCAAATTAAGACTAGACTGATTTAAAATTAGAGAATGAAGTGTACCTATTTTAAAGGTTTTATTTTACGAGGAGAGGTAACAAGCATATCATAACATTATGAACTTTACAGCCTTTGTGCACACATCTTCCTATGTACCAACTTAAATATGCACATATGTTAATTAATTAATTCTCAAGCACGTACATTTGTTCATTCACCTCATATAATGCGTCAATTTGAGCTTAAAACCAAGCACAAACACACGGACAATGACTTTCTTCCTTACAAATGGCAAAATACTTTTTACTTAAGTCTTTACTTAGATTTGAAATTACATGTATAAAGAATTTTTACATCAATGTAGAGTACAATATCTCTCTAAACAATCATCACTTCAGTTCACGAACAATTATAATGATTATGAGGGGCTTTCTTACCTATAATGCAGAGTGTGCGCCGTGTGCGGTGCACACGAGCGCATTGTTGTTAGAGGCGCGGACCACGGTGCTTTTAATGACTACACGCTTATTGAAGCTCGGTACGCTTACTAAAAGGCGCTAGAGCATTGATTGCACACGGGCACTTCACAGGCAAAAGACGCCTGTAATGATTATTTATACAAAATGTTATGGGGTATAACACACATATTTTGCAGCCGTAGAACGTCTTGTCTCCCGTAATTACTCTGAAAAAGATTAAAATATTGACGATCTGTATCCAAATTCAACCTAACTATTTCACCTATCTTCCTTCTTAGTCAAACTCATATACTCCGTTTCTTATTTTTCTACATCATCATCATCATCATCAGCCTATCGCAATCCAATGGTGGACATAGGCCTCTTCAATTGCATGCCACTTAGTTCGATCCTCGGCTTCTCACATCCAACTCCTGCCAAAAACCTATTTTGTACATAAAACAAAGTATATCAATAATAGCGTCCCTTAACAGCCCACTGCTGGACATAGATCTCACCTTAGAAAGGAGGGTTTGGCCTATTATACCACGCTAGCCAAATAGGTTGATGTGTTCTTTCGACTCTGGGAGGGTTCGGATGTGTTAACAGCAGCAGTTCCCGGATCCCTCCCATCTCTGGCGCAGAGTGGCACACCGTGTGGTTTTAGTCAGTCCGATTTCGACACACCGCCCTGCCTGTAAGCATCGGTGGGGTGAAGGACCGCGGAGGTATCTACGCGTAAAAAAAATGTTCGAGTTTTGAGTGTTCCTTCTCTTTTATAGTGATGTTGTCATATGTTAATTGCTCCCTTAGTTGCCTTTTACGACAACTTATAATGTCGTTAATAGAAGTGTTGACACTTCGAATTCTTACCCTCCACCAGAACCTATATATACCTATATTTATACATGAGATATGAGGAGATAATAATAATACACATATATATATATATGTATAATACTAGCTTTTTACCCGCGGCTTCGCCCGCAGTGGAGCCATTAAATAAGTATGAGAGATAAAGGGTAAGGGTATAATAGAAATGAATCAATATGATAACTAAATTTTATTGCTTGACTGAAATAAACAATTTTTAAAAATTACTACATACAATGAAGTTTCAACACCTTAAAATATGCTTTTGAAGTAGCTAAATTTGACGATTTTTTTGACAAACAATTTTACTATCTTTCGTAAATGTTTTTTTTTTAATAAAAAGTATCCTATGTTACTTCTAATACCTTCAAGAGTATATGTACAAAGTTTCATGATGATCGGTTACGTAGTTTTTGCGTGCTTTCACGCAAAAACTACTTAACCGATTATTTCATTAACAAACAAACTTACATTCGCATTTATAATAGTATAGAGATTATTTAGAATGTAAAAATGTTTTTTCTAGCTTTCAGTTTTTTTAGCCTGTAGGTTTCACATTTGTCTTAAATTGTCTATAAAGTACAGTAGGTTTGAATAATAATGTTATCAGGTCATCGATTCTATTACTCAGGATAAAATCAATTTCAACTTACTTTGGCTGTTACATGACTTATTTTTGTTGACATATACTTCTGATGTTGTTGACCCCACCATACAAGCTTTTGGATAACTTTTATAGTTGAGGGACACAGTACAACTTCAAATAGAATATTTTAGATATACTACTTAATCGTTTAAATCACCAACAACCCATAATGTCCCATTGCTGGGTTCGGGTCTCCTCTCAGGAGAGGGTTTAATCTTTTAGATAGTTAAAATTAATTAATTAAAGTTTCGTTACAAGAAGTAGACTATGTAATTCATTTAGCGACAATGTTCTCTTAAGCCAAATATGAAAGAACTAATCAAATTTATAGATCTCTGGAACACTGTGCTTAAATGTAAACACATAAATATTTTATATTTTTCCATATTATTTAAGCTATTACTGTTTTATTATACTTAATTAATCTGTCTCTTTCTCATGATATTTCCTGTAAAATGTACTGGCAGTTTTCTGTTTTCGCAGAATTTGCAGTTGATGCACAAATTATGATTATCTCATTCTATAATAGGCTGATAGTAATTTCTTAAGACTTAATAACTAAGTCTTTGGTATCAAAATCAATAAACGGATATTAACATCTGTGTTTGGCGCTCTGGCTTCTACAATTGTTTTATCGTGAATTCTACACAATAAAAAAAACCAGTCAAGTGTGAGTCGGATTCGCACACTGAGGGTTGCGTACAAACCTGTAGGTTTATTATACGATGTAATTTAAAAATTTATATAATTTGTACTCTCGATTGTCGGCACTTGATGGGACTTGATTTTCGTTTGTTTTATTTGTAGCCTTTAATAAAATAGTCGTAATATTACTATAATACAGCACTCTGATGAAATGTCTGCCTAATATAAACATTTTAAGCTATTTTTGGCAACATCAAAGACGTAAAATAATTTATATAATAAAACCATGTTGAAGAACTATCGGCCCATTTCCCTCCTGAGCCACGTCTACAAGCTGTTTTCAAGAGTCATCACGGACCGTCTTGCGCAAAGACTCGATGAATACTAACCACCGGAGCAGGCTGGGTTTCGGAGCGGATATGGTACCATAGTCTACATACACACAGTACGGCAGATAATACAGAAGACTGAGGAGTATAATCAGCCCCTGGGCTTAGCATTTGTGGACCATGAAAAGGCCTATGACTCGATCGAGATCTGGTGTGTTCTGAAGTCCCTGCAGCGTTGCCAAGTAGATTGTCATCTAATTGATACACCCATGTGTTGAGATGTCTCTACAAAGCCGCCACTATGTCCGTCAAAGTACAGGATCCGATATATACAAGACCCATACCATTGCATCGAGGAGTGAGACAAGGGGACGTTATATCCCCGAAGTTGTTCACCAGTGTTTAGGACGCTGCACTGGAAAGGGCGCGGTATCAACATCAATTTATTTTTATTTATTTATTTTATTTATTTATTTATTTATGTATTCAATGAAATTACACAGAATAATATAAGTAACAAAAAGTGGGCACTATTTAGAGCTACAATTTTTAAAAATGCGGCTGGCACCTAAAAAGGTAGAACCTGAGATGTAGGTACCAGCTACCTCCCAGTGACACAGTATTGTTAATCATTCATAGGTACATTGATCATGATTTGNTATATATAAAAGAGGAAGGTGACTCCTAGAATCTAGAATCCTAAAATTTTGCATATAGTTTCTTTAAATAACGTAAGTGAGTTAGACGTTGAGTGAAACTTAAAATTGAATTTCGGAAATGTCACCACTTAGAGGGTAAAATAGAGGCTGAAAATATTTACTTCTGCGCGAGTGAAACTGCGGGCAAAAGCCAGTTTAAATATAATTGACACACAAAGTATGAAATTCTGTTGTAGTACTTTTGGTCTTTTTTGGAATGTTGAGGGCAAAAATACCAAATAGATATAGGGTGCAACAGGGTTTGTGTCAAGTCTCTCTCTGCAGTGTGATAGTTTGCACCCTTACTTGCCTGTGCCATAAAAGTATGACACCTACGAGATGGGTACTGGTGATGCTGCGTTTTCTTAATACGACACCACCGACCTTCACGAACGATATCGAATAAGGTACACGTGATTAACTCGCTTACGTGAATCTCGTGTTTTGAGGTCACATGTCTGGTTTACAACCCTAGGGTATTTCTTTTATTATACAAATAGAATGATCGAAACTTTCCACGATATCGAGTTTTATAAACAGAACCCAATTGCCTAAGGTGCGAATTCAGACCACGTGTCATATTTTATTGATAATAATTTGTTTTCTTTCGATCTGTTTGCTGTTAGAACTTCTGTAATTGAATTTTGTGTGTTATATATTTTACATCATCATACTTATTTATAAGATGTTGGTAGGAAAATTTTATCTATTTTATAATTATCACATTGTCTGCTTTTTTGATGAGATTAATGAGAAGAGAGAATATAGAATACATTTAATCACCATGGTCAAAATGCGATCAAAAATTTGTTTTTTATTTTTTAAGGTTTTTTTAACTGTCTACACTCATCCTTCATATAAACTTTAAAAAAAACAAACAACAACCCATAATGTCCCACTGCTGGGCTCGGGTCTCCTCTCAGGAGAGGGTTAAGGCCATTCGTCCCCACGCTGGCCAAGTGCGGGTTGGGGACTGGCAAGAATACGTTGTGGCTACGTAAATCTTGCCGTAGGATGTTTTTAAGCCGCCCGAAGGCCTCCAACTAAGCTTCACGACTGTTATCGTATGATAACAACCGGGACCGACTACTTAACGTGACCTCCGAATCACGGAGACGCTCATGGTAACATGCCACCAGCGGTCACCCATCCAGGTACTGACCGCGCCATCGTTGCTTACCCTCGATGATTGTTTCTAATCACCGAGTGCAACTGGGCTATGAGCGCCACACACACACACATATAAACTTTAACGGTGCTAAATTTTATACCTACTCCTCCGTTTGCATAATTTTTATTTATTTATCTTTATTGTACACACTTAACAGATAGAAAAAAAAAGTGTTACAACATACAAATGTGATAATCGGTGGTCTCATCGCTCATGGTGATTTTTACAGGCAACCTTTATACGGATAATTTCGTGACATTAATTAGGGTAGCAGTAGTAGGGTAAATAAATCTTATGTTTACATGTGAATAATAACAAAAAAAACACTAAATTCAAAATATTTAACATTCTTCTATAAATACACACCTACTCATTCTACATATACTGAACGTACACATACATAAATACATACACAGATACATAAATATATATTCTATAAACAAGGTATTATAATGACAGATAATTAAAATAGAATGGGAAACAAAACATTATTTAATTTTTAGATTCTCAGGTTTTCTGTTCTTTTATTCAATTTATTGTCTTAAATTCATAACTGTGTTTTAGTACACTCATTGAATTCAACTAAATTTAGTCAATGCGAATAATCCATTTAAAAAAGGAATCTACTTCTACCAAATTTACTGCGGCTGTATATTTTGCAATACAGCAATAAAACTGCTAATGACATGTTACAGAAACATGCTAATATTTCTTAAAACACCTGAAACATTCAAATAAAAAAACATCATAGCGTTTCTTTAGATTATTATGACTAATGTATGTTACGAAGTAAGTTAGCTATATAGTGCCTCCCCTAATCAGCCATGGCTAACGATACTTAAGTGGAAAAGAATTCAATCTAAAACTACTCCTTTGCAAATCCAACTTCAGTAGTTTTTTCTATTTCAAAATGGATTTAACGACTTTTGTTCCATGTTTCCCACGTTCTGTATTTATTGGCTTTACTTTAATAATATAAACAAACGCTATTGGCGAGGTATAATGTGTTAACATGACGCTAATATTTCTATTTTTTTGAATTGCAGATAACACATTTGTATGTATGTACTTGTGTATTCATGTGTGTATATGTATGTATATACGTTTAAAATATGTATTATTATTATAGTATGCATACCTATATATAATATGCATGTATGGTAATATATACGTATTTCCAGATATATTTATAAGAATTTTATAATTCTTCAAAACTCATTGCACCGTCTCTGCTACTGTCTTTCCGATACATTTTGATCCATCATAAGGTTGCCTGGAAGAGATTGCTTTTGGCAATAAGGCGGCCCTTTATACAATGTATATTAGTCGTTATCTGTTCTTTCTATGTAGATGTATGTATACGTATGTATATAAAATACTGTACTGTAAATAATAAAATACACTTAGTAAACTAAGATACGATTTCATGCGTAGAAATGTTTTATAGAAGAGGAAGGCTTAGGAAGCGCCCTTATATTCTTTTGATACGAAAACTGTCTTTGAAAGAAGTATGAACAATAAAGCTCCGTTTTAGATCAATCTAAAATTTATTATGCCGTATAATACGGCATAATATTTTTTTTTACGGCACAAAAGTAGATTTTATTAAAATTTTATTGAGATCCGAGTGTCAATTTGGCAATAATGTATGTTTTTTTTTGGAATAGGGGGCAAACAAGCAGATAAATCGTCTGATAGTAAGCGATTACCGCCGCCCATGGACACCCACAACACCAGAGGTGTCACAAGGGTTTGGGGGAAGGGTTAGGACATGGGCCTCCGGTATCCTCACTCACTCGGCGAAACACAGCGCAAGCGCTGTTTCACACCGGTCTTCTGTGAGGTCGTGGTACCACTCCAGTCAAGCCGGCCCATTCATGCCGAAGCATGGCTCTCCCACGTAAGATTTCTGAAATGAAAATGGATGGTATGTGAAACATGGACATGAACTACTTATTTTCTATTATTAAATTGATACATGTTTTTTAAACAGTATTGTTGTTGACGGATATAGAGGACAACCAAGAAAAAATGGATGAAGTGCGTAATAGAAGATATGGCCAGGAACGGAGTAAACAGAGAATTGACGCGTGACAGAGGAGAATGGAGGAAGAAAATTCATTGCACCGACCCCAAATAAAGTTGAGAAAAGGGTAGGGAGATGATGATTTTTAACTGCACATATAAATCAATGTTTCGAATTCAATATTAACTTACATCAAATTTCGTATCGAATAGGTTCATCTATATTATATCGAAATAAACATAAAAATAAAGTAACTGTTTATAATTTTAAATTAACAAATACACAATAAAGCGTTTTCAATTTTGTCTCTCTCTACGCTTTTTTCGGCTAGTCTCTGGAACAGCTGAAGCCACTGGATTTTGACGGGCTTAACCTATATTTTTTTATGTATCATGAATGTAATTACGTCAAATTTATTGATTATAAAGATATATATCACACTGAGAGATATAGTTACCAACAATTTAGGTTAAAAACGTTGTCATTTCGTTAGTTTATTTATTGAGATTTCATGATTAATTTATTTCAAAGACTATTAAAATACTACACACTGAGATAATTTAACTACCTCGGTGATGTAGTGGTAGTGTATGCGACTGCTGTGCTTGAGGTCTCGGCCTCGACCAAATGATTGTATGATCTACAAATATTTGTTTCGGAGTTTGCATGTTTTCTATGTATATTATGTATGTATTTACAAAAAAAAAGTATATGTTATATCAGTTGTTAAGAATCAATAACACAAACTCAGCCTAGCTTGGGACTAGATGGCGTTGTGTTTAGATGTCCGACACAAATATTTTATCGACGACTATATTCTTGTTTCAACTGACCTGAGCTACCCAGAGAACTAAATCCAATCAACACAACTTAATTATAATTCGATGGAATAGTATCATCAACGTTGTATTAATGGCAGTAGATCTGGGCTAAATAATAATCGCCACAGTGGCACAATTATATAAACCTTACGGGCCCTGAAAATAGAGTAATGTAATAGACCTTCTATTTTTATGAGGAATTCTCAAGAAGCCTGTACATCTTTAGACGAAAATTAATGGAATTGGCTTCATTCATTAACCTTTTCTGCTTGTAAATATCGAATTATTTTGATATTGCGGTAATTATTACAGCATATATATCATATCTACAGATAATTAGCTATAATAATTATTTTCACAGGAATTAACGCGATCAACTATTTAAAGATATTACATATCTCTGATTTCCTGAGGTTTCGATTAGTTTGCACTGGCGGTGATCACAGCCCGGATCCCTCCCGTCTCAGGCGCAGAGTGGCACACTGTGTGGTTTTAGTCGGTTATCACAGGCTGAACAAGGCCGTTATCATAGGCTGACTGGCTCAGCGGCACACGCCCTCCGTCGTCGAATCCGCGAAGTAGAAGGTTCCTTATTCACCCACCCATTTTACTCAGGCAAATTAGGCAAACCTGTAAGCGCATTAGGCAAACCTGTAAACCTGTAAAATAAGTGGTCGCGTTAATTCCCGTGAAAACAATTATTATGTCATGAAACGCGAAACTTTAAAAATTATTTTGGAAAATTAGATATGTTGATTTCCAATTACCTAATAATATTACCTATGTAAATTCTTATATAGTTCTCGGGTCACGCGATTGTTCATGTTGAACTCCGAAACAGTCTACCCAATTTCCACGTTTTTTTAAATTTATGTTTTGATCTTGTGCCTAATATAGGATAGTTGACATCACGCTTATACGAATAGCAGCTGAGAAAGATTATAAAGAAACTCAGATAAAGTTGAATAGGTCAGCTAATATTACGTGGATTTTAACAAGAAACCAAGTCTCTCAGAAAACCGGCCAAACATTCGTTATTTTCGCTGAGTGAGTGAGGTTCATAATAAACATCTCAGTCGAAAGATATCTACTGCTGGTCATAGGGAGGAAGGCAAGATCAAAACTCTCCACAACAATCAGCCCTGTGCTGCATTCATTCAATGGCAACTAATGTCCTTCTTCCGTTACTTGGTCGCCACTCCAAAACTTTTTGGCTAAAAAGAATAATACTACCGTAGCCCAAACCCCTCCTCCTACTGATTCTAGACTAGGACTCCTAGAGCGCCCTGTGACTGTAGACTTGCAGGTGAAGACCCATCTTCTATCTATCCTCCTATATCATAACAAATCCCTTAGAGAATATCGTTTGAGCCTTTTTAACATACGTTAGTGGTTAACCATTTAATTTTTCCTCCAAGAACTCTATTTTTTTTTAAACATAACTTCCATACTAAGAACATATTCTGCGTTGCAGGAAACTTTACAAACATACATGGAACGGACTCAAAGAACACCTAGACTCAGAACACAAATTTGTGGATCAGTGTTGTCCCATGTGGGATTTGAAACCACAATACTTGTTGCATTAGAGAGCAGCGTGGTGACAGACCAACCGGTAGGCTGACTTAAATCAGTCTAAGAGTAAAATTTGATTTTGTTTTCGCACTAAAAATTAATAATAGGTTACGTAAATCTTACTTGTTTACCCGACAGTCCACTAATCAAAGTTGTGAGACAAACTACAAACCGAAGAAGACTTATAAAATATCAAACTTAAGTAACATGTGCCAAAGTAGGTAATACCTACTGTAAACAAGGCTGGAAAATTTAATTACAAAAAACGTTTGTAGGATATTGTCCTTGGCGAATCCTTATCAATTAAAAACTTCATAATTACAATTCATTATAGAAGTCCGTATTTTGTCAACATGGAATTTCGTTTCAAATTTTTGTTTCTTGTTTTTTTGTACATCGGATCTGCACAGTTAATGTATTTATGCCTTATAGACACTTCAAAACTATACATATACAATACTTGAGAACACACGCAACCTCATTTGCGTTTCCTATTACCAGTAGCGCGTATATCTTCAATCATTTTTGAAATATTCTTCATTGGTGCTTCACTCATATTGGTCTTAGTGTGATGACATATAGCCTATAGCCTTCCTTGATAATCAGTAAAAGACCAGTAGTTCCTGAGATTGGCGCGTTCAAGCAAACAAACAAACTCTGCGGATATATATGTAAGTATACATTTAAAAAATTAAACTATACTATAATAACTCAACACATCTTACACACTATCTCCTTAACTAGGCAGATCGTGTATCAACAAAACGTTGATAAACGTACTTACAAAATATATTTCACAATACATACATTTTTAGATCAAATACACCCAAATGTAGAAGAAATGATTGTGCTCATCACAAAATCATTTATCCTGGGCTGGAATCGAACTCACAATCTTCGGCTAGGCAGTCAGAATCACTTACCACTAGACTATAATTTGTATGTGTAGGTCTGTAAAAAGCACGTGCTTTATCAATCAGTCCAAATATGATTTTGGGCTATTTCTTATCATATTATGTAATAATATAGAGTTTCAGTACTTTCAGGCATTTTCATGCAATACCATTGAAATTATTTTTAAATTTTACTTACAACCGACCTTCGGCCTCTATTCGCTTGTTAAGACGTGCTAAAACCCATTTTCTGCCATGCCATCTAAATCAAACACAGTCAACCTTGTTTCTAAAGGTTTTAAGATATCTGTTCCCGTTTCTACCCAAATATATAAACAAGATATTCCCAACATCTTTGGAAGGTCAAACATTACCAAATTGTGTAGATAAATATTATTTCTGTCCAATTCTTCGTGTTCAATGTGTCACTTAACTTAGGTATAATTCTATTGGGGTCAGTAAGGAGCCAATAATTTTTATTATTGAGAGACAATCCTAACATTCAACTGAAGATTTTTTTTAATCATAAAATGTTAATGCAAGGATATCTTGTGCTGGATCAGTATGTTTTTTTTATCCAAATCGCTTCAGTTACTAAGGCAAGAAAAAAACAGATTTTTTATGGAATAAGGGGCTAACGAGTAGCGTATCGCCTAATGGTAAGCGATAACCGCCTACACCAGAGACTTCATAAGAACGTTGCCGGCTTTTTAAGAAGGAGTACACCCTTTTCTTGAAGGCTTGTAATTTGGATAATCCAACAATAATTGCCATCTTTAGCCTAGTCACGTTGTTTAATTGCCGATTACTAATTCGAACCGTTACACTAATTCCTATTAGACGATCGAAGATTGTCAGAACAATCGTTAGTTGGATTTGTAATTGGCAATTGGCAGCTATTTTTGAGTAATTTAATTTTTCAGGAGATTGCACAAATCAATTCTCCCATTTTTATATACTTAGATAGTTGATATACAGAGTTTGGTGAATTCCATAGCGACTTTTGAGCCACGGCAATCACAGATTATCCTTCGGTTGTGGTCACCCTAAAGTTTCGATATGTCTCGCAAAACCATAATGTTACCACAGATGTCGTAATATTACTGACCTACTTCCTCAAAGTCTAATCTACCAAAATAGTACAATGTTCCGAATAAATTTGGTGAAAATATCAGAAAAACACGTAAATTTGCCTGATTATTTATCATATCTTTTGTTGGAAATTGTTTATAACTTTGATACAAATAATAAATAGACATAAGATATCTAAAACACTTTTAGCATTTGCATTTGCAATATTCGTTTAAATAAACATTTTAGTAAGTAAATTGTTCAACAAATATGAAACCCGCGCCCCCCTAGGCAGTAATCGCTTACCATCAGGCGATACGTCTGCTCGTTTTTTACGGGCTTAAGGTTACCCCTAAGCCCAAAAAAGAACAAAAAAGGCCATACATTTTCGTTCATTCTTTTTAAAGCTATGATTCATAATCTCATTAAAATTTTAAATTAAAATGGATGCTGTAGAAGATTATTTTTACAGAAACACGAAGCAAGTTTGAAGGAAAATTAAAAATACATTTACAGTTTTACAATACTTACGAATTTAAGACTAAATAAAACATCTGATTTGGCATACCACCTGCATTCTTGCGAGTATATGTTTCGTACACACATTCAAATTCCAAATTCAAACTAAGTTTGTTCCCAATACACTCCAATACTCACACTGACGCGTAACCAATTGTAGCGTGCAGCCACCTGTCGAATATCTATGTGTGAACAGGATGGGGGAGAGCACGGGATATTGGTAATATTGATCGGTTCGGAAGAACTCCTTGCTGTTTCTGCACGCCTAGTACTTTCCGATCGCTTGTCCATTATCGGCGATCGTCGATACGTTACCAATATACGAGGGGGACTATCGCTGTCAGTTCGTACGTTTGAGTCTCTACCGATGAAAGGTGAAAGGAAAAGGAAAATCTATTGATAAATAAATTTAAATTTTCATTAATAATTAGGATAGGTTGAATAAAACAAGTATTAAGTAAGTAGCAAAAAGTGTAATAATTTGTAAATACAAATGGTAAAATCGATTATTGTCATCTTTTCGTCGTTTTCACGTTATTTTAAGATGTTTCACAGTTGATATGGATTAATAATAAAGAAAATAATAAACAGAGTTTTCGTTTGTAACATGAGTTGGCTTTTTGTATTTGTACATGTTTCAAGAACTCTGTTTGCCCAACGAACGGTTTTCCAACGCCGAAAAGCTCTGCACCGATTAAGCTCAAATGTTAATACGATATACCTGCAACATACTTTAAAGATGGTATTGTTAACTTTATAACAAATAAATAAATCTAAACAAATTGTGTTAATATTTTATCTTGATAGCTAAAAATATGATGTTTGTGTTAATCAACGCGTGTCCGTTGAATTTTAGTCATAAAACAGTGTCATCTTATATTCCCATCAATCTCCCTTCGTTCATTAAACATTAATTACTATATTGATATTTTTGTTCTACCATCGACTCGTACAATTTACTAATGAAACGGGAATGATTTTATTTAAAATAAGTGTTAAAATGTCATCTATGAGTAGGTACGCCTAAGATTTTTTTATCTCTTAGATGTATGTAGAAGTTTAAATTTAATTATAATTTAACTTATTCAATAAATATAAAAATGACACATACTGCATACATAAAACATTAAAATTAAGACATTTATGTAAACAATACTAGGCTTATATGAGTACTGTACTCCTGGTATGTCAATTAAATTACTTTTGTTACCAGGACTACATGAAGGCTGGTAGGTATTACATAGAACTACTGTGTAAACACAATATTCGTTCGGCTTCTGAATTATTCTTATTCAGTCAAACTATTTCAAAAGTTAAAGATGAGGTGAGCAACAAATGCGTATCAGATATGAAACGCATTTATTTTCGTATTCACAATACCTTTATACCATTAGCTGTTCATAGGTTTAAATACGTTGGTAGTTCTTTTTTCGTCTTTTTTTTATGACAACTCCCGCATTAGGAACATACATTCCTGTGACACGGGGATCTTTACAAACATACATGAAACGGACACAAAGTACACCCAGACTTAGAACAATAATTTATAGATCACACAAAGTGTTGTCCCATGTAGGATTTGAACTCACAACACTTGGCGCAGTAGGCAGCGGTGTGGCGACCACTGAAACCACTTTTTTTTTACGTGTGGAATCCCCCTCGGGCCGTCACCCCACCGGGATTTACGGCGGGGCGGTGTGTCGGAATCGAACCGACTAAAACCACACGGTGTGCCACTCTGCGCCTGAGACGGGAGAGATCCGGGAACCGCTTTCTTACGNGTGGGGGACCACTGAAACCACTAGGCCAACCTTGTAGTCAATGCTTGCCATAGATTAGCGCATTAGATCAATAATTTAACTGAACTGAAATAATTAATACAGACATGACATGAAATAAGAAAATATATTTTTATCTACAGTAAGAATAAACAAGAACACGATAATTACCTAATCAAATTATTCCACCTAATTCCAATATATTCTCGAACACACTACATTTCTAAAACTATATAATTTGTAACAGTAATATACCACCGCCTGGTAAACAACAACAAATATTAGGTAACAGGCAATTAAAATATACAGGTACAATATTACGCAAATTTAGCACCATTCCACTTATATAAAGTCTCGGTCCCTATATAAGCGTGTTGATTAATCTCTATTGAGTGTATAAGGGTAAGAAAATAGTAAAAAGAACATGTTACAAAGTTGATGAGATTTCACTTCAATATTTTAACGGATCCTGGAATATGTACTCTCAGTAATAGAGAGCTCTTTTTATGTAAGACACACTCAAATTTCTTATTGTTTTTTATTATTTCAGAACATGAAAGAATACTCTTGACATATATAAAGCGATAATATATTTTTTATTGAATTATTTTATTGAATTATGAATACTATTTTATGAATACTTATTTAGGACATTTTAACACACAACGCCATCTAGTCCCAAACTAAGCAGAACCTGTACTATGAGTACTAGACAACTGATATTATTACATATATATATACTGTTTTTTGTAAATAAATACATATTATAGACATGAAACACCCAAACTCCGAAACAAATATTTGCAGATCATACAAACATTTGGTCGAACCCATTATAAAATGTCGCTCTTACAATCAAGCGGAAACTAACAACGCCTCGAACGTCAAATTCTATATAGACTTTTAGGTTACAAAGCATGCCAAAGAAATACATGGCTCAAACGTACTCGGGTAAAAAAGTTACTTTTTACTCTTGATTACCGCTTATGAAATCGCTATTATACTAACCTAGGTCTAACAGCTTAAAGCCATACAGGTTTAAAGTAAAACCAATAAAACAAACAATTGTGAAGCACTTGTTGTTGAGTGGTATGTGGAACAGTTTCTTATTGTTAACAAAACGTAATATTACCAGAATGTTTTGCGTGGTATTATATAATAACGGAAACTAGAAATGTCTCCATAATATTTTTTATCGTTCATATACTTAGTTACCAAAATTTTTATATATCTTTTTTATTTCTGCATATATGCAAAAAGTGTGAACGAACGATCTTAACAAAACTACAAGGGTTTCGTTTTTGTCATTCTGTCTACGGCACCCTAAGATAAGTATACTTGTTAACATCCTCTTATGGATTAGGTTTATACTATTTATGTTAGAGTAAGATCAGAAACCAATTAATCGCATGTTTCACGCCTTTCCATAGACTTTTCTTCACGTTCCCTGTTTTTTTTTTTTTGTTTTTTTTAACGTGTGACCCACTGGGGTTTGCGGCGGGCGGTGTGCTGGGATCGAACCGACTAAAACCACACTATGTGCGACTCTACGCACGGTAGGGATCCGGGAATCGCTTTCTTAAGACATCCAGACCCCTTCCAGCGCCTGCCCGCACCGTCTCTTGGTGTTAAACTCTCAATTTAGGCAACGTACGACACACTCGTACGCCGCCTCCTGCTCCTCAGCTAGAATAGCAACAAAATAAATTGATCAAAAGTTTTACTTGAATGTACATTAAATTAATTAATTTTAGAACTAATAACCATATATAATCGTTCACTCAATACTTATACCAGATTAGTTTAAATGTTAGGACTTGTGTGGGCCAAATGGTGTGAAACTCTCGTGAGAATTTAAATGTCTTGATAAGTTTAGTAGCGTTTAGATTAAATGACATGAATAAATGAACGAAAAATAATTACGTAATAAACACCCTCTCTCTAACCGATATCAATAATAAAATATAACGACAGGTGTAGAATAAAGAAATTACACCTGGTGAGGTCTTAAAACGTCACAGGACAATGACCATTGTTATAGAAAAAGCAGTCTGCCATATTTCTGAAGTGATTTCTTCTGTCTTTTTACAATATTATAACAATGAATGAGGCTTCGTCCCTCAATGAAGTTGTACGAATGGATACTTCTTTATTTTTTAACAAGCTGAGCAAAACTAGTTAATAAACCGGCCAAGTGCTGGTCGGACTCGCTCACCGAGAGTTCCGTATGAACTTGTAGGTATACTTTATGACGTAACTAAAAATGTATGCTTTTCCTAATTTTTTCTTTATCTGTAATATAAAAGTTGCTTCGTAACAATTTCAAGATTCTGAGTTCACGGGAAGTACTCTGTAGGTTTTGTATCCTTTGCGCGAGTCGAAAATTTGCGGCAAAAACGACTGTATTCTTGTATCTCTTGATTCCGTTGGCTTAGAAGTTTAATTTTTTTACAGCAAGGGACAGTAGATCTAAGTATTTGATATGAATTTTAGCCTGATACCTACACGCGTTCTTGACAAAAAAGAGTCCCCATTCTGTTTTAGACAAATTGTTAATAGAATGCATTCACTTTCCTAAATTAGAGTAAATTAATTATCTTCTCATTCGTAATCATTCTTCTTAAGGTGAACTTATCTTTAAAAAGAATGACTGCCTCGCGCAGTGGTAGCGTACGCGACTGCTGTCCATGAGGTCTCGGGTTCGAATCCTGGGTCGGACCAAATGTTTTGTATGATCTGCACATATTTGTTTCGGAGTTTGGGTGTTTTCTATATAACATATTCTATATAACATGTATGTATTTACAAAAAAAAAGTATTTATGTATTAATATCAGTTATCTAGTACCCATAATACAAGCTCTGCTTAGTTTGGGACTAGATGGCGTTGTGTGTTAGATGTCCGAAATATTTATTTATTTATTATTTATTGGACCTCAGTATTTCCTATTTAAGTATTTTGTTGTTGATTCCAAGCAACATAGTTTAGCCATACATAAGTTAGCTAACCTGATATATTTGAATTTTAATAAAGGTCGTACTTAATCGCAAATTGTTTTTTTTTTATATATATATAAGCTGCCATGCCTGAAATGACTCTGCCCTGCCTGATGGAAAGCATGAGCAGAATCCAAGAGTGGTAGTCACCAAACTCAATGCGAAAAAGAACAATTAAGCATGGTGACCCACACTATGGCGGCCTGGTGAGATGCTTTTTCACGCCCCGCTTAAAGGACCCGGGATCATAGTGGGAGGGAAACACATGCGCTGGTAGTGAGTTCCAGGCTTAGACCGCTTGGCACAGGAAGGAAGCACCGAAGCGATGAGTACGAGAACGTATGTCTTCCATTTTAAAGCGGTGAATTCCAAGGCCGGCACGTGTTGTTCTGTAGAGGAAGGGAGAGGGGGGGATCACTTGGAAGAGCTCTTCAGAACACTCACCATGGTAAAGGCGATAGAGGACTGCCAAGGAGGCAATATCTCTACGCAACTGTAAAGGCTCAAGGGACTTGGTGGCTTCGGGACTATCGTCAATACGGATTGCTCGCCGCTGCAACCAGTCAAGAGCGGTTATAAACTTCATGAATACGTATCAAATATACACCTTGAAATCTCCCGTGGATGTTAATTTATTACTGTTGTATAAAATTAATTAAAACTAGTTAGATTGCATAACTACTTCGCAATTTCTACACGCTTCTGCATAAATCTGATATTAAGTTGACTTTGAAAGACTGCCTGCAATAATAAATTTCTAAAAAAAAACTAAAGAAAAAGAGGGTGAGCATATCAACCATCATACCAATATAATGAATTCGAAAGTAACTCTGTCTGTCTGTAACGCTGTCACGACTAATCCGCAGCACCGATTTCAATTAAATTTGGCATGGAGATAATTTGATTCTTGAGGAAGTACATAGGCTAGGTAGGTAGTCTTTAGAGTGATAACCAGGCTAGGTAGGAACTTCTTACGGTGATAACCGTTTCGAGGGTCGAGTCGCGGGCAAAAACTCATTTTCAATTATTGAAATAAAACTGTAATAATCAATACTAAAAACTCTCTGAAAACCTAAAACTAATGACAACCTTATTTTCAGCATTAAAGTTCGACAAATTATCTGTATAAATAAATAAAATTGGAGTGTCTGTGTGAAATATTAAAATAAGCGCTTTTTACTAAACGCATATATAAATAAATATTTTTTATAAATATTTTCGGACATTTTAACACACAACGCCATCTAGTCCCAAACTAAGCAGAGCTTGTACTATGGGTACTAGATAGCTGATATTAATATATATATATATATATATACTTTTTTTGTAAATACAAACATGTTATACATAGAAAACACCCAAACTCCAATATTTGCAGAGCATGCAAACATTTGGTCCGACTCAGGAATCGAACCCGAGACCTCATGCACAGCAGTTGCATATGCTACCACTGCGCCACCGAGGCAGTTGTAGTATGTACCTTGTATACGTACAAAATTATGTATGTATACAAGGTACATACCCCAAAATAACATTTTTTACAATTTTTGACTGTCTCTCTGTTCCGGTTAATGGCCCCGTTGGCCCGATTTTAACGGGATTTTACTAACAGATAGCTGGTGACATAATGAATAACTTAGGCTACTTTTTAGACCAGCTTAGCCTCGCGGCGTTACCCGTGGTTGTTATTGTACCACGAGGCTCAGCAGTTAGTATTACATATGTTTAGAATAAAATAAAATTATATTTAATACTTGCAAATCATTGACATATATATCCATCCATCTCAATTTTCGACACCACTGCCAATAAATGGTACCGAGAAAAAATCGTGTACCAGGTGTTAGCACCTCAAAAAAATTAGTAAGTAACAATTTTGGACAAACATTTAACTTTAACAACACTAGGAACAAAGATTTAATTTCCCGAATCATAATTAAACATCGGTTAATGATCTGTAATGTAAATACTTATATATATATATATATATATATATATATATATATATAAGAGAAACAACATCAGTACACCCACCCATTAAGAAGTTATTAGGTAACAAACAAAAATAAACACAATCGAATTGAGAACCTCCTCCGGTACAAAAATCAAAAGTAATAAAAAAATACTGTCATAATATACCTACATAATTCAATTACATTTTTTTTTATTTCTTGCACCTCCAATGTTTCTATTTTGGAGCCTATTCTAGTCTATATCATTCATACCAGTTCTCGCTTGTATTCCTCTCGCACTTTCATTCTGCATACCTGTTCTTTCTAACATTTAACCTTACATAACATTTCAGGTGGGATTCCTACTTTTCTATTCTACTCTGCTTCTACATATTTTATTATTAATATTTTTATCTCCGGGTAAATGATCTAAGACATGTTTTTTATAGTTTACAGTTTATCTTTTACGTTATAAATGTCCATTTACTATATTTTAACATCCTATCAGTTACTTAGCTAATACAGTATTGGAAGTTTTCTTTATTTTCAGTTACTTAGATTGTTTTATTTATTTTATTTTTTCTTCTTTTACCCTTTCTACAATTTTTCTATTTTTATTATTTTGTGTCCATCATACTTTTTACAGTTTTTTATTTACGTTATTATGATAAAAAGTACTTAAACATCTTAAAATTCGACTGTTTCAATCTACGTACGCCTACCAGGATAACAGAAGTCGTTTGCAAGTAGGGAACAACTAAGAAACCTTGAAAGTTTTTCTACAAAAGCTTGTATGTAGGTATACGAATAACTCAAACATTTAATTCTTTGTAAAAGCTCTGCAAGGATATGCTAACAGTTCTTGAACACTTTTATAGACCTATCAAATCTATGTTCATTAATATAATTTTTACATATGAAATTCCCAATTCTACTAGAAACCCCAAAAAAATACCATTTTGGAATATTTACTCAAATAATTATTTTTTAATAAAATATTAATCTGATGAGATAATAATAACAAAAACATGTAAATGCTAAAATAATGTAATAAAAAAAGAAATACAGCACAAAAAAATACACAAAGAACTCAAAACTAATTAGAGTAAAAATAAGATAAAAAGGAACAAGAGAAGAGATAAAGAGAGAGAGGACAACAGCATGCCTTGTCTGTCCACTGTGTCATCTCTTGGATTCGCATCAGAGCTCTGAACCCCTGAAAGTACCAGGCGACTAGATGAATAGAGCAGGTATCAACATTCCATAGCCGAACTCTCCTTCCCGTCTCGACAGATACGCCCGTCGCCCAGGTCAATGAACGTATGGGCAGAAAGGGATAGGAACGGGATTCGTGCATCGGTCTCCCTCTTATAAGTCACTAGCATCTTGCTGAATTGCCCTCTATGACGCTTGAAGTAAGATTTATATTCCATATTTTCGTTTAGCAGTTGTAACAGGATGCAGGTAAAAATTGTAAGAAATACCAACCAATTCCTGTTACGGGCCTACAACGAATTAAGTCACACACATTACAGGCCGCATTTTAAACTTACTGTTTAGAGACATAAAGTCAAGATTATTTTTTTGCTGTTATTTTGGTTTTGTTGAAAACGAGGGATAGTAGCGTGAGAAATTCGGGAAGAAACTTCTTTAGAGTTACTAGGCGAACACGATCGAGTAGGATATGTCGTTCCCACGTTGTCGATGGATTTGTTCTCACGGTTTACTTGTGTTTAATATGTTTCGTACACAATAATATCAGTGTTTTCGTAGTTAACGAACTCGAACTTGACCATCTAGATTGGTTTATTTAGATTTAGTTAAGGTTGGCATATTTTTAGAATAGTTAAATTGTAGTTTCAAACCCTTGGAAATTTACTTATATTAAAATTTTGTTGGGTTTCAAAAATTTTGTCGACTGTCGTTGAAACACATAATTTTCAATTATGATTATCCATTTACAGCACTTTCATTCATTTATAGTACTTCTTATTCGTAAGTGTGATTGTATCGAAGTTTGACGTGAAATCTATTGGGAAAGTATTGGCAATCGCTGATAATGGGAGGCGCGTTCGGAAATTACTAGGATAGCAGATAGCTGAAAGAGGTGTATCGAACCAATCGATACCCGATATTCCAAACCTACCCAGCAAACGCTCACATGTGCGGTGTCTGTTACAAGTGTGGGAACCTGAGTATGGTGGTTTTAGGATTATTTTCCCACCCGCGGTGCGCAGTATTGTAAAACTGATTCAAGCAAAAATATATAATCTAGATAAATGATTAAGTACGTGATCAAAGAAACAGATGTAAATATTAATTTTTAAATTATTAATATTACTCATTAATAAGCCTGCTGCGATTAAGTAATACAAAAAATTTCATGCATTGAAGTACAGTCGCAAATAATAAAATAATATTTTGTCCCATTTGTTGATCGAAATGTAATCATCATTGGAACCATTAATTGCAGTGGAAAAATCCAAAAAAATATCACTTAAGACCCATAAAATATTTGATCCGTGGTGTTCCCCAGTTTGAAAAAGGTGTCTGCCTATTTTGACCTTATTTTGTCTCCTGCTTTGCTTAGGAGGGAAGTGGACTTCTTATATTTCCAACTCCTCCAGTTTTCGTGATCCTGGTGTACAAGAGTTACAGTGGTGGGAGTGCGGACGGGATTCGTCCCATATATAATTATCATGTCACGTTGTTATTCACAATAAACTTCGAAATGGCGAAATGGGTCACATGCTGCATTGTTGCATTGTCGGCACTGCATTCGCAATAAATATGGTGAAAACTTTTGGATGCTGAATTTGCTTTCCATCAAAACAGAGTCATTTTGGCAGGGCCATACATAAAAAAAAGTAATTCTGCATACTACAGTTATTAATCCTGAGTGAGAATCGAACCCACGACGAAAGACGGAAAAAATATTTAAAAATTGACTTTTTTATGTATGTACCGTATATGCTTTCATTTGCATTTTAGTTAACAGCTATTATTTTGAAATTACAAACAGACACTTCAATTATATTTATTGATTGTTTGGTTTAACTAACGTGCATACTTTCGTATACATTTATTCAAAATCTGTTAATTTGATATTACAGACACTTCAACTTAATTTCTTTGTATAGAATTTTAAACGTAACAGCAGTTATGACCTTGTCGGCAAAAAAATAACAAAAATAAAACCTAATTCCACCTACAAACATGTATTGAATAGGCCATTAGAGGGGTTTATTAAAAAAAAACAATAACAACGTCGAAGCTGGAAAACAGATTACACTCATTCGGGCCATCGTAACAGCAAATTAGGGTAACACAAATAGTGTTAATAGCTGTACACATCACACTGTTATGAGCACAGCTAGTGACCTACACTGATACGTTGTTTTGGAACGCCTGTTTGTACGGTAACATCGTAATCGTTGCTAGCGAATGATTGCCATGACAAACATCGCAGGTGTTTACGCTAATGTTTGTTTCTATGAATGTTTTCTTTGCAAAACGAGTTTCAAAATATTTCTATTGTGTAACTTTTGAGACATTCGAGGACGGTAAAATCTTAGATCAATCAGACTATTAGCACGAACTCATGTAGATACTTGACTGCCTTAGTGGAGCGATATGGTAGCGAATACGACTGCTGTGCTTAACCTCTCGGTTTCGATTCCGGGGACGGACCAAAAATTTGCCTGCAAAATTTCAGTTTCAGAGTTTGGGAGTTTTCCATGTATGTCTGAGTTTACGAAAAAAATGTATATAAATAAATAGATATATTATATCAGTCAATCAAGTAGGTTTTTTATGGTTCTTGTATTCATAGTACAAGCTTAGTTCAAAGCTAAATGGTGTTGTGACATATGTCCGAAAATATCAAATATTATTATCAACAAATTTCAAAACACGGCATTGAAATTCATCGTGGTATAATAATGCCGGCCTATAAAAATATTTTTCTGTAGCTGAACTGATACAAATCGTCCTATATGCCGTGTTGTGTCCAAAGGGCTTTCATTTTGTTTTATGACATACCTGACCCAGGCTCCCTGATGTGTATTGGGGAGATTTTGACACGAGATTTACAGACACGTCACGCCCTCATACACATTAATTATATTGTACCGTAGTATGTACTTTACATATTTCACAAAACTGAATGGATACACCCACACTTTAAAGTGCTCATACGTTTAATAGCACCGTAGAGAGCTTTGTGACCTCACCTTAGTGTAAAGGCTGTGTACTGACACTAAAACCGTGTCAGGACTATAAATCCTTGGGGGTACAAGTAAAACGTAGATTCAAGGCAACTTTTAAAATTTAAGAGCCTAAGGAACTGAAGCGGGCAACTGATATTTGCAAAAAACCCTAATATTCGTGATTATTAAAAATGATTCAAGTCAAACAACTTGTAGGTACTGCAAGAAAATATAAGTCCCGATACAAATGTGGCGCAGCGGTAGCGAATGCGACTGCTGTGCAAGAGGTCTCGGGTTCGATTTCTGAGTCGGGCCAAATGTTTGTATGATCTGCAAATATTTGTTTCGGAGTTTGGGTGTTTTCTATGTATAATATGTATGTATTTACAAAAAAAGTATATAAGTATTAATATCAGTTGTCTAGTACCCATAGTACAAGCTCTGCTTAGTTTGGGACTAGATGGCGTTGTGTGTTAAAATGTCTGAACATATTTATTTGTTTAAATATCAGGAACTGGTGAAACAGGCCCTCACTCTCTTTATTGTTCCCCAGGATTACGAATGTGGGGGATAGGGACTAAATTAAACAAGATTTTCTGAAGAATAAAATGAGGCGCTTTAAAATAATTAGAATGAGAGGAATTTTCGTAAGTAGTGTTCAACCTCTGCTAACGCACCACCCTGCTATGCGTTCCATCCCTTTGAGGTTCTTATAAGGCTACTAAACCGTACCACAGCTGCATACAGTTATTAAATATAAGTACCTATGTATAATATGAATAGTATACGAAAATCTACTTATATTGTTTTAATAAAAATACCAAGTTAGTCATAATGTCGAGTATATAATATTTCCTTACAAAAAATGAATAAAACGAATGAGTCGCAAATACAACAATGCCCAATCCTACTAATGGGACAGTCCTGGCACCAATTCTGTGATCAACCTGAAACAAAACTATATTATATTAATAATTAAATGATATAAGACTCTATAAGCTCAAAATTACTTTAGCTCAAAAACATAAATAGGGGGCGAGAATAAGGCGCGACAAGGTATCCCCATTTCATATAAATGTCACAGTTTTTATTTTTTCAAAATTAAATGGGGAGATCCGTTTCATTTTGGGTTTCACCGTTTCTTTTAATTTTTGATAAAATTAGTAATAAAAGGGTTTTACTTATGAGTTAACTACATCAAAAACCTCAGTTAATATATTTCAAAAAACAGTATTTATGTAATATGAGATAAGTTGATGTAACTATGAAATATAGTTATAAAATAAAGATAATATAATATTTAAAAATGCACCATGTCTACAATACAGTTACAGTTGTTACGTGAAAACAGTTAAAAAATCTGCTATATTTCAATGTAAGCTCTAATACAGTATTCATTTAATTCCTTCACCCTGGCTCACCCAAATACACGCACGCGTCTTAATATATAAGTTTCCCGCCTTTTACTTTTTCTGCGCGTCATATGTGCCCGAGACAGGTATGGAACCTTCATGTATGTATAAGCTCACGGACCTACAAACACTACAGAAGTACCTCCTAACGAACCATATTAAATCTCCTTTCTAAGAAAAGGCCTACTTCCCGCAAATATATAAAATAAACGATAAACGAATAATATAAATATAATTCTAGGAATGATAGAAGGTAGTTATAACTACAGACAGAAATGATAAACTTGAACAAAAATAGGTTAATGAGCTTTATTTCACGACAAAGATTTAATTCTTTTTAACCCGATAAGTCTATTTATTAAGGGAAATTCCTCCTCGCTAATTAAAGTAGGGTAGAAGCACCGATTAGGGTCACACACATTGTAATGATAATTAACTGTAGGACCAGCAGTAGGACATTAGAGGAATTAAATTATTTTGTAAATTTTACGAGGAACTACAGTTAAAACAATTCGGAATAGTACGAATTCTAAGTAGGTTAAGGATAATGTATAAAGCATTAATAATAGGTGAGTAGCAGCCAGAAAAATTCTACAACGTATATTTTTATTTGTTAACTGACAGGCAATCTCAAATATTTATAAATATGACCACTTGTGAAGCGATATATGAAAGAACAAAAATAAACTTATAGTCGAATAATCTGGTTATTATGGTAACGTAAATATAGTTGCAACACCATACGCTCACTGAGGCATTGTACATCTGGTAAAAACTAAGTATCAAGCGAACTAATGTACATTCAAAATTTTAAAGAGATCTATATACAACATACATACCTACAGTTTGAATACTACTACCAAAGTATACCTTATATCCTGATACTACCAGTTGTAATTTGTTTGTTTTTAAGACATTTCCCGCGTTACGCATAAATGCTCTGTCGCGGGGTACTTTACAAACATACATTAAACGGACACAAAGACAGATTCAAAACAACCATTTGTGAACTACAGAAAGAGTTGTCCCATGTGGGTTTGAAACCAAAACACCTAGCGCAGTAGAGAGCGGCGTGGCGCCCGCTTAAATCGGCTAGTCAAATATTATAAGTAGTGTGTTCATCCACCTCATTTTCAAATCGTAATAATTTTAAATTTCTTCTTGCATGTATAGTATGTATTTTATGTAAATTATAGGGCTTTATTTATGATTGATATATGGATTTCAACTATGTCCTGGACCGTTATAATCATTTGATAAAATCCAATTATCTTTTAATTCTATCATTTTCCAAGGTTTTTGTAACTTTTGTGAAATAATGTAAGCAATAGTAGCTTTTTAAAACCTGCTATGGCAAAAAACATGGCGTAAATTCAATGTTTAAATGAAGGGAATCGATGAATCACAAAAGAAATTTCGTACATATCGAAGATTATTGAAGCAAGAACCCTGGCAAAATATTAAATTTTTTCACAAACTTTATTTAAATGGAGCCCAGTTTAGTTAAGTACCGTATGTCCTCACTAAAGCTGAGAACCAGGCAAATGTTTAACGGTACCATATTGCGGTAGTAAAAAACTAAACAAACTTATCTCTGCATTTTACGACATCATATCAGATGGAGTAACTTGAATTCATCAGTCATTTTGGCTATGTTGTTCTACCAAGATATTTTCGCCAGTTTATATACAGAACACCTACTAAACATACCTTTATGTCATTAAAGTAGTGTAAACACCAACAGATTTGCTACAAAATACTTAATTTAATGGTTCACTGCTGACACATTCGCTGCAACATCGCACCACCATATTCCCAACGAAGTACTTCCTCGTCAGCACTCTAGTCCAATTTCCGTGTTATTACAGCTCTTCATTCAGCGGTATTTATTTCTTTTTATTCCCTAAAAAAGATAAACACAAAGTGATACAGTTTTCATCGTTGTAAGATGTGACTGTTTCGATTTTGATTTTGATTTTCTTTAATTAAGATGTATGATGAAGCCAAGTAAATACTTGTAAAGGCACGCTCAACATCAAAGATGTCTTTCAGCCGCTACCTGGTACATTTACCCTACTATAAATTAATCTCGTAGGTTGATCCTATTGTGCGTCGTATTCGCACGAGCGGTCGTACCGGTCACTTGCCTACATACCGTAACCTAGATCGGTTAAGTTGAGGATCACAGCGTACGAGGGCTTAACCGGTCAAAAGTTTCAAACTCGTGTTTCGCACGCATCTTCGCAGAATATACTTACTGTTAATGGTGTAAGTGGGCGAATATTTTTAAAAGAAGATTTTTCTGTGAAAAATGATAATTTTGAAAATCGAATAAGCGTTAGTCGATCGTTTATATGTATATAGGTGCTATGGTCAACATGGCAAAAAGCGTCAAGTTGGTATTTAGCCGAGTGATCCCAATAAGCACTGTAGCACTGTCCGTTATTAAGTCCCTATTAAATAATTGTTCTTCGACATTGACTATGCCAAGGTGTCGCTTTTTTAACCATCAGTGATTAGCATTCGCTTTCAGTTAACACTACATATCATAAAATAAATTTCTCCGCCCCGTCTGTCTGTCTGTTCGTCATTAACTCAAAAGCTATTGCAAGGATTTTTATGCGGTTTTTACCAATAGATAGAGTGATGCTTGAGGAAGGTTTTTGTGTTTATAAAATTTTTGAGTATTAAGATTTATATAGTTTAAAATATAACGATATTTGTTGAAGACGTCGGAAAAGTTAAGCCACACATTTTCTCCGAGTACATATTATATTTGCCGTAAAGAACCTGTGCGAAGCCGAGTCGGTTTGCCAGTGTATTGATAAACATAAATAACATGTGCCCTTTTAGAAACTAAACTATTCGTGGATAAGAGTTTCGGGATATGAACTGCAATCCGGCACGCGTTGCTTCGCTCTTTTTAAGGATTAATCAGAAATAACACTTGATAGTGACAACCGCCGCGGCTGCAAATGGATATCCACAACTCCAGTGAACGTTGTCTCCCAAACAGTCCCAACAAACTATTCCCCTTTCTTGCGTATCGAAATCAGTAGTGGAGAAGATGCTTTGGGCTTCAATAACTTTACTCACTCAGCGAAAAGCAACAAAATATGCTTAACATTAGTTTTCCGGTTTTCAAAATTCACTTGACGATACCCAAAACCTCTACGAGGTGAAACCTTATTTTTATATCAGTATAAAAGAGGACCAGACGTAATGAGCAAAGCTAACATCCACAGTTCACCTCTAATTCTGAGGGTCCGTTCGTTCACCTCACCTCGGCTTACACAGGAGAAGTCTCATTGTAATTCGACACGTTCCTTCTCGAGCACGTAGACATTTCGGTATATTTTTGAAAATTCGAACGGATTTCCGAGTCCAAAGAATGCAAATCAGGTTATTGACATATCAAACCTATTTTTCGCGTAAGGTACCAGATTGAGGGCAACGCGGCCCAAGTCAACGCCACTTTTATTGTACCGTCGTATACTTTGAACCAGCTATCATTATCCGTTTCCGTCACTCATTTGACCAACAAATGTTTTCTTTTTTAGCCGACCGACAAGAACAGCAGCGTGTTTTCTATGCGATTATTTTTTTCTTGAATCACAAACCATCGTTTGTACAGAATATACGAATACAGAAATCTGAGAATAAGGGTAGGTACGTGAAACATTTAGCCATTTTTTAATAAACATGATGATGAAACAATATTGATGATGTAAATTATATGGGTACATCAATGAAACACATGAGAACACAATGCTTTAGAATGCTTGGTGTTTGGGGATACTTTATTGATTGCACCTATAACATCTTCTTAGCTTTTACGTTTCTTCAAATTACCCTTTTTACTATACGGAAATCCACCCGGATACCACCTTGCTGGTGGCATGTCGGACTCGAAACAACTAAAACCGTACGCCGTCTCGGATACTAGAAGCTGGGGCACAAGGTGTACTCTAAAAAGGAAAACTCTGGAACCCTGGCGCACCTCGAGCCATCTATGGTTTGTATATGGCTCCCTCCTGTGTGGGAACCCCGATGTTCCCGTTCCCGTCCGCAACCGATGTGGCGCGAGCACTGGGGAGCCGGGGCCTGCTTCTGCTAGGGTGACTGGTGGCCTCACTTGCAACCCCAGGATTTCGCTTTTGGAGGAGATCATTTTGCGATCCGGCGATCGAGTTGTCTACGATACCTGACCCGTTCCCAGGCCTGGTGAAACGGGGTGAGTTCTAAACCTCTTCCGTTCCCGCTACGCCGTCTCCTTCGCAAACATAACTTGCCCGCAGAACGGCGGATCTTTAAATTACCGTAAAGATGTATATGTATAGTTTTTGATTTGGAACGAAATTAGCTTAGACTACGAGGAGCTGAGCTGAGCATTATTGATACGAAATTTCGTGGGTCAGCTACTACGTAAAAGTAAATTCAGACAAATCACAATATTTATCTATTTTGATCAAAGTTTTTATGGTGATTTGTTTTAATCTTCAGTTTGGAACAATACTGACTCATTAAATTTCAAACACGCATGATTTTCTTTTACCTAGATCTAATAAAATTATTGTCTAATAAAGACGGATATCTATTGGCGAAGTATAGCTATAAATAACTAGTGTTTCGAGAATATGCTAATCCCGCGGAATGTCTGCCCACGAGTGAACGACGATGTAAGACATGGAGGTGCGGCGTATTAGGCATATGTACACAAAGGTGTAGACATGAATTAGGTCTGGTTTACACTAGAGAACACACACCACAATATCAATTTGTGAATAAAGAGAGCAAACTTTGTCAAAGTCACGCCTGGACTTATAAATAGGGACTATAGGACATGAGAGGAACACGGACGGTAGGTACCTCCTTTTAACGCTTACTTTAGCCTTACAGGTCACGGCTTATAGCCACCTCCAAATTTAAACACAAGTGTCCTTTCTTTGCGTGCTTCTCCTCCCCTACGACATGTAGGGGGGGGGGGGGGTTGGCTGATTCGGCCCCGGTAACCTCACTAACACAACGAAAAGTAACTAAAGGGTTACTTAGTATCGGTTTTCTACGAAGTCGTGCATCACTGCGGTCGAACACGATCAAAGCTCTCCCACGCCTATCTCCGCGTTAAGAATATTGCAAGAACCTTGTGTTTACAAACTTACATGAAACAGTCAAACACAGAACAACAATTTGTGGATCACACAGTGTTGTCCAATGTGGGTTTGAACCCATAACACACGGTACAGTAGAAAACTTCGTAGTGACCGCTTAAACCGTTACCTCATCTATGCAGTCGAAGGTTTAATAATAGGTACGTCAACCTACCTAAAATTCGCATACCGTATATTCACAGCCAGCTTAAAAGATAATGAATGATTGATAAGTGATAAGCAACACCTTAAAAAGTGGTCAAGGGAACTAACCAACAGTTTTTTGATTATAATTTCCATTTTTTACACTTTTCAAAGTAATCCATACTTATATTATGAATACGAAAGTAATTCTGTCTGTCTGTACTCCTTTCACGGATAAACTGATGCACCGATTTCAATGAAATTTTCACTGAAATCTTTGAGGAAGGGCAAAATTTTTTTCTTTAGTTCTACAATCGATAAACACAAAATTTAGTAAATCATAAATGTCGACGCAAATGTGTCTATGCCTTATTTGACAAGTGTCGAGCTACAACGTAGTTCAATTAAACGGTTCATCAAGCATTAAAAGTTCGTCTGCATACTAAATACGGGAGATATTCTATAAACTTTCCATTTATTTATAAAAGCTTCGTTAAATGTTTTAGTAATGTGATTAACTTTGAGCTGAAACAAGTGTTGCTAAATGGAAAGTTTGATTAATAATATTGATTGCTATCTATGACGCCTATGCCTCTGAATCCCAAAAGAAAAGTTTTATGGAAAAATTGCGTTAGAAAAGTTCGAAAGGTTTTAGAATCACATTCCATGGATCCAAGAAGCAAGGACCATTAGTCTTTTTAGAAAGAAGAATTACGATGCAATAGCAAATCGAGAAAAATAATACTTAATTCTTGTTCAATTTAAAAACACAAAATTATTAACAACAGTATCCTAGGCTTAACGTTGGAACATGTGAAGAAGCAAAAATAGGCATGTGATCTCTATGGAAATCTTTACATACTAGGGTTTTTATCTTTCTGATTCTTACCAACTTACACGAGAGGCTATATGCTCTAACTTCAGTCACACAGTCAGAGTTTGAAGTACCAATATTAATATATTCAAGACTCAATCCAGACGGGTTTTTGTAAACGAACATAAAGCTGTATTAAAATCTAGCTTGTTTCCATTGAAAAAACAAACTAAAGTTCTCATGGTGATAGATCATAAGCAATGATTGAGAAGACGTTCCCTTGACGCTAATCCTTCATATGAATTGTATGACATGCATCCATCATTCATTCATACGATATGCATTCATTGGAGATCGAGAGAACATACGGACCGAATGGTGCTAATGTGTAAGACCATCAATAGTGAAAAAGACTCACCTAATCTTGAGAAACTGCATTAATTTGTACGTATTGTAATGATCAGTTATCATTGTTATAATGTTTATTCATATTTAAGAACTTTCGGTTTACATTGAGTCATTGAATTAATTTAATATTATGTGCAGAATCTCTACCCACAAATGCCTTTGAACGAACCCGTCAGTCAGTATTAGTAATTGTCGTATCGTCTATAAAAGTCAATGCTCTTTTTGGGTTACATCAACCCTCTTCTGGGTATTTCTTATCAATTAATTCTCAATCTATTTTCAAACACGGCTTGAGAGTCGTGTTTGAAAATTGAATAAACTGCATGAGTGCAGTTACTAGTTGTGCCCCGCGGTTGTTGTAATAGCTTAACACAATCTTACGCTTTACATTATTCCTTATATGATTAGCACTACACTACTATGTGTACACCGTACACTACACTATTTATGACTACACGGTTGGCCTAGTGGTTGGAGTGGTCGCCACACCGCTTCCTACTATACCAAGTGTTGTGGGTTCAAATCCTACATGGGACAACACTTTGTGTGATCCATAAATTGTTGTTCTAAGTCTGGGTGTACTTTGTGTCCGTTTCATGTATGTTTGTAAAATCCCCGCGACACAGGAATGTATATTCCTAATGCGGGAGTTGTAAAAAAAAAAAAAAAAAAAAAGAAAAAAAAGCTGTCTGCCAGTGAAAGTCGCGTCAAAATAACTCAAGCCGTTCCAGCCGAATTGCTTTTTGATGTAAGTACCTACCGTAAATACATCCGAATGCATTTAGTTAAACGCTGTCAATTTGAAATTACAAACAAACTCTTCAATGCCTGTTTAGAGTAGCTACTAAAAATAACACTAGTTTTATATAGCAACGATAAATTAACTAAACTTTGTACATTTTAAGTACAATTCGTAGGTGGTAGAGCCGTACTTCGGTACAAGTAAACCGGCTCGACCACAGTCGGATAAAAAGGCATTTTTATCTAATTTTTCACGAGAGAATGGGCCTGCTGAAACCCAAATCCCCCCTCCTTCGGTTTCACTTAGATGGTCTGTGCCAACTTCGTAAGGTAGTCACAAAACACGAAACGGTCAGACACAAAGGCAATCTTTACTAGAGCTGGTTGGGTGAGAGTGGGAGGGGTGAGAGGGGATTTAAAATACATTAACGCACTTGTGACACTTGCACAGGATGAGCCGAACCATTTAGTTCGAGAGCAAATGTGAACTACTCTTAAGCGGTTTGGCCGTATCGTAATCGTTTATGACCAAGGTCAGCTCGTATTGTCGTGTAGAGGAAGGGAGAAGGTGGGACCAGATGGAAGAGCTCGTCAGAAGATTCTATGAAAAAATGTTTTTTTATGGAATCCCGTGCAAACGAGCATACGTATCGCCTGATGGCAAGCGATTACCGCCTCTCAAGGACATCTGCAACACCAGAGGCGTCACAAGTGCGTTGCCTTTGGATGTGGAGGAGGATGGGGATAGGGGAGGGGTTGGGGTATGGGCCTCCGGTATCCTCACTCACTCGGTGAAACACAGCGCATGCGCTGTTTTACACCGGTTTTCTGTGAGGCCGTGGTATCACTCCGGTCGAGCCGACCGTATAAAGTGTGAAAAACAAATGTGAAGTCATAGAGGCTACATCTACGGCAGATATTTGGCCTCCGATTACATGAAAAAATATAGATAGATAGTAAGAACCACTTCTACCACACCTAGCATTTTACGTGAGTTGGTAAATCTACATAAAGAATGGTTTATTGATGCAAATATCATTGCAAAGAAATTCCACTACCCCATTTACCGTTTTATAAGTTCTTCTTTCAATAAAGTACATAGCATGACTAGCTCACATTAACCTGTTTCAGGTTTTCACGTAATATTACAGCTACGATAAATATATTTTATGAATTGTTATCAGCTGTTCCCAATATTCGCAAAAATTGTGTCAGTGCATTGAATACTCGTACTTATTTTATTAGAAAAAGGATAAACTATGATTACAGTAAAAACGAGTAAATAGACATTATCATGACCAGCTTAGTTTTCGTAATAAAAAAATATTTATATGGAGTTGTAACCGAAAATTTCACTATTTTAGTAATGTTAGTGTTAGTTTCACCAGTTCCTAATAATTATGTGCATACCTGACATATCCAGATTTAAGAAACCAAAATCCGTGGTTATCTGGCAGATAAGTTCCCAAATAATCTATCAGATACTTCATCAGCAACTGCTGAAACTGGCCTTTAGTAATACTATGCGAGAATACCTCTTGACATTTTTATATTATTTTTAAATAAATTTTGTCTGGTTGCAAAGACATTCGCCCGTCTAAAATCACAGGTAATAAAACTACCTAGTCGAATAATGGTCTTTTGAAAACTAATCGAATTCGAAATAGCAATAACATCGCTAGTAACCGATTTCTTAGATACAGCAATAGTCTTTCTTTCTTTTGTTTTTTTTTTTAAAGACAACTCCCGCATTAGAAATATAAATTCCTGTGTCGCAGGGATCTTTACAAACATACATGAAACGGACACAAAGACACCCAGACTTAGAAGAACATTTTATGGATCACACAAAGTGCTGTCCCATGTAGGATTTGAACCCACAACACTTGGCGCAGTAGGAAGCGGTGTGGCGATCGCTGAAACCACTAGGCCAACCGTGTAGTCATGTAGTTATTATTAACATTTGTATTTAGGTATGTGTAATCAACTACTTTTGAACTTTGTATTTTTTATGAAAAGACATATCATTTTAGGTAACTATTTATTCAAGAAATTAATCAAATTAAAATACATTAGGACAATAACACCATTTTCTTAGAACTTCACTCATATTATCGACACTCAAAAAAACTAAACTGCCCATTCTTTCACTAAACATGTGAGTAGCGAAGTTTCACTTCTCCTATCTAAGGGTTTAAATAATATTTTACTGTGACTTTTCTTTCATGTCAGCGATTTTCATTAATTAAGACACTATAATTCTTGTCATTCCGAAATAAAGCATGTACGAATCGCTGCTACTCGCCCAATATACAAGTTCATAGTTGCTAATACATCGCAGAACCTCGTCGCTGGATATTTGGAGTTTTCATGCCCAGGTTTCTGAGTTTGTAGGAAAACAAAATGGAAATTATATCAACAGCCGACATTCAGAAGAGTTTCAAATCTCGTACGATGCACATGTAAACCACCAAAGTAAGACAGGTAAAAGTACCCATACTTTCGGGAATTAAAATAAAAAGAAAATTGGATCAGATATTAAGGAGACAGTTTTAACATATTCATAGTCATTTAATAGTTTTTTGTTAAATATTTACTAAAAAATCTACATTAAGCTAAATAGAACAAAACTACATGATCAAATATTAATAATTTATTACTCTTAAATATCAAAATAGTTTACAGTTTAAAGTGATATTCGAATTCAATAGATACAATAAAATATAATAATATCTTACATGATTTGATGATTGATACAAAACATTATCCGATAAATATTGAATTTATAACTTTACTACTAAAAATATAATTATTAAACAATTGCAACATTTATCTGCCAATCTATACGATGAGATGGATCTAATAAATACATTTCTATAAATATATTTCCAATTTACTTCAATGCTAAATATGAATATTGTGCTCATCTGAGTAATAAAAAGATAACATTAAAAAATAATTGTTTCTGGTACCCTCTAAATCAAATTTGGCGCCATTCTGTTTTATTATTCGAATTTCAAATAAGGCGCGATTGTCTTTTTAAATTTATTCAATACGGTTGGTTCTCCAGGTAATCTTCCATTACGTAGCCCCGTAGTTTTGAAATAATGATGTTTATGGTATTAAAGTATAAAATTATAACGCAGCTAGTTGAAAGAATAGAGATATAATTATAGACTACGGTACACGTTAGCAGGCAGTATGGTACCCAGAGAGCGCTCACATTTCAATGTTATTTCACATGGTTTGCGGCGCTTTATCGATATTCTCATAATGAAATTATATTTACGAATACAACAACTAGCAACGTGATTATCAATGTTCTATGGCGCGTCTAATATGCGTGGTTAGCAACAAAAAGGCCGGCATCGGCTCCCACACCTGTTACGGATCCCGCCGTGTATTTTCCCATGCTCGCTTGACCGTTAGCCTGAAAAAGAAAGAAATTGTCAATATACACACAGGTATTCGGTAGTAGATTATTTAAACAATAGGAAAATAAAAACCATAATTTGGAACAGTATACCTCTAAAATGAGTATTGATATTATGACAGGCACAGGTGTCCTAACGTGTTATCATTTTAGCTAGTATTATCATCATTTTGTGCTGGTTATTCTTTAAGTGGAATTACATCTCGTAATATTGGACTTATGGCTTGGTTAGTATGACTGTTATTTAAACACCCATGTAACAAAAAAATGAGCCCATACATTTTGTATTAACACCATCTACCGGTTTTAACCTCTAAAGTTTGACAGCACGGTGTTATTAACTCCTTTTTCTATTAAACGACTGAAGATTCTGATTTGGATAAAATCATAGATGGCGCTGCTCCGGTCTTTTGTAACAATGCCTGCACCCGGAATTTATGATTTTTAACTACAATAACATTACATTACTAATGGAAGCAATACAAAGTTATTTACAAAACTATATAAGTACTGCGATCGATTTATAAAAAACCTATCTCTTTTTAACCCTGGATGCAAAAAGAGGGTTATAAGTTTGACGTCGATGTCTGTCTGCCTGAGTCTGCGTTTGTGTGTGTCTGCGTTTGTGTGTGTCTGCGTTTGTGTGTGTCTGCGTTTGTGTGTGTCTGCGTTTGTGTGTGTCTGCGTTTGTGTGTGTCTGCGTTTGTGTGTGCTTGCCTGTAGCATCGTAGCTCTCATGGACCGATTTCGATGCGGTTTTCTTGAAGGTTTGAAGGTCGTATTGTTTAAGAAATACCGAAGGCGACAGTTCATTCCACAGTTTTGTTGTGCGAGGCAGAAAGTTCCTTGAAAAGTCCACAGTTATGGAACGTCAACCATCTAGAGGGGATGAAACTTCTGTCGCGAAGGACGATGGCGGATATACGCGGTAGGAATCAGCTCGAACAATTCCTCGGAGCACTCCCCATGGTAAATGCGGTAGAAGAGGCACAGTGAAGCCATATCTCTACGTAGCACCAATGAGTCTAGCAGAATTGAACATTCTTGGGAATCGACGATTCGAGTCGCTCTCCGTTAAATGCGGTCCAAGTGCAAAGAAAGGATCTGGTACTAGGGTGCCCCCGCCCAAAGATGGGGACAGTATTCCATGTGAGGCCGGATCTACGCCTTATAAAGAAAAAGGCGGTGGGCTGGAGTGAAATACTGTCTCGATCTGTTGAGCACACCGAGCTTCAAGGCCAATTTGGCCTTACTCTCCAAATGTTCACGAAACTGTACTTCGGTCGATATGTCGACACCAAGTATTCCAATATTGGCTGAGGCAGATAGGGGATTGTCTTCAAAACGAGGACATACGACCCACGGCAGTTTTTAATTTTATACTTTAATTTTTGAGGAAGGGGATATTCTACTCCTTGCCGCGATTACCGAAACTCACCCGGGCGGAGACGCGGGGAAAAGCTAGTTTTTTTATAAAACTTGTCGCCACAATGTAAATTTTCCTAGTTTCTGTTTCCTAGGTACTTACCACATCTTACATATATAATATTAAGGAGAGGCTCTACTTATATTACTAGTTTACGCCCGCGTATATGTCGGTTATCGCGGCAAATAGTAGCCTATGTGTTATTCTGATGTATCAGCTATATTACTGTAAAGTTTTATCCAAATCCGTTGAGTAGTTTTTACGTGAAAGAGTAACAAACATCCATCCATAGAAACTTTCGTGTTTAAATTATAAATAGGATATCAAAGTACATCCAAAACAAAACCCTCATAAGGTTAAGCAGTCATGACTCTGGTGACTAGTTAACCAGGTCTGCATTGGGACAGCATGGCGAGACCTTTGCTAAACGTGATATTTATCAATGACCTAGGAGTTCTCTAAGTGCCTCCTTCCGTTACTAATACTAAAAGTACTAGTGTAACGTTTAATTTAGTTTCATATTGCAACAAAATACTCTATTTTTAAACTTAATAAATGCGTAGCAACTATAAGATCAAAAATTTACTTGCATTACTTTAGTTTTTTTCTTATTAGATTAACAATATTTATTTCCTATAGGTATTATATATCACCAGCTTGCCAGCAAAATGTAGCCTATATGCTTCTCAAAGGTTCGATATATCTACAATTGAAATTCATGCAAATCGGTTTAGCTGGGTAAGCGTAGCCATAATGCTGTATCGTATAAAATTGGTAGGCAACAAAAATACAAACTCCATTGAATTACAAATAGAAAATGGCACTAGTTGGTGTACCAATTGGGGATGATGTAATATAAAAATAAAAAAAAATGCAAAGGACCTTTTTTTGGTTGCTCTTATTGGCGTGTCGTAATTTCTGATTACATACTGTTCGTTGATACTTTTTTTATACTTTGTCTCGCTTTCGACGAAGCATACCCGCTTTTTTCATAAAAACGTCTCTCAATCCCTAATTGTCTGAAAAAAAAGTGCGTGCGTACAAAGTAAACATGTCAGAAGTGAAAATTCTTAGCTCTCTCCCACCTCTCGCTCCATGGCACTGTGCGTGATACGACAATCGCTCTATCTCACTTTTTCTCTTCTTTCTTCTTTCTCACTTGCTTGCTCCCTACTTTCACTCCATCGCTAGTTGCTTCATGTTACGTTCGCCCTGTCTTACTCTCTCTCAATCGGTCTCGATCGCTCTCTCTCTCTTTTTCGACACTTCCGTTGCATACTTGCGCGACGTTACATTTGTAAAAATTTTACCCTCATGCGCGCCTAAAGAAGTTTTACTTCAAAAATTCTGGCAACACTGATCTCATCTAACTAGTCAGACTACTCTGATACGAGCTACAGTATCACTATTAAGCGAAACATTACATTAGGTACAATACATACTTATCTACTCCCAACGTCATAACTAACAAACACTATCATTGGTCCAACAACATCAGCAACACAAGCTTGAAGTTCTTTTTATAGTAAGTAAAGACCATAAATTGACTTTCATTCAAATGAAGAGTAATCCCGTTGGATCAGGCGCATCCATTTCAAATACTTTAACACTATACACAATTTTCTGATTTTTTTTAACCGACTTCAAAAAAGGACGGATGCAATCGAATTGAAAACCTTTTTCAATTCGATTGCATTTTTTTTAATGTTTGTTACCTCAGAACTTTCGACTGGGTGAACCGGTTTTGATGATAATTCCCGGCGCAAAAAGAGGGGTGTTATAAGTTAATGTCTACATCTGTCTGTCTCTCTGTGGCATCGTACCTCTCAAACGGATGGACAATCCTTGCGGTGGTTCTTAACAATGTTTGGAAAATATTGGTCCACTAGTGAAGGGTATCAGCTCTTTTCCACAATGATGTAAGGTATTTTTGGCGTATGATTACTCGACCAAGTGCTTAGGTAGGGGTTATTAAAATTTTAATTTAAGTTTATTATTTCATAGCTGATGCTTCCAGTGTGGTACCAATTTAATTTTGTCCAGTTCTGGAAGTCTTCCATTTTTTGATAAAATTTTTGTTTGTAAGCTAATTAATAGTCCTTTGTCCGCGAGTTTATAGTTAGTAGCAGTCGGTATCGGCGTCTTGTTCGTGCCAAAAGCCAAGTGGGTATAACCACAGGTGAAAAATAAAAACACATCACAATACAATAACGATTTTATTTAAACAGATAAGCCAAAACAACAAGCTGGGTAAGGATGGTACACTAGGATATATGCAAGCGTTTACTTTAAGTACATGCAAACTATTACTAGACAAATTCCAATATCAGTCGTACTATTGTAATGAAAAGTAAAAAATTCCTTGAAATTATATATTTCCATACAACTAAGTATTTCATACCATAGTACAACTGAAATTTACGGATGAAAATAAAAAAATTCATACCATAGTACAACTGAAATTTACGGATGAAAATAAAAAAAAACACGACTTTTAGTGTTTCTAATTCATGTATGTATTGATAATATGAAAATAAATGCTTTTTCACACATGATTCGAGACAAACAATGCAAAAATATAATTTGATGATAATAAAAAACAATTTTTATTTTATAAACAGTTTGTTATTTTAGTTTAAAAATAAACGTTGAAGTAGGAAATAAAAAAGCCGTAAATACTATAATTTTTCATACTGGGCACAGGCAACCCTGTCATTACCCAGTAGTATTATTAGCCAGAAAAGCTCTGACCAAAACAACCCCGCAAAGTAAAACAGTCTATTCCGATAGAACAACTTTGAAAACTGATAATGTGGATATTTAAAGGCTTTATTTAAATTAGTATGCATGTGCCTTAACAAAGTTAGATTTAGATGAGGCGAGGGAAGGAATGGAGCCCGCCTCGTACTTGCCAACGCATGCCAGACCGTTAGCCTGTGACGTCACAATTTGTCAAAAATAGTATACGGATTATAGAATTACAAATTTAGATTCCCGCGAACACGTGATTGGTGAGTTGGATGCGCCGAAGTATCGTTGAATTGATGCAATGTGGAATTTAGAAGAAAAAGAAAAAAAAAACACAAATTAGTATAAATCTATTTGGTAGAAGTGTGTCATACGTAGCTAATATCATTTTAATAATTGATGAAACTAATTAAAAAAAAACAATAATTATTAAACAATCACAGGAATGTGTTCTGTAATGAAAATTGAATACTAGCTACATACGATAAATTTATACAGAATGGGAGATAATGCACACCGACAGTTGTAACGACAACACAGATGAGAGAACATGCAAATAGTTACTTTTTTTGCACAATTTTGATTTAAAAATAATTTACAAAATATTGTTTATGAATGGAATCGCAATCGTGATTATAAACATAATTATTATTGCGATTGTAAAGAATGCATTTGGCTACTAATGAGCCGTGTTGCAATATCAACTTCAAATAGTTATGATGGCGTCGACAAGGCGACGGAGTGCATTATCTCTAAAACTAGCTCAACAAACAATTTAGTGAACACAAAGACGACACATACATGCATGCACACTGTACAAATAAGTACATTTGACTATTTAACTATTTCTAAATTTATTAAATGGATTATGTTTTTGAATTCAATGAAATTTGCACAATTTTTTACTGTGTGAATTTTAGCCTAATATTTGTGTCTAAATATTCTCTATTTTAGGGAAGATAATCTCACATAAAAACAATATTTTAATGTACCGACTACAAATGAATAGGCAAATAAAACCGCCTACCGAAAAAAATGATTTTCAGTGCTGATTGAGAGCTCTACTCAAGAAGTAACTTGTGAAGGCCCTATTGAAATTCTTGTTTGGAACTACGTATAATAAGAGCAGTATTTTTTAGACTTAATCTCCTTAATTAATATCAACTAATTCAATATACACTATACTGGATTCATTTTCTGATGGAGTGCAAAATCCCTTAGTACTCTAGTGACTTTAAGGCACTCTGCTTTAGAATGGACCCGGTTCTACTAGAGTCGACACAACGCCTAACCATTCCGGGTAAGCTGCAAACTCCCCCTCTGTTAACCTGTTCCAATCTTCCAAAGATCCTTCCATACATCTCTATTTTCTATGTACAGATAAAATAAATAATATTCACCTTAGCACGCTTCAAAAGTTCGAGTTGTCCAGCAGTTACGTTCTCATTCTTGCCAGCCCAAGCACGGAGGACGGAAGCCTGGAGGGCACGTCCGTAGGAGAAGGTGAGTACCCACGGCCTCTTCATGTCCACGGTGTTGATAGCGTTCAGGTTGACGGAGGCCTCTTCCTCGGACTGGCCGCCAGACAGGAATGTGATGCCTAAAAATATCATAGGAAGTTTATGAAACAGATTGATGCGAAATTTTTATTCGCTTTTTTATAATAATAACCTTAGATACACGATTGTAAGGTACAGAAAAATGACACCGATAATAAATATGAAAACCACAAGCATTGTTTTGGATATTAATTAAACCCATGATAACTTTTGATTAAGTAGTCAGAATCACTAGCGGATAGTCATTGAGCTTTTTGTTATGAAAATAATGACCCTGTACATCAGTTCACCGAGCTTTGTGGATTGTTCGAATTAGATTCAAATTAATTTTAATTGTTTAGTAATTAGCTGCCGAACATAGTGGGCACCATTTTAGCTGAATGGCTTAAATTCGAAAATCCATTACATATTAATTTATTCTGTGCGCTCTTCAAGATTGTTACTAAATAAAAACCAAGATTTATCAATTCATCAAGAACTTACCGGGAACTGCAGCAGGTACTGTCCTGAGTAGAGCTGTGCAAGTAGCACGGCCGATGTCCATGGGTGTGTAGGTCTTCTTGCAAGCCATACCGGCTGTCACCTACACAAGTAATAAATTATTATTAATGAACATTATTCATACTAATAAAATAAATGGGAAAATTACTCTGTTACACTTTCAAGGCTAAACCGCTACACTAATGAAATTTGGTACGGACATATTTTGATTCTTGAGGAATAAGAAATATTAATTTTTATTGTGATAAACAACCGAACAAGCGGGTGGAGAAGAGTGTTAAAGCTAGTCACAAATTAAAAGAAGTTGACAAAGAAATCCTATCTTATATCATTCCTGGCATTATGTAACCCTGAATAAAGTAAATATGCAGTGTATGTAGATGCATAAAGATAAATGGAATGGATAAATTGGTTCAACCTCTACAGTACTTGACCTTTCGAGTTCAATAACGTAAAACTGCACATCGGATTGATATTTGTATGCAATAACAACGTGACTAATCAACTTGACAAATCGCTTCGAAAAATTTATACAGCTTTTTACTTTTTGTGTACTTGTGGAGAAGAAAGACCAGGAAGGTGGACCCCGGGTTCTAAGATTCAATTTAAGAAGCAACCGGGAACCACGCTAAGGTGATGATGATGATGATGGTGATGATGACTGACTTCTACATTTTACCTGACAAACTAGTTGGTTTCAATCTGATTAATTTGGGGCTACGAGAGATTGAAATAGGATAAACAGCAAACAGCTAAAAATAAATGATCAGAGCTCAAGATACTACATAAGTGCTGGTTACCAATAATTCGATATCTAGAATTTCAGTGCATTGTTTAGCCTGGTTGCGAAGCCAGCCAGTCGGAAGTTTTCTATTTTAAAAAACAGCAATCTGCTGTATTGATGTTTGAATGGAAGACACCCTTTTCCTTTTACACGGAGTCTGGTATTTTTAATTACACATTAGCTAGTACAGTACAAGTTAAATAATGTGTGTCAGGATAGTTACAACTATTTAAAACTTACCATGTTGGGTTTAAGTAGAGTACCTTCGAGGTACACGTGGTGGTCGTTCAACGCCTTGTAGACGGCAGCCAACACAACCTCGGTCACCTTCTGAGCGCGGTCAAGGTCATGATCACCTGGAATTTAATAAAAATTATGGCTAGAAAGCTTACATAATAACAACAGGTTCTTTCACAGGGTTATGTATCTTGGAAAGCAATTCTGGTGAAGTAGGTCTTAAAAATTGCGTAGTTTTTCACAAGGAATTTGCTATTTCTATTTAAAGTTCGTGTTTATTGTAATTTCAACCATTTTAAAACAACTACCTCACTAGAAATATATCTCGTCTCACATGAGACTTTATAATCCTCCATTGAAATTTGTGTTTACAATAACTTCTCAAACCATAACTTGTGGATGTTATTCCAAAGAAGGGATCAAACCCACAACAAACAGTATAGTAGGTGATCTCTTAAACCACACGCGGAGATTTCACTGTTTTAGCATTAAACTGTCTAAGTACTAGGATAAAATAGGTGTCGAGAGGTATCCACTTACCATCGGGCAGAACTTCTGGTTCAACGATAGGCACGATGCGTTGGCTCTGGCAGATGGAGGCATAACGGGCCAGAACATTGGCGTTCTCCATGATCGCCTGGTAGGATGGTGTAAAGCGGCCGATCTTGATGACGCAACGCCATTTGGCGAAGTGGCAGCCATCCTTTTTGTACTGGGCGCAACGTTGGGCGAGGTCATCGAGACCTGATAGATACAACCAAAGAAAAAAGGTAAATCGAGAGTAAAAAAAGGTATACAATGTGGAAGTTGTAAGGAATACTGTCATTTTCGGAAACTTTTGTGCCTTTAATTGTGATATAGACATGAGATCGTAGTAGTGGCTGTAAGAGTTGCTTGTGTTTGACGTGATGATGTAAGGAAATAAATTAGGTATTAAGTTTAAAAATCTAGCACTTTATTTTTCTGAACTCGTGTAAATTCGTAATAAAAAGGACTATTATGTAATAATATACCATACTCATTAATTCGAAATTAACCATATCTGTTACCATTGCACAGGTTTCAATGAAATTCGGCATGGAGATACTTTGACTCTTGAGGTCCGTCCTCAAGAATCTACTAAGTATAGGCTACTCATTACCACGATAAACCCCAGGCAAAGCCGCAGGCAAAGGCTAGTAAGATATGTTCTTAGTGTTTTAGCAGGCCCTAACCGAAATAATTTCTTTTATTATGATATAGGTGGCAAACGGGCAGACGTATCGCCGGATAGTAAGCGATTACCGCAGCTCATGGACACCCGTAACACCAGAGGCGTCACAAGTGCTTTACCGGCCTTTTAAGGAGAACGTTCTTTCCATGGAGGTTTGAAGGTCGTATTGATCCGGAAATACCTCAGGCGACAGTTCATTCCACAGTTTTGTTGTGGCAGGCAGAAAGTTCTTTTGGATTTATAAAATAATTCTAACACAACGTAAAATGCTAAAGAGGATATCAATTCAAAAAGCGCTAATATTATTTTGAAACACCAAACGATAAACAATATATGATAAGTAATACTTGAGTGGAGTGTTTGCCGTCAAAATGTTTTCCTACCTTTTTTATCTCATATCTAAATGTTATTGTATTAGTAACTTGTTGAATAGGTACCTTCTTTTCGCAAAACCTACCTACCAACAATGGACGTCCCGCGGGAAGCTTTTCATGCTGTGATTTTCTATGATTAAAATCATTAAAAAAAAATACCGATTTGCTCTCTTCAAAGAGTGAGGCAGTCAAAATACATACGCCTTCATTAGCACGACTGAAGAAATCTTTTAGGTTTTTAAATATGTATGTTTAATGATAATATAAATAACATGTGTAAATTGCAGCGCAAAGCTGAAACACAAATTCCCAGTGGAAGAGCCGATCGTATATATAATCGTACGCGTTCAGTAGCACGACTGAGAAAGTACTATGTAGTCTGCCTGGATGTCAGAACCAAACTATCTGTTTTTTTTAAATATCTGTATGTAATGATAATATAAATGACACATATAATTTTCTTCTTTGCTAAAATAACGTAAATTTCATGTATTTTTTTTTCAGTTTTCAAATTCTATAATTATAGTAGGAACCGGAATAAATGTCGGCCATTCAATCTTTACATATAAAAATATACATTTTAAAATATTAAAAGGGCAGACATGCTAAAATGACATTTTTAGAGTCAATTTTGTTGGTTTTTGACATCTGGTCACACCCAAAGGAACTGTTAATGGGAAAAGTGAATCCCCAATTCACCTATGATAGGTCAAATAGCATACACAGCATACAAAGTCTGCGGTGCCTCTTAGTCCATTATAATTGTTTATAAGTGTTATACTTGACACTGGTTGACAAATGGTGAAGTCACGTCTGAAACTTTATTTTGCATGTACTTCGTTTATACAACAAATGTGAGCACTAAGAAAGGAATTTCGGAAATGCCACCCGCCTAAGGGGTTAAATGGGAAACGAAAATATTTACTTTTGTGCGAGCGAAGCTACGGGTAAAGCTCGTAAATAATATTTTGGTGAGTTTGTAGTCATTTTTTAGTTACCTAGTAAATTATAATTTCTAGGTATACACATAACAATTTATATAAGTTACATGTAACTGGAGATATTATCAAAATTTGAAACATTAATTGCATTACGTATTTTGAGATAGTAATTATAAGCATTACTTAGCTGATAAGCATTTTAAGAATGTGCAATATCATTTTGGGGGCGTGGAACTGCCTTCGTGATGACGTTACTTATATAAACCTTTTAATATAACATACCTATCTATATAATTCATATATCAAATGTACTTATTAGACATGATAATAAATTTATTATTGTATATTTGCATGCCGAATCAAGTAGGCGAAATAAGAAAAGGAGTACTACCAGTTCACAGCTGGACCTAGCTTTCTTCAGCAAGGTGTTTTACGACTGTTATACCTACCTAGCCAACCAATAAAAAAATACAACACAAAGGATTACAAAGATAAGAATCTAACGAAGTCCTACATGGGTGATTTTCGCATCATGCTGACATGTGGATTAAGTATTGTTAGCGGTTGTTTTTTAATTTTTCGTCCTTGGGGATTGTAGGAGTTTGTGTTTCTTTTGATCCCTGAGTGTATTGAAAACTTATTTTGTGTAGTTAAGGACGAGAAAGTTATGATTTAAATACAAAAAGGCTCGACAGATTGGGCTTATAATTGTCTAATATAATTGTATAATATTAACTGAACAACGATCAAAGTTCCATATATTTAATCGGACGTTCTACATGATAAGGCGTGTTGGCCCCTAGGTTCGTCACTTTGACTATAAGAAGGTCATTTTGATAATAAAGTTCAACGTCATGATGATATTGGTACCTACTTTGACGAGGACGAGTTAATTAACACCACGCCTTTTTTCAATCAAGTAATCAACGTAGAGATAGATACAAAGACATACTTGTCTTGTACAGATTTTCTTGTTCTTTTAATTTTACGAACGACGTATGTGCTTATTTACAACAGGAACACTTACCTAAACCTTATATCTTCTTGTAAAGGAAAATAGCAGATCCTGTACTGTTAGCAATATGCAATGAAGGGGAGGGGAAAGGGGGGTAGGAAAGGGGGAGGGAAAAGAGGGAGTGGAAAGAATGTGGGGAAAGAGGGAGGGGAAAGAGGGAGGGGAAAGGGATTGAGGATGGGCCTCCGGTATCTTCACTCACTCGGTGAATCGCACAAGCGCTGTTTCACAGTGGTATTCTGTGAGGCCGTGGTATCACTCCGGTTGAGCCGGCCTATTCATGCCGAAAGGTGGCTCTCCGACGGTAAAGTTAGCAATATGTTTGATACCGAAATTGGATTATTACCATTCCACTGTGGTAATGTTAAATAGGAAGGCACATATTTACACAAGGTTGAGAAACAACGATATTTATTGGTGATCTGTGTTTGCAGTGTATTTTCTTTTATTTAAACACATGCTCAATTCTGCCGTAGTAATTTAACGTGTCAATTATAAATCTAATATTAGGTTCTGACTAAAATCATAATAACACTTTTAAGGTTGCGACCCTAGTATTGAGCGGAGTATATAGGTACGATTTTAACTGTTTCACCTTCACTCAATATTAAAAAAGAGGCCATTAGAGTCATGTTTCAATTCCTTCTATTCAAAATACGTGAAAGTACAATTTTGTATGTATTCTATTTTTATTACAAGGTTAATTTATAGCGATATTATTACAACAGCAGGAAAAAGTAAAAAATGACATAATTTCCTTATATGAAGGTCACACTCAAAACTATCAACTCAAGATTATTTAAAAATTTTAATGTTTCTATTATGTTTTTATCTTTCTTCCTTATTTATTAATATTAATAAATATTTATTTATAATTATTTTCTATTACTTACAATTTCTATTACCTAATATTATGTTTCGGAATGCAATGAATATAGATAAAATAATGTTTTTTTTTTACAAATAAAATGAATAATTATTTCACTTGATAGATTTCTCAATAACTTATGTAATCAACTATATGTAGTTATCTTCTTATTTCCAGATATGTGTGTGTATATATATATATATTTACATTTTTAATTTTCTGATCAACTCTCGTCTAGACACATTTAATAATTTATTTATATATTAACCGGTTTGGATGTGAAACTAGTATTTTATGGATTATAGAATTGAAATTTCAAATGGTTTTATTCACACCTGTACAGGATCTGCCTAGTATGTCAGGTCAAATAAAAGTCTGACACGGTATAAAATAATCATTCTAAAATCATTAGCTAATTCCATTTAACATTTTATCACAATTTTAATTTCAATAAATAATACATTAATTTAACCTACCTACTATTATAACCTGTCTTTTCGAAATAATCACAATACACAAAATTATATAAAAAAATATAACAAATGTATATTTCAATTTATATTTGATTTAAAAATATACGAGAGTTACCATTGAAATATTTAAGAACCAAGTTGCACACATGGTTGTAAGAAGTGTTTTTATACAATAACAGAACTTATGCAATGTAATATAGTATCAATACTTATTAAATATAATAGTAATGTAATCGATAATAATTGTTTTTTTTGTTTTTGGACATCACGTAACACACAACGCCATCTAGTTCCAAACTAAGCAGAGCTTGTATTATGGGTACTAGATAACTTATATGAATACATACTGTTTTTTTCGTAAATACATACATATTATACATAGAAAACACCCAAACTCCGAAAAAAATATTTGCTGATCATACAAACATTTGGACGACCCAGGATTCGAACCTGAGACCTCATGGACAGCAGTCGCGTACGCTACCACTGCGCTACCGAGGGAGTCAAAAAATACAATACCAATTTTTACAATTTTATATGATTTTAGATAATGTAATAGATCGTTTTCAGTTTTATTTAACATAATTATTTTTAGGTCATAATGTTAATTTATAAATGTTTGCATGCCACAACAAGGCAGAATAAGGTATGATAAAAACGACCAAAGCTACACCTGGTTCTAACCTGTTTTCTATGCAAATAAATTAATTTCGTTTCATTTCAAAAGACAATGTAACATGTCTTAAAATTTGTGTAAATATTTAAGAACTACTTTTTAATCGCGGCTCTGACCGCGGTTTATATCGATTATCGAAGAAAAAGTACTCTATTTCCTTTTATAATAAATATAGTAACTCCATGCCCAGTTTTTTATTAGTTTTGCGGGTTAATTATTATTGAATTTATAACAGAAGATTTATATAGGGCTCTTGCACACCCACCACTAACTCCTGTACACCGGGATCAACACCAGTGAGTCAGGAACACATAGGTAGTTATGGAATTATGACATTCGGGAAGTGCCGTGTACATATGTACAGTGTATGCGTCTATCTAGTCATCTCACTCGGTCACTCAGTCATTCCTCATCCATTCATTGAGTCACTCACTTGTTCATTCATACAGATAAACAGTTCGTGCCGCACCAGTGTTGGTGAATCCTTCCATGAGATGTACACTCCTAACAGGTGGTTGTGACAGTAGAGATTATAAAATATTTAAAGTTGTATATCTTATTCAATTAACAGTATTTTTACCTTGTGTGGTGCACTCATCATCACTGCCGAAGAGAGGCACAACGCCCTTATCTACCTTGATGCCAGGGATAATACCGCGCTTTTCCAATAAGCTCACCAGGGGGGTACCATCGTCAGCCTTTTGGTATAGAGTCTCGTGGAACAGGATCACACCAGAGATGTTTTCTGACAGAGCCTGTGTAGGACAAAAAACGGAGATAATAAGTGAACAGATATCGGAAAAAAAATCTTAGATTATTGACTGTCACTAAACCTTCATTTTCATTATATTATATGTTGTAATTACTATCCAAAATCGAATAAATCAAATATCAGAATATCGACTTATAAAGTTTGATATTTTGTAGTTTTATGAATGTCAAGTAATATCAATTTCATAGAATAAAAGTCAAAGATAATATTCACTCATTGAGTGAAGTATAATCAGAATATTCAACTTTTGAGGTAATAAAGTTTTATGTATGTCGACTAAATTTATTTATGGAATTTGGGCAAACGATCAGTCGTATCGCCTGATGGTAAGCGATTATTTCCGCGCGTGGACACCCGCAACACCAGAGGCGTCACAAGTGCGTTGTCAGCCTTTGGGCGATGGGGGAAGGGGTATGGGCTCCGGTATCCTCACTCACTCGGCGAAACCCAGCGCCACAAACTTATAACATTATCCATACCTTTGTGCATTCGTATAACTTAATTGTTGCCTTACGAAGCTTAAACTTAGATCTTTGAACTTATTTGAATTTAGAAAAATTATGTGAGTATTTTCTAAAATAGGTATATAACATGTATGTAAATATATAAATATTAACATAGAATACTAATTAAAAACATTCGTTATATTATTTCTTCATTAGAATTTATTATATTATCTAGCAAGAATTAACACATACATATGTATATGCAAACGACAAGAGGGAATTAAATTAAAAAAAAGCATGTATCTATGTAGGTTTGTGTCTTACAGCACATTTTTCTTATATAGATAAACCAGTATTAAACATATTTTGCATCGAGACTTTCTAAGTCCGTATATATACCTATTTACTGTGTTTTTTTTCAGGGAGCAACATAAAACCAGTTCGTAAACGACTGACCCTGTTTATACCGCATAGTGTTAAACATAAAAAGCTAATCTTTAAGATTTATTTTATGTCTATATGCTCTTTTTCGAGACGAGGAAGCAAAGTCGTTTTTTAATATAAAATGTGTTGACATCATGCACTGCGCTGCGCATTGTTTAAAATATATTTTAAACAATGCGCAGTGAAATGATATTGTTGATGATGGTTGATGAATTATAATTCATCAACCATCATAACAATATCATTTCACTGCTGGACATAGGGTCTCCTCAAAAAGGAAGTTTTGACATATTAAACCATTCTTGCTTGACAAGTTGGTAGAGAGTTTCTGTTTTTAATTTGTGGAAATCATCACCACACTGGCGTTTGCTGCGAGTTGTGTCGAAATCGGACCGACTAAAACCACTAGATGTGCCACTCTGCACCTGAAATGTCAAGCTATCTCTTTCCTTGTAGAGGTGTTGTGTCCTGATGGATTGCTCAATTAGTCGGCTCTGAAGTCACACGAGATGAATAGGGATAATGAATGTGGGTACTGTTAACCAATCACCTCACAGATTTCAATTAATCTAGTTTATAAATAATTTGTACTATGTGCTACGTGACGAATTTTTCACTAAACTGACTTTCTAACTTTCGTCCGCGTTCGTGCACATTTAATAGCCGTTATATTACTGGATTCCAATCGTTGCATGTGTGGGTATGATAAAACCGGTTGAACCACACCCACAATTTCTGAAGTGCTTATAAACGACAAGACCGGTTAAATACACGCCCTCACTGGTTTTTAAGCCAGATTTTTTGTCTGACTTACAATCTAAAACTACGTATCAACGAATCAAAACCAATGACGGGCGAAACTTGTTCTGCTTTTGTGAGTCTCAAACAATCGAGCCTCGAGAAAAATAAATGATAAAGGTTAATAATAATATTTCCTTGTTTGACTCTTTAATTATGCCTGTTATCGAGCGCCTTTCGACGTTACTTCCCTATACATATATTATTTGTTCATTTCTTGTTTCAGTAAGTAGGTTTGTAGTGCTTCATTGAACATAATTATGAACTTTGAAATACTATTTAATAAATAGACTCGAGATTGAATAGAATCCTACTAATATTATAAACGCGAAAGTTTGTATGGATGGATGTTTGTTACTCTTTCACGTAAAAACTACTCAATGGATTTGGATGAAACTTTACAGTAATATAGCTGATCCATCAGAACAACACATAGGCTACTATTTGCCGCGATAACCGACATATACGCGGGCGGAGCCGCGGGCATAAACTTGTAAATAAATAAACTCTCCCACAAGACGCATATAGCGTTTTAAATTCTAATAAAACGCAGCTACAGTTATGTAGAAACTTTCGTAGTGTATCCAACCGTGCCTTAATCTCTAAGTTAAATGTTTTGTTTTTAATTCATCATGTCATTAATAGGTATTACATTTTTTTCTCTCTCAGGTCTCTTCTTTAGAGCAACGCTAAGCTAAGATTATTCATTATCAAAACACAAATAAATGATCTGCAAATTATTTTATAGCAGTAGCAAGTCTGGTATTTGGAATATTCGTTTCAATTTCCTATGTACATGTACGTACCTCTACGTCTTTTTGACTCTCAAGGTTACACACGAAGGTCAGACATACACCTTTTATGCTTTAATAATACATTTTTTAAATGATATATTGAAACTAGGAAAGGAAAGCAACCAAACCAAAAGGACAAGAAATAATCTATAATTCCGCCAATAAAGTAATACCAATATATTATAAATAACTGTAAGCTGATAACAGCTTACCTTGGCTGTTATTATGTCTACGCAGTTACTTAGACCAGTAAACAAACTATATATTGGTTATTGCCAAGTAGGTCCCATTAGAAAAGTATTTAGATTTGATCCCCATTCGTTGACGCGGTCATTTAATTGAGAAATAAACGACCTAAATATCAACGTCTATTAACCATATATTGACGACAATTACATGTCATAGTAACAGAATTGTTTGTATTATATATTGACTGCCTCGGTGGCGCAGTGGTAGCGTACGCAACTGCTGTCCATAAGGTCTCGGGTTCGAATCCTTGGTCGGGCCAAATGTTTGTATGATCTGCAAATATTTGTTTCGGCGTTTGGGTGTTTTCTATGTATAACACGTATGTATTTACAAAAAAAATGTATTTATGTATTCATATCAGTTGTATATTACCCATAATACAAGCTCTGATTAGTTTGCGACTAGATGGCGTTGTGTTAGATGTCCGAAATATTATTATTTATTTATTACTATGTTGTCACTATATAAGACGCAAACGTATACGGCTTTGCTAGCTTCGATCAGGCCAATACAAGGAGATCGTTTTATGTTTTTAATTAACACTACTAAGTGCAATAATATACAAACACGTGCGAAAAAAATATCATCATCAGCTTATTGTAGTCTATTGCTAGATACAGGCCCCTCCAATTGCACACCACTTGATTCACTTCTCGCTTTTGCTTTGATATTGCTTTTAGAAAGCAGGGTCTATATAAATGATGTTGGAGCAGATTATTGGAGATATGTAAGTCTCAGATTCCATGAACTTCGGAAACTTTCATTAGTAGAACTGAAGTCTGTAATGTAACTGAAGCTATATATATATATATATAAAAGAGGAAGGTGATTGACTGACTAAGATACCCAGAGATCAACGCACAGCTCAAACGGCTGAACCTAGAATCCTGAAATGTTGTATGCAAGTTCTTTATATAACGTAAATGAGCACTAACAAAGGAATTTTAGAAATGCGACTCCTAAGGGGGTAAAATAGAGGGTGAAAATGTATATACTATAGATACTTGAAAAAATTGAATTAATTTTTTATGATTCCTTGTACTAGTAAGCTTAGTTATTGATATGGATATAAATATCGTTCATATTCTTCGTATAGTTATCGTACAGATTGTTGTTCACATTTTGATAAAAAAATCAAGGCCAATCTAGCTAGGAAATGAAAGTAATATACAACAGTACTTGTCAATTAGAGGAGGTAAAGACGATAAATGCATTCCTTGAAACAATGATCTAAACCAATAAATAAAAAGTGTGTTTTTGTAACCTCAAAATAACAGCTTTTCATGAAATTCATATGAAAATATTTTATATACTTCTCTCGGCCTGTCTGTTCCGACCAACACTTTTAGAACGGCTGGACAGATTTCGACTTGACAATCACGTGCAGATAGCTGATGTTTTAAGGAATAACTTAGGCTATTTTTGTTATAGAAAAAAATAGTACTCGAAAAAAAAATAAACAAACAATACTCAATATTAACAAATACCGGTACCGGTATTCAGCTAGTATGATATAAATACTATTCTATGTACGCTTACGGGGTCTGTGCTAAACAGCAACTGACGGTACTTGCGGCGGTTCTCTTCTGTGTTCTCAACTCCGATATCCTGGAGACGCTTTCCCATTGTACCTAAACAAGAAACAGACAACAGGTATTGAGACGATTTATCACATTACATCATCTAGGGTTTTATTAAGCAAGGATGAAGAAGTGTAGTATCAAGAATACTGCGTCTGGGTGACCTTGGTCAATAAAGAGAAACGATCCTATTTCTCCACCTTGATTCTATTACCTCAAACCATTTAATTTCAAATGTGTTTGAGATAATAGAATCACACAGAGCTACTGTGCATACATAAAAAGAATAATTGAAATACAAGTAAAATATCTCAGAAATTTAAGGTCCCAATTGTTTCTGTACCTAGCTGACAAAATGATTTAAATATTATTATGGAAAAAAAGTAATTAAATTAAAAATAATAATAAATATTTCGGAAATTATAACACAACGTTATGGGTACTAGACAACTGATATAAATTCAGATATACTTTTTTCGTAATACATACATACATATGTAGAATAATGATATAGAAAATACCGAAACTCCGAACACATTTGGTCCGACCCGGGAATCGAACCCGAGACCTCAAGCACGGCAGTCGCATACGCTACCACTGCGCAACCGAGGCAATAATTCTTCCAGTCTGTTAAAATCTAAATTAAGACTACTAAAAATATCTCAAATAAAAAAAAACAAAATCTGACTTATCAACAGCACTTACACCCACCTGAATGAGTTTTCCCAAAGTTAAATTATACAAAACATGCAAAATTACATTTTTTATCTGTATATTTAATGTTACATTGGTTTGGTTTGTATATTTCAAAAACCCAAAAAGTTCAACACTTATTATACCTAAATTTTGAAACTGTTTCTTAGTTCGTTTTATCCATTTTTCATGTTAATTTTTCTCCATCATCCGCCTATCGCAGTCCACTGCTGGACATAGGCCTCTCCAATTTCACGCCAATTAGTAATTGGCCTCATCTCTCCAATTTTTCTTCTTATTTCTCATCAATACAACCAGAGATGCAGAAGCAACTCAATAAGCTGCCATAGCAGGTCACCATGCTTCATTATCTGCACTCACAATGAATATGGTGACCAGTACTCTTGGTTTCAAATCATGCTTTTCTTCTGGCAGAGTAGACACTTTGGCATATCATATATTAAAAAAAAAAAAACAATGGCCCACAGCAAAACATTGCCAGGTAGCTACAGTTATAAGTGTCATAAATAATAATAAAAAAAATCCATACCAGTTGATTCATCAGCAGCAAGGATACCCTTGCCAGAAGCTACAATCGCCTGGGCGATTTTCTTCAGCTCCTCCTGCAGCTCGGGGGTTGGGTATTGGAAGTAGGTGCTCATAGTGGCTGTAACAATGATAGAAGTTAGATGTACCTGATATTATGAAAAGTTTACTGCGGTGACTGATTAAAAATATGGAGAGTCCACCGTTATGCATCCTTTTTGGGTCGTAATAGTTGATAACCAAGAAAGAATGAACAAAGCAAGTAAACAAAGCAAATCAGCGGTACTGCAAAAACTACTGGCCAGTGTAGTTAAGTGGGTAGAAACCTTTTTAATAACTGCCATGTCCAGCACTGGACTAATAAAGCTGGGAATGATAGTGATAAAAACATATAATTATGTATCACCCTCAAACCCTTACAATTTATATGTTACCCTAAGAAAAAAATTAAGTTTCAGTTTAAAATTTAAATGTCAACCTCAGCCAGCTCATTACTAAAACCTACAATTTGTTTACTGATGATACTAGAAAGAAATGCAATGCAACACAGTACTTTAAAAGCTGTTGACACTGAGAGGCTTTCGATATGGCGGGTAAAATAAAACATGGGAAATCCCTGAAATTGAAATGTTAACGAAACACAACATAATCAATAAATGTACTCAGATCGAAACTTACATCATTTTCTGAGTCTCCAGATAAAAATAAAGTCAATGATAAAAAATATCACTAAAGCATACAGTCAGCCTCATAATAGTCATAATATAATTATAATGAGTTTATTATAGGTATAAAACAGATATATCTTTATTCATTTGGGTCGTAAAATGGTAAAATATAATAATAATCATAAATGTAAAAAAAAATTCTAAGTAGTCAGCCATATATCTATAATGTTCTGCAAGTGCATACAGTATGTATGCACTTTATTTATTTTCAGTTCACACACAGGTGACTATTGTAGTCTACTTCTGGATATAAGCCTCTTCCACTGTATTATTGTTTTTCAATTTTCTATATAGACCCCTACAATTATAGAGTATATTTATGGTTCTGACTATACCCAGGTACAATAATTTCATTCATGATAAAAGTATGGTTACCATCAATTACTTATTTATTAGAAACTTTATACTACTCTTTGTACATCAGCAGATTTAATGCCCAGGGCATTCCCTTCCAGTCATTACTGCTTATTAGAAGTGTTGTTGCACATTTAAAATAGAACTAATTACATGAAAGATATATTTAAAATAAAGTAGATATTTGTCTTATTAGATGAAAATAAAGAGTCAACTATAATATTTCAGGTTGTATGTAGGTATTAGATGTCACTATAAAGACAAATTCAAATCTTAAGATGCCTACCCTTTGTTCCGAATCCTGGCATCCATCCTGATTCCGGGGGTCCTTTCCCCTTTTTTTTCCCTTTGCCCCCCATTTTAAATTATTTAAAAAATTGCACTTACAAAATAATTATTATAAAAATATAATACTCGACATTACAAAAAATATCTTCTATCAAAAACTCACCATAATATTATCAACAAAATATGGCTTCCAAGTTATTCTTTTGTTTTTAAAAACAAGTCATATGTCAAAACAATTTAACGTTTATTTTTCTTACAAATTGAGAACAATAAGGTTAATAATTAAGGCAACTATTTATCAAATGAAGTTTTCAAATCAAGTTACCAACTCTATTTTTATGCCTTATTTGGTTTCTGTATTTAAAACTTTCACAGTACAAAATAAAGTACAAAATATTAATGCTTTATCTAAATTTGGTTTCAAAAATTTTTTTGTAACTAATTTTTTTAACCAACTTTTTAATTTTCTATTTTTACTATTATTGTCATTGTGTTAAATTTCAAATACTAGTCACTGAAGTGTTACCTTATATAGGTAGAATTTTAATTTGTTACCTAATACTAGTACTTAGATATACATTTGATTACAGTTCTAACTAAAATCTTATTAGATTAATTTCAAAGAGGCATTTTAATAAAAGACTACTCTTGATCATTTGTTAAGACCAACTTCGTCAATGTGAAAGATTGTATTACAATGACCTTGAAAGGTCAATGCAACGAAATTAATCTAGTTATATAAATATTTAACTGAAATAAATGTTAGGTTACATATTATAAAAGAATTTCAACAAAATTTCGATTGACTCGAGCAGATAAACAGCACCTACACCACTATTATAAAGAATACCTTGCTTGCATTTGTAACCGGATATACTATGAAGTAAACTGCAGGAAACATGGACCAAATTTTATTATTCAACGGCAAGTATTATTTACATAATTTAAGTAAAACATTTTCAAATATTGCAATTAATTATTTTCTGAAAATAATTCACATTGTGCGAAAACTATGGGTGCCTATTATGGTTTTCTAATGGGGTAGGATACAGAATTTAATACCACAAAAAGCCTTGCGATTGACATTTGTTGTACTGTTAGACGTAATGGGTACTTTCCCAAAATAATAAAGTAATAAAATAGAGAAAGGTTATACAATTGTATTTAATAAAAGCTATTGTCGGTATTAAGTCGTCTATGAAATACAAACCAGCAATATTATTTATGAATTTTTTATCATTTTACAAAGTGGTTACGAAGGTAAACTTAACTTATAAATAAAAATGTATACTTACAAATTATTAGTTAAGTTCTTCTATTAAAATACGGACACTCCCGAACTGCTACGTTGGTAGTACTGTCAAATAATAAGTCGCCGACGAGAGGACACACACACAAAGGTCATTTGAAGGTCTACTGATTGTATTCGTCAGCTTTACCTACGCTTTAAAACGCCATCTTGTGAAAAGAAAAAGAAACTGATAGAATTTTAAATGACTATGTTGGTAAGCGTACTATAGTACCATTATATGGAAAGAGATGACGCTGTGCACATCAATGTTAAGTTTATTCAGATTTCTTAAATTCACTATCACAATGATGTGATTCCGAAATCCGAATAAACTAAAGGTTAATGTGCACTAAACTTCCTTCCTATGATATGAAGACATTCACGCTTATTTATTATGTTTGTAACTTCCATAAAATCTTGGGAGATGTTTAAAATAAGAGACTGGCTTCTTTTTTGCTAATTTAATTATTAGTTTCTTAAAGTTTTAACCTTGTAAAACTGTCAGCATTGCTTATTTATGCACCCTAAGCGTTTCAAAAATATACAGTGTTTCAATTAGATAGGTATTTATAGAGACAAAGAAAATACCTACTTACAAGATGTATATGTACTCATGATAATCAGTAATCAATTTTATGTCGCAGGTTCTACAGTGTAACTTTCGTTTCGTAACACCGATTCGTTTCAGGGCGTTTTAAATTGATGTACTTCAACAATGGTTAGACATAATTCAAAAACTTACGAATTAAGTAAGTTTTTACCACACTACGCTGAAGCCAAGTATATGGTTAATATTTTTGACAAACTGTGTAGGTTTGTATGTTCCGCCGTAGAGCGTAAACTACTGGACCAATGTTTTAGACTGAAGTGTCAATAGATTCATAATAACGTGGTTGGGTTATAATTTTTAAACCGTTTCTTGTTCGTGTTTGAGTGTTCCATGAAAACGAAATGGGAAATATTCAACATGGGAAGTGACTTGTGGTTACAATAACAAGTTGGACCGACTCGGGCCATTACGTACATTATCTCTTTTTTATATAAAAAACAAACTAAATCTGCTAGGGATGAGTAACACTGCTTCCGTACGGTCATTTTAAATTTATTTTTGTAATTTTTTTCAATGGATATAATCTCTTTAATTTTGTATATTTTGAGAATATATAGTTTTCTTGAAATGTTTGATATCAAACCACGAATCAGAAAACACCTATTTTTCGCCATAGGACGAAATATCAAGCCTTAATATAATATAGTATACTACTGTACAATAGGTATTTTAAATTTTTTTACATTTCAGCATACAATATGCAAATATAATTACATGCCCCGTGTCCCCATACCATATCCAATTACTGATGTACTATTCATGTTCTAATTTTGTTACATTCAATATTCTTTCATATACAAATAAATACATACAGAACTTCTTTTTAATATCTTTATTATATCGGTCTTTATCACCAACCAGGCATAATAATTTGATAACAGTTTCATAATATTCATTAAGCATACTTGTTACGCGTTGTAAGTTGTGCGTACACTAACCAAACAGGTGATTACTTTGATATTAGTTTTTACTTATTATTTATTTTTATTTCTTTTGTTTTATGCTGCCATTTTATCTTGTTTTTGATGGAGATCATTATTTCTTTTATTTAACATGTCTCTTTACGAATAGTTACCCATCTTGTTGGTTCCTTAATATTTGTGTGATTTTTTTTTAAATATTGCTTTATATTTGTGGTTTAAATTCATTATTAAATAATTAGCAGGTGAACCTCGTTTCGGCAATTTTGTTTCTTGAGCAAGTTCCTCTCGGAAACGGAGAACAGTGCCTTACTTTTCCTTCTAATCTGTGGGTGTTGGGCAGTTAAACTACGGAAAGGAACGTCTTCTCTTGAGTTTTAAGCACCATGGGCGGCGGTTGTCACTTACCATGAGATCTGCTCGCTCTTTTGCGTCTTATAGCCATTGGACTATGAAAGTCATAGAAGATTCATGCGCCATCTAAGCTGTCACATTCGTAACTTTTAATTTTGTCTCGTTTTTGTAGTTTATTTATTTATTTTATTTATTTTAAAACTTCATGCACATATGTACAACGGCGGGCTTAATGCCCAAGGCATTCTCTACCAGCCAACCTTTGGATGGTGTAGAAATTTTGTGGAGTAGATGCATTGTGGTGGGAAAAAAAATATATTCGTGAAGTTACAGTATATACATAAAAATATAAATAAATATATATACACGGTAATATATAAACTTTATATACATACACTTTGATACACACTAATACATAAACTTTACATACGTACACTGTGAGTGGGTACTAAGTTGTTTACTAATTAAGGCTTTCCTGCCATCTGGTTAAAAGGTGGTTTTTTACATTCTTCTTAAATGAGTCACGGCTTGTAGACATCCTGATTTCGAGTGGGAGCGTGTTCCACAGCATTACAGCCTGCACAAAGAATGAGGCGTTCACAAAATCAGAATTGTGAGATGGACACAAGAGAAGCAGATTGTTAGAGGAGCGGAGATTTCTATCGTGATTCGACGATAAGAAACGAAGATAGGGTTCAAGGTAAGTTGGTAAAGATGGGGAGTTAAGGAACGAGAAAAGATAGGTCAGCGCTCGCTGACTGCGGCGCTGGCGATTGGGTAACCACTGTAGTTGAGTACGGAAAGTAGACACATGATCATACTTGCGGAGATTGTATATGAATCGAATGCAGTTATTAAGAAGACGGTCGAGTTTATTGAGGATTGTAGTTTAGTTGCATTGTAGTTTTAAACATCATCACTAGATGTCACTTTTACCAAAATAATTGTAATTTATTCTTAATTTAAAATATTTCGCCTGTTAAAGGATAATGTCGCCTACGTATTTCTCATACCCTGGTCCTACAATCCAGGCTGAGTTAAAGGCCACAGCTGAGGCTATTGTAGCACCAGGAAAGGGTATTCTTGCCGTCGATGAGACTAATGGTAAATAAAATATTGCTTACTATTTTTACACTAATCATTTTTGAAAATAATCATAGATATATAAACGCATTTATCAATATAATAATATCAACTAAAACATAAACATAAATCACTATAAAAAATATTAGGTAGTTCAAGATGACTCAGCTTTGCACTCGCTTGAAGTTTCACCGCTTTGGTTATTTGCGAGTCTGTCTGTAACATTATGATGTTAGCTTTACGTTTAGCTCCTGATTTGGCTGTGGTTTTTAATTTTTGTAAAAAGGTATTGCAAAAGAAACTTTCAAACAATCTTTTGATTTCAGAGGGCATCGGCAACCTCCTTGCAAAAATCGGCTTAGAAAATACAGGAAATAACAGAAGGAGATATCGCCAGCTTCTATTCACCACTGAAGTAAGTTTCACATCACATCGAGGCTTTTGGTAATCTACTTCTGGACATAAGACCTATTATACCACGCTGATCAGACTTGGTCAGATGGGTAGGTACTTATACCTATACCTACCCATTTGATCAAGTCTTAGTTTGTTTCGAGTTTTCCTTCCTTATGCAATAAAATTAAATAAAAATCAATATTTCGGACATCTAACACACAAACGCCATCTAGTCCCAAACTAAGCAGAGCTTGTATTATGGGTACTGGACAACTGATATGAATACATAAATACCTTCTTTTTTGTAAATACATACATATTATACATAGAAAACAACCAAACCCCGAAACAATTATTTGCAGGTCATACAAACATTTGGTCCGACCCAGGATTCGAACCCGAGACCTCATTTGGACAGCAGTCGCGTACGCTACCACTGTGCCACCGAGGCAGTCAATTATCCTGCGTATTTGTTTCATTAATCGCCTTTTACGACACTCATGGGATGAACAGGAGTGGGGATATTTAGTATTTTTATTTATCACCAGTCACCGTCAGATTTAATACCACATTGTTTGCTTTTGAAGAGCAGCTGTTAAGTAATTCTTTCATTATTTTTCACCAAGTAACTGAGATGACCTCTCATCCTCTATTTGAAGGGGGCGGGGGAGTAATCAATAAAATGTTTGGTGCTCCTTGGGGGACACCTTCGTTTAGCTGTGGATGGCGATAGGCTGATGACGGTAGTATGCAATTAAAGGGGGGCAATGCGCTTATTTCTTGAGCTGCATGTATCCATCAGCAACTGTATTCACTTACCTTCAGGTACAGAGATTGCTCGTTTGCTCCCTAGCTTGCATAAAGGAAAATAAGAAACTAACAATAATTATGGTTTTTAGTAGGAAAGCATTTCGTTTGCATTCGGGAATACTTTTTTAGTTCAAAGGTACTCTGGAGAACTATTAAACGATATGCAGACATTTGCTTGAGCGAACAACTATTGCGGCGTTGCGTCATTGAGTTTAACTTCTTAAAAAATAGGGGTCACAAGAGTATTAGGTTCTCTCAACTAAAATTTAAATATTTTTGTCATTTAATGAAATCCAGAACATTGTTTTTTTTGTGTATTTTTGAGTCACCAGGTTTTAGTATTCGTTACTCTCGTTAGCGAATGCTAACAATATGTAAATCGTATGTAGAAGAAAAAGTAGGAAACATTAAGGATACCTACGCTGTTTCAACGTAATTTATGTTTCTCACAATTGTCTGGCGAATGTTTTGAAATAATGAAATATATTAGGTGAATCCATTCTTCCATATTAATATTATAAATTAGATAGTAAGTAAGTAACTCTGTCAGTCTGGTAGGATATTCAGCAAAGTGATAGATTAGACCTTGGAAAAGGACATAGCTATTGTCCCGATAACCGATAAACATGCGGACGAAGCCGCGTACATAAATATTCCCGTTTCAATTAGTGATATACATTCTCAAGGAGATATTACTGGAGAATACTGTAAATTGAAAGGAGTTAGACCATTAGACCATTGTGGTACCAGCAGCACAAATGGTACCTACGATCAGCAGGTTCCTAATCGAACGAACCTAATCTTAGGGTAATCGACAGCGCACATAGTATAGTTTCTAAAGTATTACTTGTAAGTTATTAATTCTCTTAAAACACAGTTTCTTCACTCTTTGTTTTCAGTAGTGATACCGATGTAAATGTAAAAATATTATTTCAGACATTAAACGAACATGTATCAGCAGTCATCTTATTCGATGAAACTGTATACCAGAAGACAGATGATGGAACGCCATTTATGGAGTTGCTGAAGCAAAAGAACATAATACCGGGAATCAAATTGGATAAAGATGCCGTACCCTTATTTTTGTCGCTCGATGAAGTGACTACTCAAGGTCTGTTGTTTTGATACAAATTTGTAACGGGCAACTTTTTTAACTCGGACTGCTTAACGTGATTCAGAGGTCACGTTAAGCATTCGACCCCGGTTGTTATCATACGATAACAGGCGTGAAGCTTAGTTGGAGGCCTTCGGGCGGCTTAAAAACATCCAACAGCACGATTGTTGATAAGATTGTTTACATCCACAACGTATTCTTGCCAGTCCCCAACCCGCACCTGGCCAGCGTGAGGACGTATGGCCTTAACCCTCTCCTGAGAGGAGACCCGAGCCCAGCAGTGGGACATTATAGGTTGTTGATATAACTTTATAACTAGATTAGAATCTGGTTGCGGTTTAAAATCCACGCATATTTTAGGACTACTGTAGCGTCTGTTACTTAGAAGCTAAGAAGATACTATTCCAAGTTATCCAGCCATAAATCAAAGATAAAACTCACCTGTGATTCCTGAGATGCAAGTCTTCATGATCGTTATTTTGCTTTATCCTATAAAATAAATAGTAGTAATCCACATGACAAAACTTTCCTCGATTTATTTATTACAAGCCTGATACTAAAGGAATCTTCTTAGGCTTATCTGTGTTGCTAGAGTAAAACTAAATTCTGTTATAAATACTTTAACCTAGTATTAATCCAAAGCTTTATTCTCAATTCCAGGCTTAGATGACCTGGGGATACGCTGCGCAGAATATAAGAAGCAAGGCTGCCGATTTGCAAAATGGCGTTGTCCTCTCAAGATTGGAACTCACACTCCGTCAGTACAAGCTCTCAACGACATGGCTCAGGTACTGGCAAGATACGCAGCCGTCTGCCAGAGTGAGGGTCTAGTGCCCATTGTAGAACCTGACGTTTTGTTAGACGGTGAGTGTCTGAATCTTAACCAGTACGATTTTATATTAAAGTGTTAGAGGTCAGCTTGGTCATCATCATGATCTTTTTAAAACCTTGTTCTTAAAACTTTGAAAAAGAGTCAATTTGTGGTGCTTTTATTAGATGGTTCTGAATAACATCTCAAGGATCTAGGGGACGTACGCGTATTTTGATAACACAAAATTTTTGACGTGGGACTTTACATTACGAAGTTTGTGGCTGTCCAGTCCACAAACTGAAATCAAGAGAAAACTTGCTGAGCATATTTTTACGCAATTATGTCTTTTCTCTTTTAAGCTATTAACCAATATATGGAATAAATGGTATTTTCTAAAAAAAACCTGCTTACTAATTAATAGCTACTTAATTAAATTATATATAATTAAATTATAAATAAATTCATTACGACATTGCTCGGGACGGCAAATTCTTTTCGGGTTCTTACCGAAGGAATGAGGTTACCAATGTATAATAACTTGTAATTTTTTTGATAGATTTGACCCCATTTGCATTTGCAAACATTGTGTATCACTAGAAGATAGGTGTAGAGTTAAAGGATAATAGACAAAAAAATAATAATAAGAAAAAAATGTCTTGTATCATCGTTGGGTCGGAAACTTGTTAGACCATTCACAAGAAATCGCAGACGATAGACGAAAGGGAATTCTTTGTTTCCTCCAAAATATACTCTCTAGCTTATGGTTAGATGAAGTTCACATGCCAAGGACGAGAAGGATTAAAATATCTTGAACATATGACGTAATTTGTGATAGATGGCTATGAACTTGGGACACACAAGAAATAAAAGCCTTACAAGGACAAAAAGTGATCAAAACTCTATTTCTTTCTTTAAGGGTTAATATTTATAATTTCCTTTTCTTGGTAAATGCATACAGGCTAAATCAGTTCTAGAATATAATAAAAAGAAAAATAACATGAAGAATAAAGATTGTACACATAAAAAAACAAAGTTATTGTTATTGGCGAATGTCTAGTATTATAATCCTGGCAATGAAGATTGCCTCGTAAAAAGATTCCTAAAATGTTGTTATACACTCTTAATTATTCATACGTATTTCTGAATATTTAAATTTCGTAGGAATTCTTAAATATTTCAGTATATGTTATTTTTAAAAATTATTTAGCGTAAGACTACCTCCCGCCTAAATTATTTCAGGCACTAAGGCTTAGCACTTACATATTGCAGACATGAATGGCCATATATTTGCTATCTCAGAAGTTATGATACTAACATGTATTCCTAAGAGGTATTATTTATTACATCAGCCTACATTTATTATTTCATTTAGCGAAGGAGTACTTACCTAATAACGCCTATATGTATTTATAGGCTGACCTTTATTAATTTTCTGAAATATTGTAATCATTTTTGTCGTATTACATAATTATTCTGTAAAACATTATTTATTTTTGGTTTTTATTTCGTAAATTGTTTTAATTTCTATAAAGTAAGGGTGATTGAACACAAAGTCAAAACGTTAAACCAAGTAGCGACACACATACAACTAGAGTAGTTATTTGACTCGTCGAAACCATAAACAGATATCCCAGTAATTGTAGAACCACGAATAAAAATTATTCAAGCCTATTGATCACATTGGTCTAGATCTGATCATTTAGGTAATGTAGTTCTAGTAGTTTAATTAATAATAATTAAATGTACACAACTATTGCCTTCACAGTCTCTTCAAATATTAATAACTAGTTTATGCCCGAGGCTCCACCCGCGAATATGTCGGTTATCGCGGCAAATAGTAGTCTCTGTGTTATTATGATGTATTAGCTATATTACTGTAAAGTTTCATCTAAATCCGTTCAGTAGTTTTTACGTGGAAGAGTAACAAACATCCTCACAAACTTTCACATTTATAGTATTAGTATAGATAGTTACCCATGAAATAAATAAGAGTGTGACACTCCATACTCTTAATCCGTCATCAGTCTTACTACACGGTTAAGGAACAGAACTACAGAGTATGACAGAGGATTGCATAAAGCAGAAACCCTTGAAACTATATCTATGCTAACCTAATAGGCCTGATTGTCAAAAAATAATAATAAATCTATAATGTTACAAAAATGGATCACGAGATACTGTGTACAGTGTTTCATAATCCATTTTTGGGGCAATACGTATTATTGTAATCCATTTTGATAGTATTTTTTAGTAAATATAGGCTGTAATTCCGACTTCCAAAGTAGTGCTAGCTATGTGTTAGAAGTCAGTTTCTATTCACAGGCAAAACGAACAAATCAATAGCTACAATATTAGGCAGTTAGTAAATACTGTCTAACTTACACTTAGTTAACTAGACAATACTTACTAACTGTCTAGTTACCTAAGTGTAAGTTTGTATATTTAGATAATATATCTATGTGTGCAAGTTGAGTATAAGTTTGTGAGGAAAGGAAGACAGTACTAAAGTACTGTACAGTACTGGAATAGGCTCCCTCTCGAAATCAGAATGGCCACCAACACTTTTTCTTTTAAGATAAAAGTAAGCAGTACCTTATAAAACAACTTGCAGAATCAACATCTACATAATTGTCATCTATTAATCCTAGTATATCTCTTCATGTATGTATGTATATATTTATATAAGTTATATTATTAGTTAGTTTAGTTGAAATAAATAAATAGATAAATAGAATAAATATCTAGTACTATGTATAGTATGTATTAGTTCTTGTATGTATGTAGATTAGCTTTTATATATTACTTGTTTTTGATATATTGCCAGATCTGTATATTTTGATACATTTTTTCTTACAAAATGCACCTACATCTTGTCTTCTCTGCATCACCTTAAGTCCGCCAATGCACCTAAAGCGCATGATGTATTAAATAAATAAATAAATAAATAAAGTTTGTCGATTATATTAATAAAATCTTTTGTTATCAGGGGACCATGACATTGTGAGAGCACAGAAAGTGACTGAAGCGGCTTTAGCAACCTTATACAAAGCGCTGAATGACCATCACGTGTACTTAGAAGGAAGTTTGCTAAAACCTAATATGGTAAGTACCTCTGGAATTTAGCAGTTGTTAAATTGGTAACCATGTGTTATTAGCCTAAGCTAGCTGAAGCTAAAAAATAGAATAGAACTTTACAATTATTATTTTTTTTAATACAACTCCCGCATTAGGAATATACATTCCTGTGTCGCGGGGATCTTTAGAAACATACATGAAACGGACACAAAGTACACCCAGACTTAGAACAATAATTTATGGATCACACAAAGTATTGTCCCATGTAGGATTTGAAACCACAACACTTGGCGCAGTAGGAAGTGATGTGGCGGCCACTGAAACCACTAGGCCAATCGTGTAGTCATTGGTACTAAGGGTTATACTACTAACACAATTATGTAGAAATAGTTCATATAGTATTATTTTATTTTAAAAATGTACAGGTAAATTGAAACAATCGTATTTTATATTATTGTTATTTCTTGTGAAAATCTTTGAATACAATAACACAATATAGAAGTGACAAAAGAAGAAAACACTATCAAATTTAATTTCAAGGATTTCGTAATTTTTGTAAGAATTTTTAAATTTCGTACACAACGATTTTAATGTCACCGATCCTTACTTTTTTTTTCTCTCCGGTTTTTAAAGCGCCGTCTGATCATAACATTGGATGATCAATATTCATATTCCATTAGTGGTACAATCTCAATTCTTCGTGTTATTTTCCTCTCTAATATATTTTAGACATTACTTAGCCTGTAAGCCTTTACCAAGAAAAGGAAAATTTTAATATTAAACCTTAAAGAACGAAATTGAGTTTTGATCCCTTTTTGTCCTTGTAAGGCTTTTATTTCTTGTGTGTCCCAAGTTCGTAGCCATCTATCATAAATTACGTCATACTTTCGCGATATTTTAACCCCTCTCGTCCTTGGAATATCTTCTTTATCTAACCATAGGCTAGAGGGTAAATAAGTATTTTGAGGTAAACAGAGATTTCCCCTTCGTCTATCGTCCGCAATTTCTTGTCGATGGTCAAAATAGTTTTCGACCTAACGATGATACAAGATATTTTTGAATATGAAGATATGAATGAATGATGATATGAAGATAATGCAAATGAATTTATTATTTTTCATTGACTAATGATATATATTTTTCATTGCTATCTTCGTGTTGAGGTCGGTTTAGAACAAATATAATAAATATAAATAAATATGTTCAGACATTTTAACACACAACGCCACTTAGTCCCAAACTAAGCAGAGCTTGTATACAATATATATACAAAAAAAGTATATAAGTATTAATATCAGTTGTCTAGTACCCACTATGGGTTACTAGACAACTGATATTAATACTTATATACTTTTTTTTGTAAATACATACATATTATACATAGAAAACACCCAAAACTCCGACACAAATATTTGCAGATCATACAAACATTTGGTCCGAATCAGGAATCGAACCCGAGACCTCTTGCACAGCAGTAGCATTCGCTACCACTGCGCCACAGATGCAGTTATTAAGAAGTTAATAAGAATACGTAGTATATGTCAAAACTTGTTGTTTCTTTATATGTGCGCTTGCGTATGTTACTAACTTTGTATAATGAAATATGTAGACTACAAATTAAATACAATAATTTTAACAAATAGTCCTCGTTTGGACAAAGCTTCAAATGTGACTTCGTGGATACCTAGAGTAGCAGAGATTTTTATTGTCCCACTACTCATAGAATATGGAGTAGTTCAATAGTGTAGGGGAACGGATATCATGCCCCTCCATCACAAAGGGAGGATCCTCCGGCCAGGCGAGGTATCATGCCTGGCGGGCTACTACCCAATGGTTGATGTTGGGAAGTTGTATATATGTTAATCGGCGCGAGAACTTTTAATCTGCGATGTAGGATTGGTAGCTTCTTCGTGCACTACGTTACTCCGTAGTTCACTGTATCTTCGGTAGATGGCGTTGTCATATCTTTATGCTGCCGCTGTATGTGGAAATCGCCATAATACAATCTTATACGTAATTGTTATTTGGTAAAAATTGTGGACATTTGATACGACAGGATATCTAACTGTCCCCGAGTAGTTGCTTAATGTACAATAACCCGCTGATAATATATACTGATATTCTTAATTCAAAAGTAACTCTGTCTGTCTATAATGCTTTCACCGATAAACCGCTATACCGATTTTAATAAAACTTGACATGGGGATACTTTAATTTTTGAGTAAGAACAAAGGCTACTCTTTACCGAGATAACCGACATACATGCGGGCAGAGCCGTGGGCTAAAACTAGTACACACATGAAATTTACATTAAAATTTAGGTTATTGTAGTTATATATTTTTAGATTTCTATACTTGTCATCACGAAGTTCTAACCCCACACACCTTTTAAAGAAAATCAATCTTCCACTTACTTTATCTGATACTGACTTACGTAATTTAGAAAACATTTGATTTTTTTCTAGATTTTACTTTGAATGTACCAAAGAATATCCATTTATCTATTATAAGTTTTATTATTTCAGGTGACACCAGGACAGGGAAGTGTACGAAAGAACACGCCACAAGAGATTGCTCTCGTGACAGTAACAGCTTTGCGTAGGACTGTTCCACCTGCTATGCCAGGTTTGTGTTTTATTTATTTATATATCTACACTAAAATGTAAACATTTATGCGTTCTATGTGTATTGTCATTGTTCGATTTACTCTTTAATTTATTTTCTATTTGTTATATCTAAATCATTGTGTTCAAAGCATAAAAATACTCAGGATAGCATAAGAATAAAAAAGGTGGTTTTTTTGGTTGCTTTTAGTATGTAAATCATTGTATTTTTGTAAATGATAAAAATTAATAAAAATAAAAACGGTATATTTCTATCAGTTTAAAATTGTTAGGTTTTCAGACAATGTCAGAACAGTTACACAAATTTTGAATCGTCATTATTACTCTCCTGTTTTTAATTTTAAATTCACTAGAAAACGCTCGGTGGTGTCATGGCATCTGTTTGTGTAAGACGCTGCGTCAACATTTGTTAACCAGTATCAATTATAGCTTTTAAAAAAAGTAAAGTGATCGCCGATTTTATTACAACAAAGTGAGCATTATACATAAGTGACGTCAGTCGCATTGGTGTTCAACTTAACGTGGCAGATTGCTGTATTTTGTAGCTGTATTTTTATTAATTAACTATTAATCTCGCTCTAAATATGATTTTCATACTTCATGAACCCCAGATTAATACATAATTTTAGTGGTTCTTGGTCTGTCATTATGTCTATTAAGGACTGTTGATGATGTTGATACGTAAATTATTATATTTTGTTATCAGGTGTGGCCTTCCTCTCCGGAGGATTGTCCGAGGAACAAGCCACGGTATACTTGAATGCGATTAATCAGGTTAATCTGTATGCACCGTGGCGATTGACCTTCAGTTACGGTAGAGCACTGCAGGCTTCGGTATGGACAACCTGGGCTGGTAAAGATGAGAACATGGAGAAAGCACAATCAGAACTGCTGAAGAGGACTAAGGTACCTATGTATTTATTTCTATCAATAAGCTATTCAAAAATGTAGTCTTTTGGTAAATAAAATAAAAGTTTGTTAAAAAACGGCTGATATTTTAACAGTGCTTTTAGTTTCAATCAAAAATAAACCAAATATTGTGCATAATACATTGCAGGAAAACAAAAACAAAGATAATGAATAGTGTTATGGATACAACCTTTACATTTCAATTATTAATATTGAGATGAACGAGGAACAATTAAATAAATTGAGTTTCATAATTAATTGAATTTAGTTCGATTCGAATAATAAAAGATATTTTTGAATTTCACAAGTGATTTATAGCGGAGAAAAGCGTTTTTTCTTAGATACGGCGTTTTTTTAAAAGTGAAAAACAAAACAAGAAATCTATTTTATATAAAAATAATATATATAAATAAAAACGAATAAAAAATGTGTATATGTGCATAACTTTTGATCGACTGCACCAAATTGTATAATTCTTTTTTGTGTGTTGTTATTGCGAGGACAACGTTTGTATGAAAAAAAAGAAACCCGGAGGTGTTATATTTTCTTAGTCCGCAGTCGTATACCCTGCGGCCCTACGGGAAGTTAACACGAGCTTACTACAATAAGTTTTATGGTAATTCAGAAAATTTTCACGAAACTGAATAAGTCGGTCCGAAGTTCGCCGGGTCAGCTAGTTAAGTTAAAATATTATAATGACTTCTGTTCTTTCAGGCTAACGGCTTGGCTTCCCAGGGGAAATATGAAGACGGTAGTGTGTCATCAGCTGCTGGAGATAAGTCCAACTACAGTGCAAACCATAAATATTGAAATATTTATTGGGGAAAAACAAGTTTTCTTGGGAAATAAAGATTTAAAATCAAATATTAAATTTTTATTCCTTTTATTATATATTTATTACTAGCGAAGTCTTTGGATTTCTTACATTCTTTAAACAATAATAAGCATATATTCCATATATGAACCATCCTCTTTAATAACAGTTTCTATTGCTGAAACCTGCATTAAAAGCCGTTTAGTAGTTTAAAAGATCTAAGCGAACAGATGGCGGCAGTAGCTTCATTTTAAACTATGAAAAGATATGAGATAGGTACATTAAAAGATAGATTATTAATATTTAACAGCAAAAACCGAGGCCAGAGAAGTTTTGATGAATTTTATTGTAACAATGGCTGACCGGGCAAACGTTTTTCGGTCATAAAAAAAATAGGGGTGGGTCACAGGTAACATTCAGGGGTGTGAAAAATAGATGTTGGCCGATTCAGACCTACCCGATATATACAAAAAAAATCATAAAAATCGGTCCAGCCTTTTCAGTGGAGTTTGGTAATGAATACCGAGATACGAGATTTTTATGTATTTGATACTTTTCTTTTCCCTAACTTTTAATGCCGACCTTTTTCTTAGAGTTTGAAGGAACTAAATGAGAAGTAATCTAGAAGGAAAAAAGCGGCAATCCTCAAAAGGGTGGTACCAACCTAAAAAAGACTAATTTGAAATGACAGCATTCCTGCAGTTGTGTATCGCTGGTGAGTGCGAGACCGGCGGCCCAATGATGCAAAATGATCTCAATAGTATGAATCACTATACTACATTATTTGCATTCGCAATGAGTACGATGATCTACTACTACTTCTCTTGGATTCTGCTCATGCTTTGCACTAAGCAAAGTAGACTTTGGCAAGCTCGAATATAAAAAAAACCTTTAGTATTCAAATCTAAATTTAATTTTCTCAATTTATTAATAAACAACACCGTTCTGTTATGTTTACTACAATCGTGAAAAAAACAGAGGTAAAGGCCAATTTATAACTCCTTTTTTTAAAGCTGACTTCGTCGATGTCCCTGGACGCTGTTCTCTAATTCTGTTTTCGGGCAGCCAAACTTCGTTTTATTTCCCTATTTGACACAATTAAATTGTAATATTCTTATTGTGGTATGCGTAAAACATTAAATATGTATGTAGATATTCGCTTGGGATCCTGTAAACCAAAACTTGACAAATTGTTTTTAAATTGATTACAGGGGGATGGAAAATTGGGTTGAAAATTTAATTTTGCAATACTGTCATGAACATATTAGTGAATATAATGTAGTTGTATATTTAATATGAAAATATAGAATTTAGATATTGATTAGAGATACGTTCCAATTAATAACTAGAGAAAACTTAAGCAAGGAATCTAGAAATCCTCGTGAATACCTAGGTAAGGAACTGATTTTATAGCCCAGGTGAACCCGGAAGAAAGTTATTCTGGTAAGGAAATTTAGTTTGAAATTGATTTTTATTTCTTCATCTCTTTCGATTATAGATAAATGGGAAACTGTTTTTAGAAGTAAAATTGTCAAATTAGTTATCAAGGAGCGATAACATGATTTTCAGTGTGAAAATCCATATTCAAATTATAAATTCGCTCAACAGCTCAACCACTGCACCGATTTCTATGAAATTCAGCACGTAGATACTTTGATATTTGAGGAAGGGCATAGGTTTCTCTTTACCGCGATAACCAACATACACACGGGCAGGGCCGCTGGAAAATATTAGTTTTTAACAATACAATATTTTTGACTAAATATAAAACTTTTCACATTTCCTGATTGTTCGTTAAATCCAAAATTCACTGAATAATTAACAACAATAGAGACAATCGTTTTAATTCTCCGGCGCCCGTTGAATTAATTATCGTGTCCGACTGCCGGTCGGGACAGTGCCAGGACGGACTATTTGTGGCCTGGAACAAGCGCCTACTAAATATATGGTTGGAGTGACTTAAATTGTGGGGTAATTTAACTTATACAATGAATTGCCGTGATATTCACGAGTTGAATATTTTAACTAAATTTGAAATGAAAGGTGATATTTTAATCAATGAACTGAAATAAATTTTGCTTCATCGCGTGCTCAATTTTTAGACTTCGTGTTTTTAACATTAAGTGTTAAGGTTTTATAGTGTTATTATTCTAATTAATATAATGCTTTCACAAAGCTTGAATGGCTTTATTTGTTTGTAAAAGTTTGCAAACACGTAGTTAGAGATATGGAAGAGGATCTCGTTGCCATTATTGATTATTCTGTTTAGGAGGTTTGATTTGTAACGTGCAAGATATGTGGTGAAATTATTGTTTATTGTATGACGGTTAATAAAGTGTAACAGCACATTATTACACGTTATCAAACTCATCAATGCCAGGTAACGTAATTTGGCGATCGTTTTTTGTTTTTACGAAAGACGGTCCCCATTTCATGTCATCCACATTTTTTTTTTTTTATCATTAATTCCATCACGACGAAGACTTGAAGACTCGGCAGACTTAGAATTGAAGACATTAAACACTTGACATTGGCAGAATAGCTGATCCGGCTGGTTGCCATATCATCAAAAGAAGAAGAACGTAATTTGGCTTGATTGACTTTGACAGATAAAATGTTACAAGCCTCAAAAAAGAAAAAGAAAAACTATTTGATAACTTAATTTTTTAGTGTTTAAATACTTGTATTTTGGTTTTGTACTACGTTTTGCAAATAAGGTCATTATTTTATTATATTGTATTTGAGATAAGTTCAACCTAGGAAAAAATGTCTGATTATGATAAAACTGGTCGAATTAGTAGCAGACCCCAAACAATCTTGTAATTAATAAAGGCTCGGAAAAAGAAGATACCAATAGTAGTGAAATTTGTTAAGGTTACCAAATACCTGCCTCTTTTCCTTTCAGTGTTTCTAGTCCGTGGACATGACATGAAAAGTATAGCTATATAAAGTACAAAAAATATATAAATTACAGTAAGCCATATTCAGCCCAAACCTCTAATTACACCTCGTTTATTACGTGACGGTAATCTCGCTTTGTAAATCAGTGTGAATTTATATAACGTGCAGGAAATATGTTTTCCCCAACCTTGTTTTGAGATTTAGGGGTCTTAAATAGCTTACGGCTTCTTCGCGAGCACAGAACTTTAGTTTACAATGACCTAACGATATTATATATAATTGTAATTCTTCATTATAATGAAATATAACTTACATTTCCAAAATAATAATTGTAAAAATGTTGTAAGGTCAATCTGTTTCTGTTTGTTGCGGCTAATCTCTCGAACAGTTGTTCCAACCGTTCGTACCAATTTTGACGAGACTTTCACTGGCAAATAGTAGCTTAGGCTATCCAAAAGGAAAAAAATGTGATCAGAAAATATAATGGTCACCAACTTCCTATTATTGGTCATAGGCATCGCCCATATCACACCACTTTGTCTCATACAGCACATAAAAAGAAAGCCCAGCCAGCCAACTCCAGAAAATATAAAATGTACAATAACAAATTTGTGCACGATACTCATCGGTCTCACTTCAGTCCTGTCTTTTACTGGAAAAGTCAAGTTCAAGTCGAAAAAGTTCGACAATTGTGTAAAACTTTTGCATTATAACTTGGTGTAAATGTAAAGGCACAACACTAGCCAACCGTGTAAGTGCCTAGAATAAGAGACTTAGCGTCTCACGAATACAAAATACTTTTCTGCCGAAGTTTTCAAATGTTTCAAACAAAGGCCATAAAAAAAGCGGCAGAGTAAAATGTTGGAATTGATTATTATAGCTTGATCTACATCTGACTGCATGATCTCGAGTTATGCAGAGCCTTTTTTGCTTTTTTTTTAAGTGTGGAATCCCCACGGGCCCTCACCCTACCGGTGTTTGTGGTGGGGTGGTGTGTCGGAATCGGAGTTGGAATATGGGCTTCTGGTATCCACACTCACTTGGTGAAACACAGCGCAGGCGCTGTTTCCCATTGGTTGAGCCGGCCCATTCATGCCAAATCATGGCTATCCCACGCTTCAGCATGTCTACACTATGGTAATATGACTGGTAATAAAAATATTTCCATATTTCTAAATACGTATATCATCAGTCTCTAATATTCTACTCCTGGTCACCTGGATGAATTTAAGTATCACCATAATGTTAATAAATTGTGTATTAATTTTAGTTTTCCTAAAAATAACGTTTAGTTGACGTACAAAAAGAGGCATTTTTAAATTACTTACAATAAATTATACTTATAAATAACCTGTAACACATTGTACCAAATGTCTGAAAAATGATGTAAGTTGTTATTAACAATATATGAAATGCCTTAATATTTCATCATTCATCATCTTACTGCATATCAAGGTAATAATTTATTAGAATTTCATGATATTATTCAGGTGTACAGTATATAAAAAAGAGGTTGAAATATTATAATCCGATACGATCCTTTAAAACATTATAAATAAATAAATATTTCGGACATCTAACACACAAAGCCGTTTAGCGTCCCAAGCTAAGCAGAGCTTGTGTTACGGGTACACAACTGATAAATAAATATATACTTTATTTTAGTAAATACATACATATTTGGTCCGTCCCGGGAATCGAAACCGAGACCTCGAGTACAGAGTCGCATACGTCCCCGAGGCAGTTCAACTTTTGATAAAACTTATTTAGCGCATATCACCCGTGTTATTATTTATCTCATTATTTGAAAATCGGTTCAGTGGTTCAAGCTACGGGACAACATACGAACATACATAAGCATCCAAAACTATTACTCTTACTTTTGGCTTCACCGTAGTCGGGTTAAAGTTATAGTTTTAACTTACATTCAAGTATAATTGATACTAAAAAGTCAAAAAGGCATCCTAGGAAATTTTCCCTCTCAACTTTCTTTAAAACAAACTAAGCTTTGAGGATCCGCTGTTTTCAAAGCCTTACATGTTCACTTACTGTAATTCAACAGTTTCTAAATTCTCTCAGAACTCGTTTCGATGTTTTCGAAGTTCAAACGCTTAAAATGTTCCTTTACAAAGAGATAATAATTTTGTTGAGCCGCTAGTCAACTAACAGACAGGCTTTGTGTGAAATTTCAGAAAAGTACGGGTACTAGTACGGGTATTTAAACCAGTCATAAATAATTGATGAGTTTACATTTGAGATAGAGTCCCTTCCTTTTGGGCTCTTTATTTATATAAACATATATTTTAAACCAAACTAGCTTTTAGCCGCGGCCTTGTTTTAGAGTGAATTTTTAATTCGTTTTTTTTAAATTTAGAATTTAGGGTTGTTACTTATTGTGATGAGTTAACCGTTAATATGTATTTTTTCCCTTCTAGTACATTTTAGACAGATGTCGACCTGTATGCCTGTTATTTTCTAAGATTACTAAAACTATCGTGAAGATAAGTTAATATGAATCTTTAAATAAACACTGTTTATAACACTGTTTATCTCTGCGGAGCATGGCGTTTCTTAAAAAGCATTTTTAAGAGACATTCTGACACTTCTTTTTCTTTTACCTGTGGAGACCCCCTCGGGCCTTCACCCCACCGGGATTTGCGGCAGGGCGGTGTGTCGGAATCGAATGGACTAAAACCACGAAGTGTGCCACTCTGCGCCTGAGACGGGAGGGATCCGGGAACCGCTTTATTATATCTTCCAGACCCTTCCCAGCGCCTGCCCGCACTGAAGCGGGCACTGTCTTCTGGTTGACTCTCAATTTGGGTGACGCACGGCACACACGTAACGTCACCTCCTCGTGGCTTGCCTCTGAAGTGGATGGAGGGGAAAACCCGTACCGACTATCCGCGGCCACACTCAGAGCGGCCTCCGCCACACCCGGTTCGCCGGCGGTGGATCGGGTCTGAGAGGAGGTCGTCCTTCCGGGCCTTCTCCGCTGCCTCCTTCTACGAGATGACTGCCTCGCAGAAGGTCACAACCGCGGTAGAGTACGACGGCCGATAGCGACAGATCTCCTTCGATGACTGCAGTGAGGGCCCTGATGCTGCGGCGTCCAGGCGGGGCACATGACAGCCTGTGCTAGCCCGAGTCCTCACTGCAGTCACAGTGGTGGCAAGTGGAACTCAATCCCTCCTGGTGACCGATTGCAGGTACTTCCCGAAGCAACCGTGCCCGGAAAGTACCTGCGTCAGTCGGAAGGAAAGAGTCCCGTGCTGCCGCCCTGCCCACTCGAGGATGACCGGCTGGAGAGCCTCCATGGTGGGGAAGCCAGCACGTGGAGCCTCCAGCCGGGACGACCAACAAGCCATCGTGCCTCGATGGGGCTTCACACCACTCGCGTACCTCCGATTCGAGGGTAGAGCGAAAGCCACTCTCCGCCCGGAATTCAGCCACCCGTCGATAAACTTCGGCGAGCACATCCGCCTCCAAATCCCATGGAGGTGTTCTGGCCAAGACGCACGCCGCCTCGGTTGCACACCGTGCGGTATCTGCATATGGCTCTAACCGCCAATACCCTTTGAGGCTGCCAGTGACTGGCCTTATTCTGGGTGGTTAGGGCAGCTACCCACACCGGTGCGCCGTACAGCGCTATCGACCGGATAACCCCCCTGGAGAGGCTTCTCGTTGCGACGCTGGCTCCACTCAGATTGGGCAAGAGTCGCCCAAGGGCAGAGCAGCTTCGACCAGCTTCTAAGAATGTTGTCGGAAGTGCTCGTCGAAGAGCCACCAACCGTCGAGGATCATGCCCAGATACTTCATGCTATTTATACTTATTTCTGACAACTTTCAGGAGAACTAACGATCGTCATTCAGGAAGCTTTATCCGTTTACTATTGAAACCCCAAACTTCCTTTCGAAACGTACTCCATTCTTGTAATTACCCGACTGCGAAAGAAGGAGGGTAATTTTTTTCGAGTGTATGTATGTATGTATGTATACTTCTTTGGCTCACCATAGAGCCTAAATGGCTTGTCATGTTTAATTTGAGCGGTGTCAATAGATTCGTCTTAGTGGTGACGAAAGATACACTAGGTACATGAAAATTAAAAGTAAAAATAATAGTTTAAAAAAGCTAGAAAAAACGCTTTTTATAAAAAACCGAACTAGAAAAATAGAAAATAAGTTATAATAAATTTAAATTAAGAACAGTGTTAAACATTTCAATAAATATAAATTAATAATGAAAAAATACAAAAATATTTAAAAAAAAGCGTGGTATGCATGGTGTCAATTGTTATAAATATTTTATTGACAGATATGAGTAGAGTGATTATCATTCTGATAATATCTTAAAAAGCACCCAACGCTTTTTTTAATTTTTTTTTATTTACACTATTAATAATTTATATTTATTGAAATTCTTAACACTATTCTTAGTTAAAATATATTAAAACTTATGTTCTATTTTTTAGTTCGGTTTTTTAAAAAAAAGCGTAATGGTTAAAGCGTGTTTTTTTGAACAATTACTTATTTTCTACTTTTTAGTTTGGTTTATTTATAATAGCTTGTTTTTTTTTAATTTTAAACTATTATTTGTTTTAATCGACTATTAATTCCGTGATAAATTAACAAAAATCTTATTTTGCAAATTGAAAAATGGAATTATTTTATCAAATTAGTGTATTGTCATCGGTCCTCGATAAATCTACAAAGTTTAAACGAAATCTGGCCGCTTAAAGTGGGTCAAAATCGCGCCCAAAGAAATCGGTTACAAACAAACATACGTAAATACAAACATACAAGTGAAGCTAATATAAAGCGTGTAAAAAAAAGGATTTCAGGCGCCAAAAAGTAAACGTACTTGATGGAACTTGTTGAAATACATTCTAGAATTAAACTCACTTGTAAGTACCAGTAACCTTTGAGAATGCCATAGGGTGAAAACAGCAGGATTAAAGTTAATTAAAATAGTTAAAATAGATGAATAAGTACATATAAGTGTATAAGTGTATGTGTGTATAAGTGTATGTAGTGTGTTGAACATAAGTAAGTGAGTTTAATTCTAAAATGTACTAAATACACACTCAATAGATTTACTTTATCATCATGATCTTTCTGTCCATTTTATAGTCACGGTATAAAGGGCTAGACAAGTTAGTTTCTGATGTCAACCATCTTTAGGAATGTTCTCTGTTTTAGAATTTTTGGAAACGGATTGCAGTAGCTCAAAGAGTATCTGATTATGAGAGAGTGACAGTCCATTCATATAAAAGGCCTCTAATTTTAAGATTTGCAGAAAATTATACATGTACTAGCTGACCCGGCAAACGTTGTTTTGCCATATAAATAATTTCCTAGCAATTTCTAGTGTAGACAAAAAATCGCTTANCTATTAAAAAATAAGGGTTGATCGTAGAGAGGTGAATATTTAGGGTTGTAGGTATTTTTGTATGTTTTATCATAAAAAAATTAAAACTAAAAATTTTGTCTGAAAAATAAAAAAAAAAATTTAGGGGTGGTCCACCCTTAACATTTGGGGGGATGAAAAATAGATGTTGGCCGATTCTCATAGATAACGGATAAGCACAAAAAATTTCATCAAAATCGGTCAAGCCGTTTCGGAGGAGTATGGCAACGAAAACTGTGACACGAGAATTTTATATATATAGATAATAGAAAACAAAGAGTGTATTAAAAATCAAAACACTGAAATGATATAACCAAAAACTTAAAGCTTTTCGTACCATACCATAATTAATTTATATCGAAACCAAATAAATTCAGTACCAACGTGAATGAGACCATGTATTTTAAATTAAATTAACTATAATTTTTTTATGAACTCATGAAATTATATAAATGTAAAACATCAGGTGAAGGTAAATATGAATGTAAAAGAGTGTTATTGTTCAACTATATATGAAATAAATTATTATTATACTAAGTACACTGTTAAGTATCTTATACGTATATTAATCCTAAATATGTTAATTGAATTATCGCTATTCCACAAACTTAGTCTGGCCTAAATACTGTTATAATTAAAAATAAACAAAATATTACTTTTGAATTTAGAATCTGTCTTGTTCATTGTATTTTCTTATTTTCGCCCCAATACATTTTAAAATATTTTGTGATATGAAAAGGAGTGGGGTGATAAAGAGAACCAAATCGCTGTGATTGCATTATGTTAGGTAGGCATGGAAACTAATATAATTTTTAAAATTCTCCATACGCTTGGTATTGGTCAAATGTTTGATAGGTACAATGAAATCTCCTCTGCTTGTGACAAAAAAGGTCAGGCCGTCTACGTGATGTTCTTATGAAAAAGACGATCAAAGCAGTAAGGGAAAGAATTCAAAGTAATCCGGTCCGAAACTAAAAAATCTGTCTCGGGAGATCAAGATAGCAGCTAGAACCGTGTCGCATATTTTGAAATATGACTTAGGACTTGCAGCCTATACTAGACTCACAAGTCATTCCAAAAGTGATTATTTAAAAAAAGAATAGGATTTTAAAATTAAAACAACTACTTAGGCGGTACGCAAGGGAAGGTCACAGATTTTTTTACGGTTGGGTTTTCTTTTTTAAATTGAGTTGTATTTCAGTAAACAAAATGACTGTACTTATGTTAAAAGCTCTATAAAGCTTCCTAATTAGTCAACAGAGTACAACATATGCATTATTCGACTTCTGTTATGCTTTGGTAGGGTGTTAACTATGAAGGTGTTGCTGAGCCATTTTTTGTGGAAAAGTTATCAAAACATCGGCACAAGTGTATTAAAATGTCATCCGTGAAAAGATTTAATAGCCCCTTAACAACACCATGTTCAATAACCTAGATTGGTCCTTTCAGCCATTCTAGGCGCCGGGTCATAAGCTCGATCCAACCAATCTTGTTTAGAAATGAACGATCCAGACTGCATCAGAGTTGAAGACCTGCTGTCACATAGTCCTGGTTTTAATCCACTGAATTATGATTTATGATCAGTTTTAGAGAGTGAGGCTTGCTCGAAACGCCATGATAATTTGGAGTCCCTAAAATAATCCATACGATTGGCAGTGAAGAATTTTCCCATACAAACAGTGCGTGCTGCTATTGATAACTAGCCTCAACGTTTAAGGGATTGTATTGCAGCCAATAGAGATCACTTCAAATAAGCTTAATATATTTTTAATGGGTTTCTATTAATGTGTAAACTGTGTAATAGTAATAAAAATTATGTACAATAAAAAAAACTTGTTTTTCTTTGTAACAATATTTATGGCAAGACCAAGTATGTCTGCATATCAGGCACTACTATACTTTCACCTAATCATTTTTTCTCTTCATCCCTCGGTTTCCTATAAGAGGTTGGCTCCGAGCGATAAGGCTGCCTCTTGTAACTACATACCTGGTTTTTAATTATTTTTCGCATTATCTTGTGGCGACTTCCACATACAGCGGCAACAAAAACATATGACAACGTCATCTACCGAAGATACACTGAACGGAGTAACGTAATGTACGAAAAAACTAACAATCCTGCATCGCGCAATAGAAGTTTTCGCTCCGATTAACCTATGTACAACTTCCTAATATAAATAGCCAACCCAATATAATAAATAGCCAAGCCATATTAAGTAAAGGTTAAGGTTTATTTATGATCTACATAGTTTTATTCAGGTTTTATATTACTTCGTTTAATTTAGTAATATATTGACAGTAATATTTAGTATTCTTATGTTAATATAAAAAGGTTAAAAAAATGCTTGACACTGAGAGAAAGCAATTAAAGTATTTGGAATGAAAAATTTTACCCTCGTTTTGACTACTATAATAAAAAAATACCTTCCGCTTACACAACATAGAACAAGAGTGGACATACATTTCAAAATATACGTACTACCTACATACTTACAATTTTATAAATATATCTATACACTAGCTGACTCACACAACTTCGACTGTGTCTCTTTTTAATCATGTTCATAAATAAATAATAAATATTTTGGGCTTTTGACACACAACGCCATCTAGTCCCAAACTAAACAGAGCTTGTATTATGGGTACCAGACAGCAGATATAAATACATAAATACTTCTTTTTTGTAAATACATACACATTATACATAGAAAACACTTAAACTCCGAAACAAATGTTTGCAGATCATACAAAAATTGGACCAAATGTTTGTATGATCTACCCGGGAATCGAACCTGAGACCTCAAGCACAGCAGTCGCTTACGCTACCGCTGCGCCACCGAGACAATCAAAAGCTCAGCTTCTATCTATCCAGCCTAACACACATTGAAGAAAAAACGTGATAATGTTCAAATACTTTCTGAGTTCATTGTGAGCAAATAATATGACACGAGAATTATACCCAATAACTTTTCAATTATTCTTTAATTTTTCATTGGTTCAATTTAACAATAGTAGATGGCGAAATACGTTTTCATTTTCACCATTGATTTATTTGCATTGCGTATTCATGGACCTTGTTAGAAAGTTATGCCAGGCTTTGATCAATTTTAAGACATGTTATATATCCAGAGAGAGAGAGATTGCGTAATGTAATGAATGTAAATTTTGGGAAAATAGGACAGGGAATATGGTATTTCCGAAAAGACATACACATAAATCGCAAGATATTCTTTGATATCGTATAATATGGGTTATTCTGAAGATCAGTGTATTAGAGACTTATGTAAAGACTTAGAATAAAGCAGGCTTATTATATAAATTTCTTGTCTGTAAGACAATAAATGCGCTGAAATAAATAGACTGATTTATAGTATATTAAATAGAAGGTTGTCTAGAAGAGATTGTTTTTGTCCATAAGGCTATCTTCTATACATTACACATCTGACATTGTATGTAGTCTCTTGTTACTGTGTAATACGGTGTATAAATAAAGAATTTTCTATTTATCTATCTATTAAATTGAAAAGAAAGATGATTGGTAGATCTCTTGAAAATATCACAACTGAATTGTTCTATAACTTGTTGGTGTGGTCCTAATAAAGTTTAAATACATGTTAAACCTTTAAAATTTAAAAGTGCTTTTAAAATTTTACTACAAAAATGATGTCATTGGCACTGCAGGTCACCTAGACAAACCTACTCTCAAACACAATTTCCATAATGTATTATTAATGATTTCATATTAGTTTTGTTCAGATGCTTGTATTAGACTTTGAAATAGGGCACAAGTTTAATAGTTAGCGCCAATTTGAAATTAACATTTCCAAGCTATCATAATATTTATTAAAAAAAACATTAATTACAAAAATGATATTAAATGCAAACAGAAAGACAACACAAATAATAACAATAGTAACTTTTGTCTGGGTACAAAGTAGGAGGTGGGAGAACTTGTGTGGTTGTGTTATTTGTACTGGTTTTCAGCGGCGGGCGCGTCCTTAGTACGATTAGCTACTAGAATGCGCTAGTAATAATAATAATGGGTATAAATAAGAACACTCACGGGCCGAAGTTCAGTTCAGTTTGCGCTGCAGTCCGATAAACATTGGAGTGTTATCAGTGATTACCAATTAGGGATTGTTATCTAAGTGATATTGTGATTTTTAGAGTGTTCTTTTACACGTCAGAAGGATTTTTATTTATATCTATCGAATCCTATTTACTACCACGTAACAATAGCATATATAGAGTCCCACATTAATAAACCTTTAATTATATTTATTTAACCTCCTTTTTTATATTAACACGTAAACATCAATATCCTTTTGGTTCTCTGAAGTTCGCCAGACATTTTATAATTTCCTAGCCTTTAATATCGTAATAATCTTCTAGTAAAGAAGGAAATGTAATTTATTACATTCAAAGTGTAGGGAAACGAGCTTATACGTAAATTTTAGTCAAATTTCGCCTTGTATCGACCAAATATTCTCACAAAATGTATTCTAATATTGGAAGCCCTTGGGGTGCAAAAGTGAAGACAGATCGCACTGATAGCGATTTTATTTTACTAAGTAGGTTTCGCTGATCTTTGAACATCTTTGTTTCTCAACATTAGCTGGTCACATTTTCTATTTAGGTAATCCTATTGTCCTCTGCTTTTCAATAAACAGTTTGTACAGTACAACAAATCTTTTTTAATAAATTGCCTATCTGCGGTATTTAAAGATCGGTACAATCTTCAAACCTTTTTTCTTTGGGCAAAGAGCTCACTGTTAGTTCAATGTCACACTCCTAGGTTATAGGCGTACATAGGTGATTGTAATCCCTTTGCTCATTTATCCGTTAATGATAAAAAAATTCACATAATCGATACATGTAATATTTTACATACCATTACTTTTTGTTGTACAACGTTACACACTGCTTATTAGACAAAGTTTTGGCAATACTTTTTGAAAATAGAAACTAGTACTAGTATTTGTTGATTAGTTAAATTTATCAATTTAGAAGTACCTGTTCATAACAGTGTTCATTTATCATGCATTCTGGTTACCATAGACTGCCGTATGTGAGATCTGTGAAGTTATTATTTTTAGCTGTGTTTATGCCTATATCAATATTTGTGACGTGTATAATAGGAGACAAATTATATTAATATATTTATCGCTTAGTGTTAAGCTTTGGGACAACAGCTTTATACTACAAAGGAAATGGCATTTGTATAGTCTGACAAACATTTTGTGTTAGAAAAAAACTCAATTCAATTTCTTTAGGCTTATGGAGTGGAGATGTCTTTTTTATTCACACAATGGTACTGTGATGATTGTTTTTTATAAAGGTATCTATTTCTATTGAGTAGTTATTTGTGTGAATGAAATTAATATTATGATTTTCTTGAAATACTTTGTGTGCAGTATATTTCTTTTGGGCGGGCTTGGAAAAATCTCAAACACGAAGAAAGAACAGCTTATTTTTAGACGGGTCACAGTTAATGTATACTGATTTTGACTTACTCTGTAGTCAAACCCTCGTGCTTGTAGTCAAACCTGTAGCCATCATGGTAGTCTAACCCGGGGTGAATGTTTACATCTATCGAATTACTTGTGGTCAGTCTCGCGGCTGTTTAGCAACCAAGAAACGCTTGGCAAGTTCTTATTGCTTCTTTTGTATTCAGAGAGAGAATATGTTGGCAATAAGTATGGTGTACTTGTACATTAAATGCGGTACTACTCTGGAATATGCTTCCATTAAATTAAATCACCACCGTTTCCACCGTTTTCGTCCATAAACCGTTTTACATTTAAAAAGAAAATACGATATAAGCTTGTTCTCCAAGAAATGGCAGAAATTACAAATCTATAATTGGCATACCTTATATTTTGGTTTTTATAGTGTTTTTATAAAGTTTAAATAGCCAAATAAATGCTTCTGTATTAGAAATATCAGAACCACAATTTACACTTGATATCTCTACATGAACCTACGAAAATATAGAAAACAAGTGATCCTAAGAGGAATGAATAATATTTTTAATTTGTTTTTTGACGGAACGTGAAAATTCGTTTGAAAAATATATATTTGAAATGTTTTATTGCCATGAAATTCTCCATTCAGATTATTATAAGATTTATTTAAATTGAATTTCAGAGGCTTTTCAATTAAATTTCTTTAGAAACCTTCTTTTTCGTTTCTGCTAGAGTGAACCTAAAAGGATACTTTTTTCTAAATTGTAATTGGCTATAAATAAACTCCAAGGAACACGGACTATAGGCAAAGATAAAAAATATATATTTTTATCTCTTGAAGTATGCCGTTCAATATTGGAAAATTTATTTTCTGAAGATCGCTTCTGCGAATGTAGTGTTGTTTTCCCAAGATCATATGTATTATAAAATTGTGGGTGGAGGGCAATGTATAATTATTTTCAGATATTTTGATATTACTAAGAAGTAACCTAACAAACTTGAATACTTGACTAAACTTTTGTATTGGATTTCTGTTGGCTTCTTAAACTTAACGTAGTTAAGACTTTTCAAACTTTTTCAAGCAGTTCCCAATTCACCTTTGTTTGATAAGGTGAATTGGGAGTCACTTGAAATGGTTTTGCGTCTTGAATAGTATTCTTACTATATTAAGAAATGTGTTTAGATCTTCGTCGATTAAGGGGTCTCGAGTTCGATTCCTGAGTCTGGTTGCTGTGATTTTTTTGGGAGTTAGGGGTCTCGAGTTCGATTCTTGAGTCTGGTTGCTGTGATTTTTTTGGGAGTTAGGGGTCTCGAGTTCGATTCCTGAGTCTGGTTGCTGTGATTTTTTTGGGAGTTTTGAAGGTTTTTTACGCCCTTGTCTTGGATAGTTCACAAAATCTTCGGCTCAAATATTTTATTTGGTTTTCTTAATTTTATTTGTTTTCTTTATTTCATTTGTTTTCTTAATTTTCTTTGTTTTTCTTTATTTAGTTTGTTTTTCTTTATTTAGTTTGTTTTTCTTTATTTTACTTGTTTTTATTTTATTATTTATTTTATTGGTTTTTCTTTATTTTATTGTTTTTTTTATGTTATTTATTTATTTGTATAAATTCTGAGTAGGGGGCTCGTTTAAGGTCCAGAGAATCTAACCGCAGACCATCAAGCCAGTCAATACATAAAATAGGTTGTTAATGCGGCTGAAAGTATAACTGCAAATATCGAAAAATAAAACACAACGTACACTAATTTTCAACATTATTTAGAGAGATTAAGGCTCTGTTAATATTCAATTACATTAGTTCTGTTCCTCACAGATGAGTTGGTGGAAATGTGATTACATTTTTGCTCATCGTAAGTGGTGACTGTCTTTGAATTTCAAGGATTTTTTTAGGTGAAAGAAGTAAGCCGAAAGCGTTTTGTTCAAAATTCTGAACTTGATTCACAAAACCGTGAACTTGTTTTTATTATTGTTAACTTTAATAAAAGTTAGATCTTTTAAAATATTGGTTATCAAGATCATAGAAATATTTATGTTTGTTTCAAACTTCTAAAATTTATACTGAAGTATTTTAAATGAGATTTTTTTTCACTTTTATCCTAGTTTACATAATTCAGGTCTATAATTTAATTTTAATATTTTGATTTAATGATGACTTGAATGATTAAGTAGTATAAGTAGATACTAAAATTTCTTCATTTTCTTACACTGATATACCTTTATTTTTGAAACCCACAGTTGTTAAACTAGTAATTAATATTAAAAAAGAATTTAAAATATTCTTGTTTATACTTCGTTCTAGCTTACTGTCTCTATATCCCCAATTCTAATTGAGTTCTCCTCACATAACCTCTATTAAACTAGTATTATAGGTCAATATCTATCCTTACATTAGCTGTATTGAAGGGAAGCCATTTGTAAACGATTAACTTGACCCTCATAACTATATCATGCCCCGTATTGAACTCAGTTTCAATAGCTCCTTATTCACGTTCATCATCATCATCTTCCTATCATCTCCCTAATTGCTTGCCACTTGGATTAATATTTGATAAAAGAGAACCATTTGATATTAGTCTCGGGTCTTATTATTGCCGGGGTTGCGAATGTACTCCAAGTATTTACGAAGACAAATCGCTTGTGTCTTTTGACTTGAATCATATATATAGTTAAAAGTTAGTGATGCTACACACGTGCTCTCACATGAGTTTGGTAAGAAAAAACGTACAGTAAGGAGTACGTGACTCCTCCGCTGCCTCCCTTACTATTTCCTGTCCTTTTGTTTGACATTGTGCTTGTGTAAATGTTCTTAAATCTCTGCCATCCGCTTATTCCAACCGAGTAAGCAAGGGACACTTTTGGATTCATTACTTAATTAGTTTACGCTTCAAGGCTTGTGTATTTTCCGCCTGGTGACGTGTCACCGTCTTCATTAATCCCGTGGGTGTCACAAATGTCGCCTGAAGAAGCAAGTTATGAAGCACTTTAAAAAGAAGGAAAATATAAGACGACCATTGTACTAAAACAGTAAGTACAGCCAAACCAACATATCTTTTCTAAACAGAGTTGATTGTTGATGGATTATGATGTGACTTTAATTCGTCAATAAATAAAGAAGTAAGTAAAAATTCATATTTTACAAAGTTTATATCCCAATACAACGATTTCTTTATAAGTCAAGGTAGAATATAACTTTTATTATTACATGATTTAATTTTCCAAATAATCTGAAATATTTTAATAAGTGGATTAAACGATTCAAAAGAATACCTCACTTCTTAATTTTATCTTATATTTCAAATAGAAAATTCCAAAAGGAAGTCTGTACATAGATATTTTTATGAGATATTTTGTTCAAAGCTCGTTATGTAATGAGATTCCGATTAAGATAAATGCCTTTGAAAATTTATTCCGCTTCTTATATTTCAAGATATCGTGAAATTATTGTGAATATTTTAGATACTTTTAACGATCTATCGAGTTTCATTTTACTTCATAAAAAAGTTGCGTTCACAATGGTTTAAACTGCTTACATTTTTGACATTAATACTTTTATTATAAATAAGCGAAATCTAGTTATAAATGATACTAAGATTTGATACTGGTCTATATCTTTTTAAAACTCTTCGCTCTACAAACACGTCTTGAAGTTTTAGTAACACTTTTGTTTTTGATTTTCTCCACTATTTCTCTATATTGTTACTTATTTCATTCGTGGACGAACACAATATAGACAGATCGGGTCATAAGTGATAACATGATCTCACAAAAATCAGTTTATAGCAATTCTTTTGATGATAAGGAGGGGAGACTCACACGTGTACCTGTGACATTTGTATTGCAGGTGTTTAAGGACGGCGGTCGTCACTTGGCACGTGGTTGTTAGTAAGAGACACATACGGGTCCATACTACCTACCTGCCTATCTCCATATCATAAAAAATAGTAAATAATAAAAATAAAATAAAAAGCCTTTATTGTTGATCTTATTTTTTGTATGTATGCCTAAAATTTACTATTTATTATTATTATTTTTAATTTGGCAAACGGTAGTTACTCCTCAACTTGTCTTCCGACAAAGGCCTCCTCTAAAGATCGCCATTCACATCTATACCTTGCCATTCGAGTCCATGTTGGACCTGCAATTTCCCAGATATCATCTTCCCATCTCTTAGCTTGTCTTGCTCTGTTTCTTTTGCAGACTAGTGGGTACCATTCTGTTATTAATCTTGTCCATTTTTCTTCCTTTCTCTTATCATATTTTCGGGGGTTTTAAGGGATCGACAGTTAATAGTTGCTATATAAATACCGTTTGTTTTCTTTTCTTTATGTCTGTTGTCACTATTTTAATCTTTAGAGGGTTGTGGCCATTTTCCCCCACGAGGACCAGTCGGCTTGGGGGATTGTTGTGATTTGTTTTTACTTTGTTGCTTTTAAATAATGATTGTTGTGTTTTCTGTTTACCGACATTTAGTTGCTATTGTTCCGTTGTGTTAATAAAAAGTAGTATTAGTAATAAAGTTCTACAGGCTATATAAATCAACTGCTCAACTCTCTAATTGCTCAGTATCCATATGTTGTCATATTTTATACCAATTTGAGTTTTTATGTATTTTGTATACACTTTCTGTAGGTTATAATTTGCATATATGTATATGTAAGTACCTTGTATTATCATATTTGTAACACTGTAATTTGGTAGTATTGGCTTTCTGTACGTATTGGGGTAAATGGAAGAATAGTGAACAGTTGATTTAATGAATCCTATAATGTATAGCGAAGACTATGAAAATTTAGATATAAACGACATATAAAGAGTGTAAATGGAACTGACTTTGCAGTGCTTAAGTTAACAGTTTACAGTAGTTGTAAAGTACTCTACGTAAGGTTATGCGTTCACTGATGAGAGAAAAGGTTTATGGAGTAACGGGTTCTCAATCCGCCAGGGTTTACAGATGAGTGACAATCTAACTAACTGTTATGTAAATACGTTTTTGTACGCTTGAAAAACTTAAAAAGATTGGCACCCATTAATGTTAAGGTTTTCACTTCGCAAATTGCTTTCAAGATTGTTTTATCTCTTCATGCCTGTTTTGTTCTACATTTCTTATCAATACAACTATAGCCTGAAACAGTGAAGCGTGGCAGGATACATGCTATTTTTTAACCCCTCACTCGACCGGCTACGGGCTGAAGGCTCCTAATAAAAAAAAATAGGTGTTCCTATAAAATTATCGAGGAAATGTCAAAAATTGTAACACTGTCGAGCGGGAGGGACTTCCCTTAAAACGACCGCCAGATAACGATAAAACCACAATTTAATTAAACCATTCCGCCTAAGAGTTCTCTGTTTCTCAGTTCCTTCCCATGCACTTAACGCGTGCTAAGTGCTCCGCCGTAATAGTGAATAGTCTTAACCGTGTTTTGCTATTTCAGAGCACATTGTTTCTATGTCATGAAATTATTCTTACAACTGACTGTACCATAGGTAAAAAAATGTTCCTGGATACTTCTTTTCATTGTAAAATGTTTAAAGGGTTAAGTGAGGATTCATATTGTAGGTACTTTAATCCTGGGTGAGGTCATAATTCGGCAGAAACGGGCTGGCTTAGCTGGAGTGACAGCCACAGTGGCAACTTACAGAACACCTGACACCTCTCAGCTCTGGTTGTAAATGTTTCTTACGAATTTATCGAGTAATATCTCCCTTTGTCTAATTTTAGCAATGGCAAGGTCAAAAGGTATTTACACACTAGTTACTGTCAAATTGCAGATTTCCATCGGCGGTAACAGAGACAAACTCCTTGAATACTTGCAGTAATATGAGAAACCTTAATAAGTCCATTAGAAATAATTCTAAAATAAAAATAGAATTAATATAAAACAATTAGTTCAAACTAATGTACCTTTAAAACTTCACGGCTTTGTCAAAATAGAGAGAGATAGAGCTATCCCTGTCACAATAGTTTTATATGTTTAACATGAAATATTCGTACGTAAATATAACGTTCTTATTAATCACGAGGGTTCAGGTTTAATTTCGTTGACAAAACCGCCCCGTCAACTTAATTACTTTCTTCTTCGCTAAGCTGACAACGTTTTAGCGTCAAATTAAATATTTTTCTTTAGGGCACGACTTTACTTATTAATGTCAATTTCATGTTAAAAAAGAGAAGTAGATTATTTTTAAAATACTCCGAAATTTAATTTCTATTATGTTATATGAATGGAATTATTTGTAAAGGTATTTTAAAATTTTAAAGATATTATAAATAAATACACCCACTGTCTCTCCTATACATTTCCATCCATCCTAAGGTTGCCTGGAAGAGATTGCTTTTGGCAATAAGGCCGCCCTTTGTACACTCCGTCTCACATTCTATGTACTCTCTTCTAACTGTAATATTATAGTGTGCAAATAAATAAATATTTCGGACATCTAACGCACAACGCCATTTAGTCCCAAACTAAGCAGAGCTTGTATTATGGGTACTAGACAACTGTTATAAATAAATATATACTTTTTTTTGGTAAATACATACATATCATACATAGAAAACACCTAAACTCAGAAAAAAAAATTTGTAGATCATGCAAAAATTTGATCCAACCCGTGAATCGAAACCCGAGACCTCAAGAACAGCAGTCGCATACGCTACCGCTGCGCCACCGAGGCAGTCGCCAAAGATGATTGCTACAAGTAAAACTTCCAAATCAATTCACAAATTGTAATGTTTCGAGACAACGAACTTACTTTTTAATAATAAACCAACAATGACCTATATGTATATCTCAATCCAGGGGAACATTAGGGATTCTTGAGGGAATAAAACAATTGGACGTATTTATACCGACAAGATCTAACGTATATTAAAATTATATGCAGTTAGTTAAAATACATAAGTAAAAATGATCAACGACAGTAACAGTTGCTCCATTGCTCCTAATGTAAACAATAGTAATCTACAAAACATAAAAAAGCCTTTTTTTAAGTCATTTAAAACCAATATCATTTCATACAAGGGATAATAATTAATTAATATTATTAATACTAAGGTCCTGAAACCTTGTGGACATATTTTCTATATCTGTTTTTTTACATGTGGAAACCCCCTCAGGCCCACCCCACCGGGGTTTGCGGTGGGGCTGTGTGTCGGAATCGAACCGATTAAAACTACACGGTGTGCCACTCTGCGCCTGAGAGGGGAGGCATCCGGGAACCGCTTTCTTACGCCATCCGAATATTTTTTATATCTAAATCAAGGTATAGAGTAGTAAAACTATTTGTTCAAAACATATTAAAGAATCAAATGTATAAAGTATGCTGAAATTTGTAATTGTGAACTCTTTTTGTCAATCTATCTGTCTGTCTGTTAGTTTCGGCTTATCTCAGGAACGGCTGGACCGATTTTGACGGGACATTCACTGGTAGATAGCTGTTGATATAAGGAGTAACTGAGGCTACTTAGCTATGCACCGCGTTGCTAGCCGCGCTTGTTGGACCGGATAACACCGCGGGTCATAGCTTGTAATAAATAAAATGTAAAGTATGTTAAATTTGTAATTCTGAACTCTCTGGATTTTGGTAAATTCTTTATAACTAGACATAGGGACGTTTTGAGTGGTGTAGATGTAATGGAATATAAAATACATGTACAACCAGTACACGAAAAGTTGAGACTCACAATGTTGCAGCTGAATTCTCAACCGCCTTTCACAAAAACACAAAGGTAATGGACATTAAAATGAAATTGTGAAACAGAAGCTCCATTATACATTTTAGAAGTGCCTTTTTTTGAAATTCGTTCCATTTACATTTATTGAAAAAGGATTTAGCAGGGATTTTTGCTATCACATTTTTCATATTTTGAAAACGTTTGAAAATCAATTTGTAATCAATTTTGTGTCGTGTTTCGATGTCCAATGACCAAAACGATTTTTAATTAATTATCATTGTTAAACGATTACGAATGAAGTGATGCCATAGTAGAAATAGCATAGACAGTTTCATTTAAAGGCCTCTGAGGAAGCGTGTCTTAATGAAAAGTACACTATTTTATTGGAACTATTTTGACATACATGAAACATACACAAAGAACACCCAGACTCAGAACAATAATTTGTGGATCACACAAAGTGTTGTCGCGTGTGGGATTTGAATCCACAACACTTACGGTTTTGTGGCGACTAAACAGAAACCACACTACAGCGCCATCTACTGAAGATACGTCGAACGGATACGGACTAACGAAAGAAACGAAGCAACCACCAATCCGGAATCGCGCAATAGAAGTTCTTACGCAAATTAGTATATATACAACGTCTCAACATCAACCGTTGGGAAACGACCCGCCAGGCTTAATCACCTCGCCTGGTTGGAGGATCCTCCTTTTGAGTTGGAGGGACATGACACCCGTTCCACCACAGTTTATTCTGTATTCGTTTCTAAGCCTGTACTGTACACCTACAATTTTCTTTTTTCAAAAGTTTTTATTTATTCATCATCACACAACGCCTACTAAGCTGTGTGCGTGCGTGCGTGTGTGTGTGTGTGTGTGTGTGTGTGTGTGTGTGTTTTTTTTTTTTTTTCCCTTAGGGGGGGAATCCTTTTTGCGG
>PKRV01001555.1:167047-211241 GCA_003709505.1 Hyphantria cunea | reverse complement strand
TCAAAGGTGATACCGAACATGTGGTTTATCTCATCTAGGTGTTTCGCAACGATTACGACAGCTACATCGTCTGCATATGCAACAAGCTTGACACTTCTTGGAAGAGTCAGTCTCAGCAGGCCATCATACATGACATTCCACAGAAGTGGACCCAGAACAGAACCCTGGGGTACACCTCCGGTAATATCGTACTCTTTTGGACCATTCTTCGTGTCGTATCTCAGGATTCTATCCGTGAAGTAGCTAGCCACTATCCTACGTAGGTATCCTGGTACGTTTTTCTCTTCCAAGGCTTGCATAATGCGGTCCCAGTTGGCGGAGTTGAAGGCATTTTTGATGTCCAGAGTGGCCACCAGGCAGTACTTCTTCGCTCCACCCTTCCATCTGACCCCTTCGATTGCCTCCTTGGCCGTTGCAACAACCAGGTTGATTGCATCCAGGGTTGATCGTCCTTTCCGAAAACCATACTGGTTGTCTGCCAGGAGTGGATCGACAACTGCTTCCATTCTTTGGTGGATTATACGCTCAAGTATCTTACCTGCCGTGTCTAACATACGAAGTGGTCGATAAGATGACGGTTCTTCTGGTGGCCTTTTTCCTTTTGGAAGTAGTACTAGTCGTTGCTGCTTCCATTTTCGAGGGAAAATCCCTTCCTTGAGGCATGTGTCGTAGACGTCCAGGAACAATGATGGCACCGCTTTTATAGTTGTTTTTAAATCAATATTGGGGACCCCGTCCAATCCCGGCGCTTTATTGTTCCCTACACGATCACAAGCCTCCATCAGTTCTTCCTCCGTGACAAATGGAATGTCATCCATTTCATTCTGCGCTAATAGGTAGTTAAACTAGCTTTGTTCGGGGAACAACGCGTTTACGATCTTCTGTAGGAGTTGAGGACACGTGGGCGATGGCATTAGCTGGTTTTTAAGATGGGTCATGACCACCTTATACGGCCTACCCCACAGATCTCTATCCACCTCGTTGATGAGCTCCTTCCAGCATTTTCTTTTGCTATCTTTGATGGCTTGTGTGTGTGTGTGTGTGTGTGTGTGTGCGCGCGTGTTTGTGTGTAGGTGTGTTAGGGTAGCGCTAGGGTGACTGTTAGAATAGTTACGTCCTTTAATTATTTTTGTAAATAATATAAATAATACAAAACACTCAGACTGAGAAACAAATATTTGTTTCGCATATACGGCTCACTGCACCACCGAGGTAGTTATTTAAAAAAAAACAAAAACTCTAAAAACACTCATTATATAAATCCCGTAAGCATTATTAGCCACCGGAATCCGCACGTCTCAAAGTTATTGTCTATTTTATCCTCGTTTCTTTCATTTTCACAGATTATAGTCAGGTAAAACCTCCTCCGAGGATATAAAAAGAAAATGCTTCGTTGAAAAAAATATGACTCTGAGAATCGTAAAATTTGAGTTTCAAGAAACAGTTCAAATATTCCCATATGAAATGGGATGTTGGAATTTCCTCGAGTATTATACAGGATGTGTATTAATCGTGTTGTTTGTAAATGTTTATAGGCTAAGGAATATTTATCTGACTTATCCAAAGTACTAAGTTGTTTATCTGAAAGGTGAGTAAGCATATATAGACTGTTCATATCTGTTACTAATCCTATTGGAACTAAATTCTTTAAACTATATTTAAACAATATTTAGATCTATTGATATTTTTATTAGCTTTTCTTACGGCTCCGCTCGCGTAAATATCGGCTACCACGGTAAAGAGCCTATGGCCTTCTTTAAGAATCAAAGTATCTCTATATTAAATTTAATTTAAATAAGTACAGTGGTTAGCTATGAAAGCGTCACAGACAGACATATTTAATAAATTAATCCATCCAAACTGTCCTTACTAATATTATACATTCAAACAAACAACAACAACAACCCATAATGTCCCACTGCTGGGCTCGGGTCTCCTCTCAGGAGAGTTTTAAGGCCATACATCCCCACGCTGGGCAAGTGCGTGTTGGGGACTGGCAACAATACGTTGTGGCTACGTAAATCTTGTCGTTGGATGTTTTTAAGCCGCCCAAAGGCCTCCAATTAAGCTTCACGACTGTTATCGTATGATAACAACCGGGACCGACTGCTTAACGTGACCTCCGAATCACGGAGACGCTCATGGTAACATGCCACCAGCGGTCACCCATCCAGGTACTGACCGCGCCATCGTTGCTTACCCTCGATGGTTGTTTCTTATCACCGAGTGCAACTGGGCTATGAGCACTTATACATTCAAAAGTAACTTTATTTGTCTGTATGTTGAGCTTTCATTGCTAAACCGCTGCACCGATTTCAATAACACTTTGGCATGGAGATACTATGATTTCTTAATAAGGACATAGGCTACTCTTTACTGCGATATACGCAGCAGCAGGCGGATAGTAAAATAATCACAATATATATCTGTGATAGAATAATAATATGTATGTGTATAATATGGACAAAATGGATTAAGCATAACATGGATAATAAAAATGAATAAAGTATACCTACTTGAACATACCACAAAGATCAACATAGTACTTTATTATGCTCCTTTATGTATTAAAAACGTTATGTATTATATTACATAGAGACGTCATTGTGTAATATTCAACCTAATCATGTTATATAACATTCTCCAAACATGAAAACGTGGGTTTACGACTTTCATTATTTTGCCGTAAAATATGATATGAGACGAATCTCACTTCGCACGCAACGTCTGCCTAAAGAACATTTTCGTATATTTTCCATGTTAAGAATAATATTAGATTTTACCGTTTTGATACAATTTGTTGGTTTATGTGGATGAAGAAAATGGTAAAATATACACGCCATTCATAAATTTTCCTTTGGTTTTGGTAAAATATACACAGTAGAAAATAATACGGCTATGTCAGTTTTATAAGAAGATGAAACTCTCTCAGACAGATTATATACCAAAGCCAAGATATCTAGATTATTATAACACGTCTTTTTGGTAAAATATAACAGAGGATTGAGCACTATCCGTGGGAGAGCCACGCTTTGGCATGAATGGGCCGGCTCGACCGGAGTAATACCACGGTCTCACATAAAACCGGTGTGAAATATCGCTTGCGCTGTGTTTCACCGAGTGAGTGAGGATATCCCCGACAAAGAAAAAATCTCTGGAACGGCTGCACCTATTTTGACAGGACTTTCACTGGCAGATTGCTGACAAAAATATGTTTTATTGTAATAATTGTTGTAAAGACACAACAACAACAACGGGTAACACCGCGGGACGCGAATAGTAAAATATAACAGCTTGTAATTGATGATAAGAAGTAGTTTTAAAACCTTTAACCCGTCTACGTGAAAGCGTTTGATAAAATTTATATAGCCCATGTAACAAAGAGTATTATTACAAATCTATTTTCACCCCATTCATTCAATTCGGCTCAATAGGTGCTACAGTGGAACATACAAACACGCATTGACTGCCATAAACAATACCCCGCCTCTTCGCTACGCTGTAGTCTGTTATAAACAAGGCTTAATATTTAATGAATGGAATCGATAATAATTCTTTTGAGTTTTACATATCTCTTTGAATGTACGTAATTATTGTCGATTGATTTAAGCTTTAATAATTCAGTTTAATAAATTACTGCGTCTTTCGTCAAACGCTTTTGTACAAGTTATTAAATACATGTATTTGATTACGTTTGATTGATTTGTATCGTATACGGTACAATTTTTCGACTGCTTCGGTGGCGCAATGGTAGTGCATGCGACTGCTATGCCTGAGGCCTCGGGTTCAAATCCCGGACGGATCAAATTTTTGTATGATCTGCAAATATTTGTTTCGGAGTTTGGGTGTTTTCTGTTAAAATATGTATTTATTAAAAAAGCATATGTGTATTTATTTGTATCAGTTGTCTAGTACCCATAATACAAGCTCTGCTTAGTTTGGGATTAGATGGCGTTGTGTATTAGATGTCCGAAATATTTATTTGTTATTATTTATTGAAATTATTATTGCCAGTATTCTGGTTTAAAATTATAACCAAACTAGCTTGTGCTCGTGCCTTCGCCCTCCTGCAATCTTAGTATCTCTATGGTAAATTTTATTAAAACTAGTACAGCAGCTCGAATAGCCTGTGTAGTTCCTTGAGAACCAAAGTATCTCCATTCCAAATTGCATTAAAATCAGTACAGCGTTTAAGCCGTGAAACCGTAACCAATATACAGACAGAGTTACTATTAAAACTTTAATATTTTCATGAAGTTATACGAGTAATGGACTATTTACTTCCAGGAAGACATTACTGCCTTTTCTGATATTATTGGAATTTTAAAAGGCCTGTATTTTATACGCCTCTGTAACTTCAATAGAAGATAAAAAGTACAGTTCAGCCACAGGCAGGTAACACTAAGACTTCATTCGGTTTGAATTTGTCTCCGTGAAAGCCTCCGCAAAAGTAACGAACACTTCAGAAATGTTGTATTGGTCATAGCCATTATTTGACTATCGTCATTTCAGCTCTCAAATATTTTTTAAAAGCTTGTAACTTGTCTGTACAAAATTAAATCTGATAAAATGTGTTAATAACTGATTTCATGTCTCTTTTTAGTTTTAAAAAGCTAAATCAATTTTTAATGAATTTCAGTATATCGATTGATTGGACCTTAGAGATAGACTAGTTTTTGTCGCGACAACCGATATCCACGAGGACTGAGCCGTGGGCAAAAGCTAGTATTAGTAAAATGTAGAGAATCTGATTTTTATTCCTGAGATCGAAAAAAACTATACAACCCCGAAACTCCATATCAAAATAACCTAAATAAAACATGTGTGTTATTTCTAGATATAAAATATGAATATCGAACTTCAAATGACAAGAGTAAGTTGGCTAAGGCCTTCTCAGGTCGCTTCTCAGGAGAGGGTCTTAACCCTCTCCTGAGAAGCGACCCGACCAGTGGGACATTATGGGTTGTTGATGATGTTGATGATCGAATTTCAAAACAACAAGAAGTTGTTCACTGAATAAGAATACCAGACGAGTGATTTCTGCGCATAATTTTTATGAAAATGTATTTGAATTATATTTTTAGCAATGAAGACAATATACAAGAGCAATAAAGTAATTGTTTCCTTCCTGAGAGCCACGCTTCGGCATGAATGGGCCGGCTCGACCGGAGTGGTACCACCGCCTCACAGAAAACCGGTGTCAAACAGCGCTTACGCTGTGTTTCACCGAGTGAGTGAGGATACTGGAGGTCCATACCCCAATCCTCCCCCCTATCCCCTTCCCCATCCCCCAAAGGCCGGCAATGCACTTGTGACACCTCTTGTGTTACGGGTGTCCATGGGCGGCGTTAATCGCTTACCATCAGGCGATAAGCCTGCTCGTTTACCCCTTAAACAATAAAAAAAAAAATATACCAGTACATTGTCGTAAACATATTTTGTGTACTATGGAACGCGATAGTTTAAAGTTAGTAAATTATTATTAGATACTAGCTAAGCCCCACGGTGCTAACGCCACGGGGAAAAGCTAGTCTAAGAAAAGTAACCTCAGTTACTGCCTATATCAACAGTACTATCTGCCAGTGAAAGTCCCGTCAAAATCGGTCCAGCCGTTGCAGAGATTAGCCGGAACAAGCAGACAGACAAACAGTCAAAAGTTAAAAAAGAATCGAATGTAAAAAGCGGTTATTTAATATTACAAACAGACATTCCGATTTTATTTATTTGTATAGAAAAATTAAAAAAGTTAATGTTATTGAGAAAGGAAAGCCCTTTATAAAAATAAAGTTACGAGCAAAAACTATTTAACTAATTTCTAGTTTTTTTCGACGAAAATATTTTTTGAAATTTACTGTAATCAGTATTTCGCAAACTCAGCTTGTTTAACGAAGTCTCGTTGAAGATTGTGCAAGAGCCCCTCATCCCTTTCATTACTGTCGCCCTCTGGCGGTCGGAGTCGAGTGCCCGAGCAGTGAAAAAGCCACAACCCTTGTAGATTTTTTCATGTACCTATTTAACTTTTAAATTGTCATTGTTACCTCTACTTTGTTACAGAATATTTGAGTGTGACTTCCTTGAATTTCTTGCATAATTTTAATATGAATAGAAAGGGTGACACAAGTTATTCTTTTGTTAGGCCTGCTCTACCTGATATAAACTTTGACTAGAATCCAAAAGTGGTAGTGCAACAATACAGCACGGTGCACCACACTTTGCCAGCCTATGTAGATGCTTCTGCGTCATTGGTATATCCAATATATAAAACTCTTGTGTCACAATTTTAGTGTTTATGCTCTTCCGAAATGGCTTGACCGATTGTGATGAAATTTTATATTTATATTCAGTAGGTATGAGAATAAGTTTATAATTAATTTTTACACCCCTAAGTGTTAAGGGTGGTTCACCCCAAAATACTTTTTTATTATTACGGCTAAACAACGTTTGCCGGGTCAGCTAGTACTAAATAAAATAGTTTTAAACTACAATAGTCAGCTATAAGACTTACGCTATATTGCATGTTAAAAACTAAGGTGCCTTCATTAAAATTGCTTAAAAATTACGTTTTGAATTGATTCGACATCAAAAGATATGTTTGATATACAGTCACATAATGTGGCGACACATGACGTGGGGATGCATCACCACGCCGACAGTCACAGCCGGTCTGAATCACCGTATTATATTATTCATGAGAAAATTGATTCTATTTCATTGTAGACATCATGGAGAAGAAGTGCACATATATCTCAGAATAATAAATAACCGCTTTTACTATGTACATTTAAACATACTTAAGTGTAAATACATGCTAATATATGTAAAAGTATTTGTCTTATACTGAATCATCGTCATGTTTGCCTGCTATATTTCTATTAAATACTTTTGTTTTCATATCAATCCCAAGGCTGTCTGGCAAAAATCCCTATTAACGATAAGGCCTTCTATTGTATTCTGATGTGTTTTTGTTTCAAAGATGTCTTCTTTCAAATAAAATTCTACGAATATTGCGATAAAATACATTTTTATAAACTTTAATATTTAATATGGTGGATTCTTTGAAACTGTGTATATAAAGAAAAAAGTGTATGTGTATTCATGTACACGCATTAGTAGTTATACATCTTTGGCGTCACAGGATAACAAAATTAAAAACTAAAATGCCGACTAAAGCTTAATTCAGGGTGTCAGTTTTTCGTGACGGTTTGCGCGCGCATTGTAAAAATTTACTCTCATCATTTTTCTAAATTGCATATATACAGTTCTAAATTGTGTACTTATTAGCTTAGGTCTGTGCTTAGAAAAGAGGTTTTGGTTTACTGTAACACACTTTCACGGGTTGAAGATAAGACTTGAAAACGCTTCTCAGTTCTCATTTATCTTTAAATATCTTTGTAACAAATTGTTCCGTTATAATTGTACTTATTGTTATTGTATTCAATTGGAGGCATTATTGTTCTTATTGACTTTTCTGTATGTTTCAAGAAGCACTGATTATTTCTCTTGGGTTTGGTAAACAAAAAAAATCTGTTCTGAATCGTGGCAGGGCCTCGACACCTGTTTTCGGATTAAAATCATAATTTTTGTTTCCTTTTTACAAAAACATCTTATCTTAACAATGCTTTTAAGTAAAATGAGAGACCTTCGATAGCTCTTTAATGAAGCCCTCGGGCCAGGCTCAGAATTTATTATGAAAACAAACACTCGCTCTACCTTTGTACTTATTTAAGCTTATAAATATTAGGCTCATGACCTCTTTCTCTTTTATTGAATACTTCTATTGTTTGAGTTGAATAAAATATCTGTAAACAAAAGAAATGGACGGAGTAAATAATCTTCTCAACAACAGTGACTAAGATTTCACTAAGCACACACACGCACACTTAATACAAATAAAACGTTTATAATATACGTTTTATTTATACCACATATTTGATTAATATGTTATCTATACTAACATTATAGAATTGTTGTTGCTTCAACATAACAATCTCAATAACTGCTCGTTCAAATCGAAAAATTCTTTTGTTGTTGGATAGCATATTAACCGAAGGAGGTTATGGGTTACACATAATCTCATTACCATCAATAAAAGTCGAGACACAATAAAAAATGTTGCAAAAACGGTAAAAAAGAAACATTTAGAATGACGTGTTCAAGTTGCGCGGTTCAGCTAGTATTATTACCAGCAATTTAACATATTTATGTATATATAATCACCCGATAAATGTCACAGAGTTTAAATAAGACAGTACCCGGTCTGGATGAATAGAGGTGTCTTGGGAGCCTTCACTGAATAACGACATTGAAAGGAGAGACTCTCAATGTCATGATTGCCACGTTGGTCTAGTGGTTAGTGTAAGCGATTGCAGATCAAGAGGTCTCGGGTTCGGTTCCCGGGTATGAGAGATGACAATGTTTCACGCCCGTGCTTCAGAAAGCACGTTAAACAGTCGGTCCCGGTTGTCATGAACATCTAAGTCAGTGCCCATAAATGTGATGACAACTAGTTTCTTCGAATTCAGTTCACTCTTAGGGTTACGAAGGTCAGATGCCAGTCGCTCTGTGTAAAAACTAATATTCAGGTAAAACCGGTAGAATTAGTAGCCTGCCCCAATCAATCTTGGGAGTAATAAAGGCCAGGAAGATATTAATGAAAGGAGAGAATCTCAATTTGTCGTCATGTACCCCTATAGAGTCACATATAATGTATTTGCTCCTTAACTTATAATCCTGAATATTCCAACATAGCTAGGCAATATATTTTTTAAATGTTTTACTCTCTGTGTTTTATCGTATCCTTAACAACACGCAGAAAGAAGTACCGTGATGATGCTCAGAAGTAAACACACAAACACACTCTTTTACATTATTTTTGTGTTAAGTTATATATAATAACGAAGAAAATAATGTACAAAAATCATACCAATAAAACTAAGAAATAATTTAAATCTACTTTAAGAAATTAAACAATAGAGAACTTGATACTTGATTATTTAGAAGTAGTCCTTCATTGAATGAGATATAATATTTCACCATATCATTTTTTTACATAAAAATTGGTGTGAGGAAAATTTAAATCAAGCTGAGTAACATAGTTAGGATTTTAGGAGCTCTGATTTAAAGCTAATTTACAAACGCTGATTTACAGAAAAGTGTATAAATTTTATGTAATAAAAATGTTCTTCATAATCTGTGAAAAAATTTAAATCGTAAACTTTAAGAATATTTGCAAAGAAATTAAAGATAACTCCGTCATCAAGGGAATCCAACTAGTAACGAAGCACCGTACTATCCGTTTTGTAAAAGTATTTGCCCTAGCTTTAATGTAGGTAGACAAAATTAACTTAGCCTAATTCTTAAATAAGGTTAGCTCTTAAGGGAAAACCTCTCATAGTTCTTTCACGTGTAACATGTATTCAATACTATGAAAGTTTATATACAGAGGTCCTAGAAAGTTGCCGATATGTGACCCTTGAGAGTCTTTATACGAAGAAATACTTTTGTTCCAAGGTACCCTAATAATGCTTTATATCCTTTTTCCATTAAGCATACATCTTAATTATATAATTATATAAGGAGTTAAACATATATAATGCTGACGAATGAGGTTGAAATTGGCTGAGGCTTTTTCGGAATTCTTTCTTCTGGGGAAGAGTTATTACAAGCTTATATTATTTTTTATTTTAGTTTCACCTGTGTATGTTTATCAGTAATCAAATCTTGCAAGTATATGATCCACTTCCCGATTTCCGATTGAGCTGAGATTTGAAATATACCATACGTTATGATAACAATGCAAACATTTTTATTCGGTATTATTATTAACCTAAAATGGGCGGCGTAATAAAATGGCAGCGTACATATTTCTGAACAACCCACCCAATATGGGTATAAAATGAAAAGGCTTAAAGTTATTTAATGTATTTTAGATTCAGCATCTACTCTGTACTGCATACATGTGTGATGAGAAAATAAATAATGTTATTATTATTATTATTTTTGAAATATTATAAAGTATTAAAATTAAAGTATTATTTAAATAAGTAAAAAAAACCTTTATGTATTAATTAAATAAGTAAAAAAAACCTTTTATAATTAATCACTTCTTCATAGTTATATTTTATTATAAATCTACCAGAGCTTATGAAACAGTACAAATCGCGTAGTGATTTAAGCAGTTATCTCAGTTAACTCGACATGGGATAACACAGTGTTAGTATATTCCCCTGCGACATTAGGATATTGTGTAGATTGTGTCTTTTAAAAAAAAAACAAAGACGAGATATTCCATTCACTATGGCTCATATTGGAGTGATAATCTTACGGATGCTATCTAAATAAGGTGGTTGTGTGTGACTGTAATAATAAACCGGATAACGCAGATTTTAAAATAAAAATAAAATTTTGTTTTGTGTGTGGACGATAAATGAAAACAACATAGGTGGTATGAAAGTCAATTTCTTTTACTTTTTTAAAAGAAACAAGAACGATTAAAAATAATCGTCGTACTTTATGAAAGAAAGCAAACTCATAATAACATACAATTTCTATCATGATCGACTTTAATGTCACGACCTATATAATTATTGTAGCAATGTCATTGGTCCACGTGTTACTTATATAACTCACTTATTCATTCTGATGCTATGTTTACACGCCTACGAGGACTAGGCAGTCACTCACAAACTACAATCTTTCAAAAACGTTCACGCACGTTTCTTTTCATCTGTGCGCAAAATCGACACCGACTCGGGTCGGCAATAAGCTTTTCTTTACCGGGAGGATACCCCCACGGGTTGTCACCCCACCGGGGTTTGCGGCGGGGCGGTGAGTCGGAATCGGACTGACGGAAACCACACCGTTATTAACACATCCAGATCCCTCCTAGCGCCTGCCCGCCGGGGTCTCAAATGAAAACTTGCAGTTAGTTTAATAACTAACTACAAGTTTCTACTTGTGTGGTGGGCTCCACCCGTGTGTATGTTGTTATCGCGGTAAAGATAAGCTTATGTCATTTCTCAAGAAACAAAATATCTCCATGTTAAATTTCATTGAAATCAGTACAGTGGTTTAGCCGTGAAACCCTAACAGACAGACAGAGTTACATTCGTATTTATAATATTAGTATGCATATGGACTTCGTTATTATTGTGGCAACTTCCACATACAGCGGCAACAAAAACATGATAACGCAACCACAGAAACACACTACAGCGCTACCACTTTGGAGGAACGGGTAACATATCCCTCCGACACTAAGGGAGGATCCTCCGACCAGGCGAGGTGATCATGCCTGGCGGGCCTACGGTTGATGTTGGGAAGTTGTATATTTGCTAATCGGCGCGAGAACTTCTATTGCGCGATGCAGGTTTGGTAGCTTCTTCGTACACTACGTTACTCCGTAGTTCAGAGTATCTTCGGTAGATGGCGGTGTCATATGTTTTTGTTGCCGCTATATGTGGAAGTCGCCACATTATTATAATCGAAGTTGTTTCAAGAACAGTTCATAAAGATGGATGATCCCACTTAAGTGTCCCACGTATGATATTTGTCACGTATACAGCTGTGGAATTTAATACCTGTTTCGAGTCAAAGGGAAATATTTAAATACCTTTAATTCCGACTATATATACAGCTGCATACAATATGATACTAGCAGCACCACTCGGCATTACCCGCGGTCATTTCTTTTTCTTAAATCGGATTATTTTTCCAAATAAAAGTATCATAAGTTATTTCTTACAACAATATCTGCCAATAGAAAGCCCGTCAAAATCGATACAGCCGTTCCAGAGATTAGCGTGAACGGATATACAACAATTAAAAAATGATTTTTAGACATAAATACTATGCAACTGAAACAAAAACATTTATGGTTAGTTAATCAGTTACGAAATTATTAACTTATTCCCTTCCTACTTCAGTTACACACAATTATTGCAAAATGTATTTTGAACTCAATGCAAACATGATTCGTACATGAATAAACACAAAACATTCAGACTAAGACAAATATTGTTTATGCCCACAAACATTTGCGCCGTGCTGGAGTCGAATTAGATTCATTTTAATTTTATGTTGTTATATAATTTAAATTGTAAATATAAAATTTTCGTATGTGTACCGTGCAAAAATACACACGCAATTAGTAAAAAGCTATTTTAATAATACAAACAGGCACTCCAATTTCATTTATGTGTGCAGATGTATAGATAAATTGTTACTATAAACCATCATTGCAACCAGCTATGAACGATGTGACGCATATAATTTGAGGCTCACGACGTGTGGTGGATCGAAGTGGACCAGGACAAAACGTTAAATTACATATAACATCTTAACTATTAACTCACCTTACATAATGATATGGGAGATGACATTTTCCAGCCTGTTGGCAGTGAACTGACGAATGACAGGCGCTCATAGCCCAGTTGCAATCGGTCATTGGAAACAATCACCAGGGGTAAGCAACGAGGGCGCAGTCAGTACCTGGGTGACCGCTTGTGTTACGATACCATCTCCGTGATGGACCGTTTGGAGGTGACGTTAAGCAGGCGGTCCCGATTTTTATCATATGATAACAGTCGTGAAGCTTAGTTGGAGGTCTTTGAGCGGGTAAAAAACATCCAACTGCAAGATTACATAGCCATAACGTTGTCTTGCCAGTCCCCAACCCGCACTCGGCGTGGCCTTTACCCTCTCCTGTGAGGACATCCGAACCCAGTAGTGGGACATTGTGGGTTGTTGATGATGACGAATGATAGAGGAGAATGGAGAAGAAAATTATTTGTACAAACCCCAAAGAATTTGAAAAAAATGTAAGTGGACCATGATATAAAAAAATTGCGTTCAGTTATCTTTTAATAGGGCGCTCATAGCCCAGTTGCACTCGGTGATTAGAAACAATCACCGAGGGTAAGCAACGATGGCGCGGTCAGTACCTGGATGGGTGACCGCTAGTGGCATGTTACCATGAGCGTCTCCGTGATTCGGAGGTCACGTTAAGCAGTCGGTCCCGGTTGTTATCATACGATAACAGTCGTGAAGCTTAGTTGGAGGCCTTCGGGCGGCTTAAAAACATCCAACGGCAAGATTTACGTAGCCACAACGTATTCTTGCCAGTCCCCAACCCGCACTTGGCCAGCGTGGGGATGTATGGCCTTAACCCTCTCCTGAGAGGAGACCCGAGCCCAGCAGTGGGACGTTATGGGTTGTTGTTGTTGTTGGACCATGATATAGGTACATTAAATTTATCTTCAAAGTTAATTTACACTTACTTATCATAAATATTATTCTTAAAGAGGACATGCATTGTAAATTACTTTACCCTAATAAACTTCGTCATTTGTTTTAAGAGATTCATATGCATATAGAAATAACAATAAACTGCAATGATAACCAGTTAAGAATGGCCCTTTTACTAATTGTTAAAGAGGTAGATGTTGGTCTGGCAATAACATGTAGAGGTCTGGCTATACTGGTGACGAGAATTTTATGTATAATTACAGGGTGTACGGAGTGAGACATACGTGAGCTAGCTGAAGGATTCCGAGGTACAAGGGTATATGAAGTTAATAAACGTGTGGTCCAAGTCTTCAGAATAGGCGGAAACACTTATTTTCAATCGTATTTTGTTATACGGCGTTACCTGGCTTCATAGATGAACTTGACTCTACCGCCGTTTCTGGCCGCTTTTTAAGTTCTCCCTCCAGGTGAAAGGGTAGTTTAGACACCGATAACCTCACACAATAACACACATAACATGAATAAAACATATTATTCTTCGATACTATTCAAGCTTTCCACCATACACAGCTATTTTGACGCTCGGTGCAAAACAAAGAAATAATTGTTTAGGTGCAAAACACCGATTTTCTGCGAGGCTTTGGTATTGATGATAAAACACATCTAACTATGTAGTAAGAATTACTAATGACTAAATCAATAGATCAATCACAAATTATTTGTGTTTTAATACTCAAAAAATTTTTTGTGATTGGTTGAGTACAAAAATATTATTTCGTACCAAAAAATTTACAACATAGAGTACTTTTCAGCTTTAGCAAAAGATGTGTCAAATCAGTAGTGTTCATTGACATAATCTACATTAAAAAAGCTGAACACATAATACACGACAAGTATTTTGGTATTTTTTATAATTGTTCTTATCTGTCCATTTACTTGGAGCTCAAAAATCTTGGACCAAACAAACGAAGAATATCTTCATTACAGCCCTGGGTAGCACTATAACCCGCGTTATCACAGTTAATTTCAGACATTAACGAAAAGTTTAATCACGAGGCAGCTAAGTTTTGATAAACTTCCTTTCATATTGAGTTATGGTATGTTTAGATAACAGATTTAATTAAATTTGTTCATTGAGTAATGCCTGGGGCTTTAGTTTATATAACTACTAGTAATTTTGTTATTATTTCTCTCTTAGATTGGATTTGTGAATCTTATTTTAATTGCAGGTTTTAACATTTAGGCTGTTACATAAATAATGTTTTTTAAAAGTACATTGATCTATGAAATTTACTTATTTTAGAATTAATTTTTTAGAACTTTTTCGTAATATAGTTTGTAAACAATTTTATAAAACTTTTATTGTTTATTGGAGGCCTTCATTCAGCAGAGGACGCTGATTAGTTGATTCCATAGTTCTTCAGTGTTCCGTTGTTTATAAAAAATCCGACCAGGCACGAGTCAGAGTCTTGCAACGGGGTTCCAGACGAACCTGTAGGTTTATAAGTAAAAGTTTTGGTATTTTTTTAACTAAATGATGTTGATAAAGAAAGAGTAGTTAAATTTAAATTATAAAAAATATTTATTATAAGATGTAACAAAAAAAAATATGCTTTTCGATTTTTTTCTTTATCTGTGTTATATCTAAAACGTTGCTACGTATCAAATTTCAAGATTCTGAGTTTTCGGTAAATATTCTGTACTAGTAACAAAATTTCGAACATTTATGTTCGAAAATGGAATATAACACATGGAATATAAACAATTATGAGTTTTCTACAGCTCTGAGAGACACTAGACTTGAGTATTTGATACGAATTTCAGCTTGATACTTCCGCGACTTCTTGAGAAAAAGGTTCAACGGTTCTACTAATCGCCAGATCAACGAACCAGCTCTGTATGGTGATAACTGAACGTAAAATAATAAGATATCTAAATAAAGCGTTGGAACGATTAACTCTCTTGTTAAATAGCCATTTATATTGTATAATTTTCATAACTTAATAGTATAAAAATTATTTCGTTGCCTATTTTACATTTTTGTATAGTTTAAACATTAATTCTGGCGTAGCCAAAGAGTTAAGTTTTACATAATTAAATAAGTAATGCTTGAAATGTTGCGGCTATATTCTCCACGTGAATATAGCGACCACAGGGGACACATTCCCATGACCTTACTTGCGAGTGCCTCAAGTAGTGAAACCGCGTTAGTAAGATTATGGCAAAAGACACGCCTATACTCGGGGTATCTTTTCTGTTATACAACAATACGAAGCACCACTCTTTTGAGTATAGAGCTTACAGTTTTTAAGCTTAGGTACTTCATTGTTTGTATGATCTACAAATATTTGTTTAGGAGTTTGGGTGTTTTCTATGTATCATAAGTATGTATTTACAAAAAAAAACTATGTATGTATTTATATCAGTTGTCTAGTACCCATAACAGAAGCTCGGCTTAGCTTGGGACTTGATGGCGTTGTGTGTAAGATGTCCGGAATATTTATTTCATTATTTATTGGTAGAAGGTAGTACTGTGCAGTTTAATTTAAAGTATGATATACATTTAAGCAAAAAAATAATATACTTACATTTTTTTCTTAATTAACGTTGAAAACACAGCGTATTCATTTTGAAAGAACGGCAACGCACTTGTGTCGCCTCTGGTGTTCGCGAGCTGTCGGCTCGTTTGCTCCCCATCTCGTAAAAGAAAAAGAAAGGGTTAAATTTAAAAAAAAGCTCGACAGGAAATAACATTTTAAGCATGACAAAAACCATTGTTCGTTGGACGCGGTCTTGTAGATAATGAGATATTAGTAAAAAAATATGTTTAGTTGCATAAAATTCTTTCCAAACCCCTTTACGGAAATGTTTGTAACAAGAATTCTAACAATCAATAGTTATACAAATATGACCACATAATATATACAGTGAATTATTGATGTTACCATTGCAATTCATAGTCCTGTACACTTCTCTGGTTTTTACTACATTAACGATAATGGGCGCTAGGAATGGATATACGGAAGCACCTTAATCCATTTGGGAAATGATCAGACCCTATGAATATAAACATAACATTACATAGTCCACTACGGAGCTATGGTGCAAATGTTTGCAGCCGCTATATAAACTAATGACTAAGACTTACGACCGAGTAATTCGTGTTAGTGGCCTCTGTCTATTGCTGCCACTCTATAAGTCCTGTAATAATAATCATTATCGTCAACAGCTTTTAACAGCCACAGCTGGACATGAACCTCTCTTTCTTAAGGAGCTTTAATGCTACTAAACTACACTAACCAGACAGATTAGTATAACGTCGTTTCAAGTATTTAATCCCTTTTGAAGTGATGTTATCCAACGTTGTTTGGTCCCTTAGTCCAATAATAATGATTAAGTCTTTTTTATGGCTTAGGGAGAAACGAGCAGACATAACGCTTGATAGTAAGTGATTAGCGTCTCCCATGGAGCCTGAACAAACTGTTCGAATAGAAAAGCTATAAAATACCAACCTGTAATAAATGGATGATGACTACAAGCAACTGTTAACGTTGTTAACAGTCTAGCTCGGTGGCGCAGTGGTAGCGTATGCGACTGTTGTTGAAGTCTCGGGTTCGATTATCGGATCGAAGCAAATGTTTGTATGATCTGCAACTGAACTTCAGAGTTCGGGTGTTTTCTATGTATAATATGTAATATGCATTTACAAAAAAAGTATATATATTTTTTTATATAGGATGTTTAGTACCCATTTTTTTTAATGTGTGTAAACCCCCTCGGGCCTTCACCCCACCGGGGTTTGCGGCGGGGTGGTGTGTCGAAATCGAAACGACTAAAGCCACACGGTGTGCCACTCTGCGCCTGAGACGGGAGAGATCCGGGAACTGCTTTCTTACGCCATCCGGACCCCTCCCAGCGCTTGCCCTCACTGAAGCGGGCACCGTTTGCTGTTAAAAACTCTCTAATTAGGCGACGTACGGCACACGCGGCTGGCCTGTAAAGTGGATGGAGGGGAAAACTCGTCGCACCCGTCCGTGGCCACACTCAAGGCGGCATGAGGCGCTTATAGGTGCGCCTCCGCCGCCCGGTTAGCCAGCGACGGATCGGGTTCGAGTGGAGGTTGTCCTCCAGGGCTTTCTCCGCCGCCTCCTTCTGCGAGATGACTTCCTCGCAGAAGGTCGCGACCACGGTGAAACTGCCCTCGCCGCCCGCCATGGACCGTACGACAGCCGGCAGCGAGAGATTTCCACCGATGACTGCAGTGAGGGCCCGACGCTGCGGCGCCCAAGCGGGGCACACCGCCAGCGAGTGCTGGGCCGAGTCTTCATTACAGTCACAGTGGTGGCACGCGGTACTCAATTCCCTCCGCGCGACCGAGTGCAGGTGCTTTCCGAAGCAACCCTGGCCGGAAAGCACCTGCGTCAGTTGGAAGGAAAAGGTCCAGTGCTGCTGGCCTGACCACTCGTGGAGGTTGTTTAGTACCCATAACACAAGCTCTGCTTAGTTTAGGATTTTATGGCGTTATGTGTTAGATGTCCAAAATGTCGAAATTTGTATAAATATAAACGTTAAAATATGATAACAAATTTATCTACAATCCTGGCAGCTGAGTCTCTATATATTTGTTATTATCTCTGTAAATAACTTGTGGGTAATTTTAATTTATGTTGTACTCTTCTGGTTGTATATGGCTATCCCGTACAATTTCCTAAGCATAGATTAACAAAGGTTGAGGGCTTATGCCGATTCATCATATTGTCCCCGAGTCCCAAAGTTATAAGATTCAACTTAATCATGGATCTTGCCATAATACCTTTGTAACGGTTGCCTCAGGGGATTAAGTATTGTCCATTGTTAATTATGTTACGTAATGATACGGTTTAGGAAATCTTTTTTTTACAGAATAGTGTCAAGCGAGCAGACGTACCGCCTGATGGTAAGCGATTACCGTCGCCAATGGACACCCACAACGCCAGAGGCGTCACAAGTGCGTTGCGGGTCTTTGGGGAAAAGGAAAGGGGATGAGGAAAGGTTAGGTTATGGCCTCTGGTATCCTCACTCAGTCAATGAGACACAGCGCAAGCGCTGTTTCACATCGGTTTTCTGTGAGGCCGTGGTATCACCCCGGTCGAGCCGACCCATACATGCCGAAGCGTGGCTCTCCCACGGTATAAATTTTAACTATGGCAAAAGGGTACATTTTTTTTATCTGAATATATCTTAAGGCCATCTCTATTCCCCGGGGTCGTAAAAACCGACTAAGATAGTAAAATACACATGACAACATTACTGCGAAGAGAAGAAAAACTTCAAACTATACCGTCTGGTCAACGTGACATATTAAGTTAAAAACTCCGTGGTAAAGAAACGCCCGTATCCAGCAGAGCACTACCCAAGGCTGCTATTGGTGACGATGTTATGGCTATGGATTACTAAAATGATTCTTCTTTTGATCCCTACGTTTGTACATCTACACAAGATTCATTGAATTTCACTCAACATGCATCATTATTGTTTGAATTTGACTAGAAACAAAGGACTTCGTATTACAGTGATACTTATTTCCATATAAATGTGAAAGCTTTTAGTGTGCGAATTGAACGTCAGAACTGAAAACCACATATATATATATATATATATATATATACCTACACGACAGCAATATCTACCGAGTTATGTACCTTCTGATTCAATGAGAAATCTGTTGTAATTTGTAATAAATATAATAACAACTAGCAAACAATGAATGCATTTCAGAAGATAAAAGAGTTAATTCCGTAATAACAAAGTCGGTTAATTCATGAAACGATTCGCCGGTCACGGAGAAGTAAACAACAACAACAACCCATAATGTCCCACTGCTGGGCTCGGGTCTCCTCTCAGGAGAGGGTTAAGGCCATACGTCCCCACGCTGGCCAAGTGCGGGTTGGGGACTGGCAAGAATACGTTGAGGCTACGTAAATCTTGCCGTTGGATGTTTTTAAGCCGCCCGAAGGCCTCCAATTAAGCTTCACGACTGTTATCGTATGATAACAACCGGGACCGACTGCTTAACGTGACCTCCGAATCACGGAGACGCTCATGGTAACATGCCAATAGCGGTCACCCATCCAGGTACTGACCGCACCATCGTTGCTTACCCTCGGTGATTGTTTCTAATCACCGAGTGCAACTGGGCTATGAGCGCCTCACTGGGCTATGTGCGCCTCTGGAGAAGTAAATGAGCAGATTAATAACAGTTTTAATTGATAATAAAATTGTGTAAAGAGTTTGATTAATTTATATTAAAGTAAAGTTTAAAATTTAGAAAGGCCCTTGCGGCATTTTACGGCGGATCCTGACGTCAAGAGTTTTATTCAAGTTTAGATCCAGGGCTTATAGAAATGTAGTACAGTTAATTTTTAACCTCTGACGCTGGTGTTATAAGATGGACGTCGATGGCTGTCTGTCTGTCTCTCTGTAGCTCTCAAATGGATGGACCGATATTAATGCGGTTTTTTCATTTGAAAACCAGATTCCTTCCGGTGGTTCTTAGCTATGTGTGGTTAATATAGGTCCAGCAGTATAAGAGTGTCATCTCTTTTCCAAAATGATGTAAGGCATTTTATATTTATGATGACGCTATTAAGTACTTGGGTAGGTGATTCTTAAATAAAATAATTTGAGCTTTTAGAACGAGATCAGTTATTGTAGGACCAAACCTTCCAATACAGGCAGACATTTTAATGCCTACGAATTAGGCAATTGGTGTCCGTGTAGTGATGGATTCTGAATACGGTGTGTGTCAACTGACGGTTAGTCCCCGTTAGTCCCTCGGGTATTATAAGAGTCGACGGGTATTATAAGGGAGTATTTTTTATACAGAACAACGTCATTGCAATGAGATTGAAAACTTGATACCCCACTCACAATCATTGACATCATCAAAACGTTGTCGAAAGCACCGTCTATAAAATAAATATCTTGAAACATTAGCTACACAGTTAAATCTTAATCTAATATAAATTAACAGGTTTTCACTAAATGTAATAATGAAACTATATATACGGTGTTCATATCACAAAATAATTGAAAAAGAAAACTATTGTGAAGCGGTAACTAAATTAAATTGCAGTCATGGCCTTTTGACGCAGAAATGTAGAAATTTTATTAATTAATTAAAGCTAACTTACATTAAATATCCCCACTAATATCATAAATTCTATATAAAATATAATAACTTTGTCTGCTTGTTACGCATTCACGAATGAACCGCTGAACCGATTTGAATAAATTTCGATATAATAGACAGATGTTGGACCATGGAGAACATACCAACACTGCACAATACAATCACGTGGGCAGAACCATAAGCTAAAGTTAGTCTCAGAATATATTATTCACTCGGAAACATTAAGAGACGGAAACTTATTATCAGCTCTTAAATTATTTCGTAAAGACGATACTTAATTTAAACTTGCACCGTTATCTTAAATGAGGTTTTTTTGGATGGATAATTAAATTAAGATAATTAAGACCACTGGTTAACTATATTCATACTCAGTATATACGATTATTAAGTGGTTTACGCACACTTCCGGCAAAATTAACACTACAATAACTCTTTACGCGTGTTTTAAGTGCGAATGAATTATTCAAGTACTATTCAGATGAGAAGGTTACACCTAAGAATCAATTTTAATAGACTAATAATTGAATAGGTGTCGACAAAATCTCGTCGTCAATACCACACTAGGTTAGTGGTAAATTAATTTTAACTATGGAATTTATACTAACTCTTTACAACATTTTTTTTCCACTAGAGTATTCTAAGAAAGCTGCAAATTAAATGTTAGTCCTAAGAGCTAGCTAGAATGTTTCAAGGCCACGCATGTGGACTGAAATCGTTACCTGAAAGTTGATGATGGAATATTGCGTCAAGAGTTTGTGAATTGTATTTGGATTTATTGGTACAGAGAACTTAACACTTATAAGGAGTCATATATATTATATAATTATAAATACATAAATAACAGAAGTCAGGTTATTTACACTACTCATAGCTGAAGAATGCCTAGACATATTTTAATGAAATTCGGCATAGATATAGCTGACACTCTGGATTAACATATAGGGTTTTCACCCGTCTATCCAACGCGGGGGTAATGCTTTTAGTGTATAATTCGCGACGTATTACAACCTCAATGATAAAAATGGCTTGAAAAAACTGCTTAGAAGGCGTCAAGAGATCAATACAGGTATGAAAAGGTCAATTCTTTAAGATTTACAGAAACTACTTTATGAACATTGATTAGGCTTTTCAGGCCTGTGTAGAGCATATGCCAAAAGATGACTACAAATTATGATAACGACTTTGTAGTCATAATTTGGCATACAAATACGGACATGCATGTATAATATTTACACGCACAGCTGCTATGAGTGAATTAGTTATAAAATATAAATTGCATTTCATACTGGGTAAGTGTCGTCCACCACTATTTTTTTTTAAGCTTTTTGTTCTTTTAACTTGTCCGTTGTTATATAAATAAATGAGAATATAAGGTAGTTAAACTGAAAATAGTATTATGTGTTTACTTGTAAGTGTTTGTTACACATGATTTTAATTTTGTGAACGTACTTTATTGGTGAAGTAGTGTATAAAAATATAGTAACGACCAGCAGGAACACATGAACGTAGGTTTGACTCTCCGACAATAGATGAAGTTGCAGTCCTTAATGTTAGTGAAAACTTAGAAAAAACGCGATATTATTCTTACACGATACTGGACAAAATATGGAACTCACCGTTCATATTCGCTCATTGCAATACTTACTGATGTTTTAGCAAGCAGACGATGAATAGCAGTTTAATAATGATGATTAAATGGTGAGTATTCATAGTCATTATTTCATTTTCAAAAAGATTTGAATTTAATTTCAAAAAACAGAATGACTTATGATTTGTCATGCAAATTGGCTCAGGGATTAAGAGTATGTCTGGAAATTTTTCGGTAAAGCTAGTAATATAAATATTCAAAATTATTATAAGTACAAATATGTTATATTTATTGTAAGGAAAATAGTATGTTCTTCAGGAATGTTACTTACCGTTAATGTACAAGCGGTCATTAGGGACAAGAAATTTCATTATTACATTTTATCGTTTGGTACTTTGAACATTCTACGTTGGCAATGAGTAAGTTAATTGAGAATACATTATTCAAACATAGTAACTATACATTTAAAGCGATAACTTCTTGTATTTACTAACTACCGCGAAAGTTACGACGTTACGGCAAAATACGAGCAGTAGATTAGAACTTACACAGGCTCTATCGAGAGCCTGAATAACTACGAACTTGTTTTCAAATTACTAATGGTTACTAAAGTTGTAACAAGTTAGATAAATGACTACCTGTAAAACTAATTAGCCATTTTAGTAACTTAATCGATATTAACTAAATACTGTAGCTAATATTCCGATTCATTTCCCAGTCCTAAATTATGATGTTTTTGTGCCTTCTCAATGGGACTTAAAAGATCAATTATTATGACAGATGGCTATCCTTAGTTTCACACCAATATAATAATATAGAAACAGATTAATAACCTTCTTACTATTGATAAGATAGAGGCACTGAAACGTTGTGTGATTACCTTTTAAGTACTTCTCCCTCCAGAATGAAGGAGAGCATAGGCAGCGTTTGTCTCACTCAGTAAAAAGTAATAAAAAAATTAAAAGATCTTCACAATGATTTTCTATTATAAAATATATAATAAAAACGTTTATTTCTCACCAAAACCAGAATACATAGTTTATGAATTGATCTACAAAATAGTTAGGTAGTACTTCGGCTAAGGATCGCTGGTGCCCGTGGTAGGCATAATGATGATATGATCTAATGTTCTGGTTAATTAAACTTAAATATATATATTTGTGTATATGTGAATTCGTTTTCCTTAACATTCGACAAAGGCCGGCCTGATTAGAGTTCCTTAGTGTAATCAGGTCACTTGGCGTCACATATCACACAACATACCATCTCAAAATTACAGGAAATACTATTGGAAATATGGGATCTAATGAACTATTGATATTTGTTACATGTTTGGATTATCGGAGGAACGATATTTGAGAGGATCTTTGTATCAACTGAGAGGAAATACCATCAAATCCCACTGCTGTGTCCTTACATATACACGAATAATGCTCTCCACCTTGTATCGCTGTCATAAATTTTTGTTTCTGCTATGTGTAGTAATCACATTGTACCACCACCAGAATCCACTAAACAGATAAATATATATAACAATCCATAAACATCATCTACCCTTCATAATTCTCTTTTAACTGTGCCTGTTACCCAGATAAATGAGATACCATCTTTAAAATCTATCAGAATAAATAAATAAAAGCTTAGTAAGTGGCACTTAATAAAATACAACATATATTAAGCAATATGCTTAATACTGTCCAAATGTAATAAATATTGTATTAAAAAACTGATACCATTATTATTTAAAAAAGAAGTAGTATATTAATAATATAAAGTAGCTGTCAATACATCATTTGTCACATTACATCATAAAAAATCAGTCTAAGTTACAAGTTGGTGTAAAAGACAATGTCCAATAAAGTGCTTTTACATTAAATAAATTCAATTATAAAAAATGTTATTCTACTAAAAAAATGTTTTGTAAAAAATGCTTTTGGGTTAATTTCTGAGTATACTTACTTTTTAGTGTTTATTAAGTTTTTTGTTTGAGTTAGAAAAAGTGTTCGTTTTGGAGGAAATAATAAGTAGTGCAATTAATGAAAGTAAATTCACTTAAAAATAAATTTATGTTTAAACCATATAGAATTACGATGAGCTACGGTGCTACGATAAAAGCTACGGCGAGAAAAAGTAGAACACTTGCCCCATTAGGGAATCTCGTAATCGGTAACATTACATTTCTCGTAAATTACAGCATAATGTTTGTATAAATATTGACCAAGTACAGACCTATGTACTTCTAAAATAAATAGGTACGTCAAAAATTATTTTCATCTGTAGAATATAATTAACTTTGCCTTAGTAAAATATATTCTATGCTTTAGGCACTTGCTACGTAATTTAGGTTCAATGCAGCAAAAAGCAAGACAAAAAAATTAACTACTTTGATAGTCAGTCCTTCACATTAAAACACAGTAAAATATAATTACTTGGTTATTCCATAAACTTATATCAAAAGATCTTAATGACACTGCAAATAGTGCTTACACCATAAAGATTGAATATACTTACGCAATCTAAATTCTGGAAAACAAACAACAGACTATGACATCAACAGCAATAAAACTTTAAACGAATTCAATACTAACATTGACCGATTTGAAAGTATTGATCGACAAATCGATGGCAAACAACATGATTATCGAGAAACTAATAGAGCCGATCATTTATAATTAAGAATAAGAAATTGCCGGGTGTGTAGCAGGTGGTGATTCTCACTGGATTGACAACGCTATTGGTGGACACCACTTTGAAAGTAACACGTCACTACAGAAAATCGTGTACATGACGCTGAGTTCTTAAATCGATCATTTAGTCTATAGTAAGTGTAAAAGGTACACGCTTCTGTAATTTTCGAAAAATGAACCAAGATACTTAGCTGATTATTTAGCTGGATTATTTTGATTTCTGTGGAGAAACAACTGAATTAAGTCAAGGTAAAAATAAAGATTTTAAATATAATAACAAGAAGTCTAAATTAATTAAAATAATAAATTTTAACTGAATAGCAATATTAGAGTTAAATACGAAGTGTTTGCCAAAGAATAAATAACACTTTATTTACATTAAGCCAGAAGACGACACAGATTATCTGTTTTCTTTTTCAGATGATGGGTAAAGTGAAGACCCAGGGTCTGGTGTCAGACTTGATGCCAAACATCAAGCTGATGCAGTTAGCTGGCCATTTTCTCTTTAACTACCATTCAGGTATTTTTCTTTAGTGCTTACAATCACAATTAATATCCATCTCTCTCATGTTCATTAATATCAGTCTCTTTGTAGTAATAAAATAACATCTTTTCACTAAATTCATATAAAAGTATATACGGTACTTACATCAAAGACTTTTTTCTTTAATTGTCTGTTTTTCTTTTATCAGACTGTTTGTTCTGGCCAATGATTAGCCAGAGCCAGAACGGCCGAACCAATTTTGACGGGACTGTCGCTTGCAAATAACTGATCATATAAGAAGGAACTTAGGCTGCTTTTATAGACTATTTTTGTCCAGTGGCTTTGTACGCAGTTGTTGTTGTAAAGCTGAACACCGTGGGCTCAGCGGGTTATTTAATAAAAATGAAAAAAATAAATTAGATATTATACAAAATAGTTGCAAATCTTAAAGAAGAAACAGAAACAAACTAAATGTTTGATTCAATAAAAAAAATAAAAAGCATTCACACCATTTGCATCAGCACAAAACACATAAGTAAACTAGCTGAGCCAGCAAAGTTTTTTTGGCATATATATTTAAAAAAAATAGGGGTGGATCACCCTTAACATTTAGGGGTATGGAAAGTAGATGTTGGCTAGTTCTCAGACATACCCGAAATGGAATGGCCCACAATTCCTTTGAGCTTCCTGAATATTAAGGAGCCCTAAAGCATATGCGACTTACTAGGTCATTAGAATCGTGGGTTCTGGGAAAGTTATTTTCCATGTACTGGCTTCTAGATCTAGTACTTCATTTGTTCTAATTTTCAACTTATCAATATATACTAGCCCCCTATAACCCGCCCCAGCTTGAAACCCTCTCTTTACGTAAAATATAATAGCCTATGCTATTCTGAGAAGATTTGTGACTTAATTTTTTCCGACCTTTTCAACAAGTATATTTATATACTTTATCCAAAATACTCAAATAAATATCAAATTGCTTGTGGAAACTTTCCTCAAGAATCTGTATATCTATTGGCAAAAACCGCATAAAAGTCCGTGCAGTAGCTTTTGTTTATCGCGAACAGACAGACAGGCAGACGCGATGGAGGACTTTGTTTCATAATATGTAGTGATTATAATAATTATTTTCAAGGGAATTAACGCGATCACTTATTTAAAGGTATTACATAACTCAGTCAGCCTGTAACCACGTTCAATGCAACCTGGTCCAAGCGTCAGGCAAACCAGAGGTATATAATACCTTTAAATAAATGACCATGTTAATTCCTGTGAAAATAATTATTATGCCATGAAACGCGAAAGTTTGAAATGTAGCATGTACGTATTTAGAAATGCTAGGGATCGCTTATTGGTCGAAAGTTGACTATAATTATTTTGTTTCCATTTCTGCGCTCTTCCTCCTTATAAACTTGAACGGTGCCAAGTTTCATACTCCTGCGTTAGCACAATTTTCGTTGAAGGGCTTAAAGTATTTCATTTACGTATTAGTCTATAGAGTTAATTGTTTTTTTCATCTTTTGGCATAGAACAGGCTCTGCCTTATTCTAGATTAGACGGTTGAGTGTGAGATTTGTGATCTTAATTATCAGGACTTTAAACTTGTCAGAATATTGTAACAAGTTGCTGAAATTGCGAATAATTAATTCTAATTTACGTGTTTACAGAAAATGGGGGTATGTCAGTACTTCTTCGTAAGGTCTACGCTAGTATCCATGCCATTCTTATTGTCATCAATTTTGTGTGCATGGGCATCAATATGGCTCAGTATTCCGGTGAAGTCAACGAACTGACAGCAAACACCATCACAGTACTATTCTTTGCGCATACCATCATCAAGCTCGTATTTTTTGGTTTGAACTCTAAAAGCTTTTACAGGTAAGTAACATTTCAATATGTCGGTAACTATACAAATAAATAAAATTGGAGTGTCTGTTTGTAATACTAAAATAACCCCTTATAAAAAATGAATAAGTATGAATACACGATACATATACCAAAATAGCATTTTTTACCATTTTTGTCTGTCTGTTTGTTCGGTTTCTCTAAGGAACGGCTGGACCGATTTTGACGTTTGTTTGTGGAACCTTTTATAACAAGCCGAAATCAAAACTTATTAGGAAAATGTACTAGTAAATTATGTATCACTTAAGTCTAAAGCAAGAACCGTATAAATTCATATATCGATAATATTTTTCTAACTCGAGGTTTCTCTCGGTTTTTCACCTGAATTCTCGCTCTGAAACCTTCAGAGAAGGGGAGGTTCGGATTGCCTCGTTTTTAAAAGTACTGTGTCCCCTAAAACTTTCGAGAGTATTGTGGATGTAAAATATGTTAATGCCTGTATCTAATTTATTTATGTATTATTAAACATTAATGAATAAATATAAATAACAAATAAATAAATATTTTCGGACAAAGCCATCTAGTCCCAAACTAAGCAGAGCTTGTACTATGACTACCAAACCACGGATATTAATACATATATATACATTTTTTGTAAACACATACATATTATAAATAGAAAACACCCAAACTCCGAAACAAATATTTGGTCCGACTTAGGAATCGAACCCGAGACCTCTAGCACAACAGTTGCATACGCTACTACTGCGCCACCGAGGCAGTCAAAGTATGTATCTTTTAGCTATGTATATCTATGTGTACTTTTAGCTACCACGCGTGTGGTTTCTATTTCAGTTAGGACGGGTTACGTTACGTTTAGCTAACGTATATATATTATTATAATATTGAATTATTAGATTATTGTAGAAATTGGAACGGAATGTCAGATATTGGATTTCCTATCGCACAAATTAATTGAGGAAGAATAATTATGTTATGTATTTGGGTTTACTTGTTTTGATTTGCTACTTTAGCTTGTTTTATTTGGACCCCGTGGACACCCGCAACACCAGAGGGGTCACAAGTGCGTTGCCGGCCTTTGGGGAATAGGGAGAGGGATGGGGGATCGGTTGGGGTATAGGCCTCCGTTATCCTCATTCACTCGGTGAAACACAGCATACGCTGTTTCATACCAGTTTTCTGTGAGGTCGTGATATCACTCCGGTCGAGCCGACCCATTCAGCAACATATTTGTAAAATCTTTGTATTACAATATTTGGAGAATTGCTCATAAATAGCTCGTAGCCCTCTTAACTGCATTCTGAGGCCCGATTCTGATTCTATGGTCCCATGTTGAAAATCGATGGGTTATGTGAACCACCAGGAGACCTCTTAGAAAGATATAGGGGCGTAAAACATTGACATTTAGCATTACACCGTCACTTGTAACCTGTCCCACTGAGTACTGGGGAATGAGAGGCGGTAATAACCCTCGATGGAACATCGAAAGTGACTAGCATGTGTTCATGCTAGTCACTTTCCATGAAATAATTTGTTTCCCAGCTTAATAATAACAATATAATAGCGCTTAGCGTATGTGACTGTTGATTAACATCTTTCGGGTTCGATTCTCAAGTAGGACCGAACGGGTTGTTGGATTTTTCTTACAATAAATTCGTAATAATAGCCTGGAGTGTGGCAGTTTGGCAGTGTTTCACGCCCCTGCTATGGGGTCTATGTTGAACCATCGGTTTCTGCTCTCATGAACATATATAGGAATTGTTATTAATATGCTAATAACTTGTTCGAACTTCGAATTCATTTCGCCCTGAGAGGTATCTATATACCTATCTATTGTAGGTTTACATAAATGATTGTTCACGGAATTGAAGCATTTGCATTCGTTCAAAATATTTGTCTGCTTCGAGTTCATTCCAACAGACAATAAAGTGGAATACTTTAATAAGTTTTTGAGAATGTTGAAGCAGAATCCTGCATTAAATATTTCGTCCGTTGCAAAGAGAATGGAAGGAAATTAATTTAATACTCGTGTTGTTCTCGTTACCAGCCTCCTTAATTTAAATTTGTATTCATTAATATGATTCTTATGTGTTTTCCTTGGTTTATATTCACATTGGTTAAAGTAATATTAAAGATCAGATATCAAATATATATATTTCAATTAAGTGGTTTTGTCTTTTAATTATAAATTTTACTAGTGACTAACTTGAATATCCAGCACTCGATACACTATGCTCTTTCGAAAGGTCACAATCGAATGAAATAAGTATTTGGTTTATTCGATTTTTGTAGTCACCAACCACGCATAAATATATATTTTTAAATATTGAAATTTACATCGTATTTCAAAAACACCACAGAATAATAGTATTAGATAGATAACATAGCGACCTCGCGGAAGCTAGGTGTGTTAAACAATGTGAGACGGTTCTTTTCACCCGAGCATCAATGTATTCTTTACAAGACCCAGGTTCACTCGTGCTTGGAGTACTGTTCTCACCTTTACGATGGTGCTGCACAGTACCTGTTTGACGCTCTTGACCGGTTGCAGCGGCGAGCGATCCGTATTGTGGATAGTCCCGAAGCGACCGAGACCCTTGAGCCTCTGTAGTTGCGTAGAGATATCGCCTCCTTGGCAGTCCTCTATCGCCTTTACCATGGAGAGTGTTCTGAAGAGCTCTTCCAACTGATTCCCCCCTCTCCCTTCCTCTACAGAATAATACGTACCGGCCTTGGAAGTCACCGCTTTAAAGTGGAAGACATACGTTCTCGTACTCATCGCTTCGGTGCTTCCTTCCTGTGCCGAGCGGTCAAAACTTGGAACTCACTACCAGCGCACGTGTTTCCTTCCCACAATGATCCCGGGTCCCTTAAGCGGGGCGTGAAAAAACATCGCACCAGGCCACCATAGTGCGGGTCACACTACTGCATTGTTATTTTTCGCATTGAGGGTGGTGACCACCACTCTTGGGTTCTGCTCATGCTTTCCATCAGGCAGGGCAGAGTCATTTTGACAGCTTTTACATAAAAAAAAGAAAATATAAAAGGTTTTAGAGTATAAAATAAACTATCAACAAAATCCTGTTGTTTATGCTAAAAAAATAGCTTTATTGTTTTTGAAATTATTTATTTTGTGATCTGAATTCTTTTCTTCTCATCTCAGTTTTTACTCGTTTTCTTCAACGTATTTGCTATTAATATATTAATTATGTCTGACTTTTACTACCTTAATGTACAGCGTGGGTATACTTGTTTAAATCTGTAATTAAAAACGAAAATACGTTGTTAGCCCTGATTCCAGATAAACAATTTTGTATCGATAATTATGTTCATTAACAAAGATAACAAGTAATTCCAGGAATATCTATTGCCAGGAATCCCCCGAAGCAATACATTACAAACATTACTAATTAGGTACCAAGAGAGAGGTCTTGTATTTGTTTTGTTTGTACACAAAATAAATTACATCTAATAAAAGGTTTCAATAAATATAACGATTTTACGTACACAATTACGTTTACACAATAAACTTGAACAAAGTAGAAATATAATTAGCCAGTCTAAATTTAAACTACACTTACAGTTTAATTATATTTTGAGTTTCTTAGAGTTTACGTGTATAAGTATAGAAAATAAAATAATAATACATACTAAAATAAAAAAGAAAATGATTTAAAGGTCATTTTAAAAAAAAGAATAGTTTTACCCGATCAATAAACTGCGGGCCCGTGTCGAAAACTGATGGGTCATGTGAACCACCAGGAGACTTTGGCCTGTAGTCTAAACGATAGACGAGGATGTTGTGTAGCGTGCTATGGTGTTGCGCAAAATTATTTTATTTATACTCTTGATGGTCGGTACTTTGTGGGAGTGGTTAAACTATTCTAGAAATAAACTCAATAGTATGTTTGTAACCTATGATAACATTATTAAAGGTTACAAATATACCAGTGATTTTGCCCCGTGACAGCATGAGGCGAAACCGGTCATGATTTAAGTAGATTAAATATTAGAATACGTACAAGTGAGTATAATTTTAGAATGTAACAAAGATATTTAAATATTATATGCATTTGTTCTTTTGTTTTCCTAGAACTTTGGCCATATGGAATCAATCAAACAGCCACCCATTATTCACGGAGTCCGATGCTCGCTACCATCAGATAGCGCTTACCAAGATGAGAAGGCTTTTATACTTTATCTGTGGAATGACTGTGTTATCGGTTATTAGTAAGTGAAAATATTGTTCTTTACTGTTGGTTTTATCAAGAACATCCCTTTAATAGTTGAATAGGAAATGATTTTTGGAGTTTAGCTAATATACAATTTAGGACAACAAACAAAAAAAATAGTGGCTCAAACGACTTGTTGCAGGTAATCTTTAGTGTAGTACTAAGTAGTATGTAGTAAGTGAGCATAAAAAAGTATGTTTCTGTGACGACTTCCACATACAGTGGCAACGAAAACATTTGATAGCGCTATCTACCGAAGATACGTTGAACTACCGAGTAACGATGGAAACGAAGAAACTACCAATCCTGAATCGCGCAATAGAAGTTCTCGCGTCGATTAGTGTATATACAACAAATAGGCCTGGTCGGAGGATCCTCTTTTTGTGTTAGACGGACATGCAAAACCTTCCCTCTACAGTCCCAAGTTATTCTACCTCTACAAACAGATTTCACAGAAAAATCCTTCAACAAAATTGCTCTTGACACGCTCAAGGGCTTTGTTAATCTTAGAACATCGCTTCTTGAAGCATTGCATTTTATTCCAGCGTTTCTAGAGAACACTGTCATTCCTATTAATCTATCAACTGCCTTCTACAATCTACTGCCATGTGATTTCTCCTTAGCAAAGAGATTTTGGTCTACTGTAGCACGCTGACCAGATGGCTGGTATTGGGGTTATTTCAAGTTTTACTTCTCTCTTCGGTGTTGAAGTCCTGTCTCCACTAGATGGATAGGGGTCGTGATACGTCGGAAAAGAGAAAAATAGATTATCTTAAAAATCCTCCATCTTAATACATGTGTATGCTAGTTCTAATTTTAGAGTGTTGTTAATTTTCAATTTCTATTGCAGGCTGGGTAACCCTAACATTTTTCGGTGAGTCAGTCCGTATGATTACCAATAAGGAAACCAACGATACCTTGACTGAACCAGTTCCAAGGCTGCCCCTGAAGACTTGGTACCCTTTCAACGCTTCCGGAGGTTCCATGTATATCATTGCCTTCGCTTTTCAGGTGAGAATGATGTTATAAATAATGATTTTCATCAAATTAATTTTCATTTGTTAATTTTTTGATTTTTTCCTTGAGTAACCTTTCACTTGTTGTATATAAGGAATTACTTCTTAAGTCGTAGACAAATAGACCCAATTGAAAGAAGAAGAAAATATTATTATATTATAAAAAAATATAAATTAATTCATAAGATATGGTTTTATTCGAAGGCTTCTTTTAATTTTACCATTGTTATTATTATTAAATCAGTTCTTAATGATAAATACAAAAGTTATCCCTACTTAATTCCCTATAATACTGGCCACAATAAAATACTTAAAAAAATCGGTCGGTTAATAGTAAAACAACATGTTTATGTGAAAACTTAAGTAGCAGCTTGTTGAGCTTCTGAAAAGGGTTTCCCTACCAACGTAGCGTGACCAGAGTTAATTTTGTCCACACAATGTGGCATGGGTCTTGTAAATTGGGTGTTTATGTTATTGCTGCTTTCCTAGAAAAAACTAAAGGACTGTTTATATGACAAGCCGAGCCAGTTCTGTACTTAGATTTGATACAATTAACGGTTATGCAATTTAACGATATAAACGTTGATTTATGTACATTTACAATGTAACAATCTGCTGGGCTCGGGTCTCCTCTCAGGGGAGGGTTAAGCCCATACGTCCCCACGCTGGCCAAGTGCGGGTTGGGGACTGGCAAGACATCGTTGTGGGTACGTAATCTTACCATTGGATGTTTTTAAGCCACCCAAAGGCCTCCAACTAAGTTACACGACTATTATCCTATGATAACAACCGATACCGACTGTTTGACGTGACCTCCGAATCACAGAGACGCTCACCGTTACATGCCACCAGCGGTGACCCATCCAGGTACTGACCGCGCCGTCAATGATTACCCTCGGTGATTCTTTCTAATCACTGATTGCAACTGGGCTATGGCTATGAGCGAACAGTATACACTAATATATGCTGTTATTGTTAAATACTCTGATTTATGAAATTGTATTTTTCATATCAGAAATGTGACGTAGATATTCTTTGTCACCTAGAAATCTGTCGTTTGAGAAAGTAATAACAAGATCACAAAGAGGAGATCTTCAAAAACATACACTATGCTATGGTACAAAATACTCCCTTAGGAAAAGAATTGTGATATTTGAAGTATTTTTGCTATCCAAAAGCTAACATTCTATTTGTAATTTATACGCTTGTATACCCCTTAGAAACAGGTTCCAAGAAAATGAGTATTTCAAACAGCTATTTCTCAGTATAATATTCACTAACATCGTGCCTGTTAAAAATAATATATGGCTTTGTTTAAAAATCGCTACTTCTGTCTAAAATATTAATTGTAGTAAAAATAAATGTACATATTCTGTGAACGTTATATTTATTTTACCATTGTTATTTTAATGCTAAGTATACATAAGTTTAATATTTCAAAAGGGGCTTATGTATCATTTACCGTTACTAAAACTAGTTTTAAGTGAGTAGTAATTAAATTAAGTTTCATTGCTTTTTACCCGACTGAGAAAGAATGAGAGTTATGTTTTTTTAATGTATGTATGTATATTTTTTGGCACGCCCTTGAGCCTAAATGGCTTGTCGTGTTTTTATGTCAGTGGTGTCAATAGATTCATCTTAGTCGTGGGAGTGATAGTGGGTACATTAAAATTAAAAAAACAAAACAAAAATTTTACGCAGTCGGGTTTTTTTTATTTATACTTGTATGTATAATACTTGTTTTTGATTCTCTATCTTAATCTTACCTGTTTTGATGTATTGGTAGTAAAATTGCTTTTTTGCATTTTGATAAAAACGAAGGTAGCATTGGCTGACTTTGTGTTCATATCTGTTATATGGAGTCTATATCACATACTGTGAAGAGGCCCACCTGACAAGACACAAGAACAAGAAACCTGTTAACAAGAGCTAATTAGTGTTAGAAATATTGTGGCTTTTCAATATTATTAATTGCAGATTGGTTCAACTTATTTTGGGCCATCGCTTACAATATTCCCACAATGAAAGTCGTTTTACAACTAATAATTCCACTTTTGAAACGGTGATAAAGATAATTGCTATAAAAGTCCAATAAGTTACTTTACTTGAACAGGTATACTGGCTTCTCTTCTCCATGATAATACCAAATCTAATGGACGTGATGTTCTGTTCCTGGCTGATCTTTGCTTGCGAGCAATTACAGCATCTGAAGGCAATCATGAAACCCCTCATGGAACTTAGCGCTTCTTTAGATACATACAGACCTAATACCGCTGAGCTGTTCCGGGCTTCATCTACAGGTACTTTACAAACTACTGTCTCGAATATTTAATGATCATATAAAATAATATCATCGAGTATTTTTCATTATACTCCATTCTTCCGTTACTTAAATTAATTTCATGTTTTTATTTTTGCTTTTTATTCTGCCTGATGGAAAGCTAAAGCAGAATCCAAGAGTGGTGATCACCATGCGCATTACGAATGCAGTCAATGCGATAATGCAGCATGGTAAACCACAGTATGGCGGCCAAGTGATGCTTCTGCATCACTGGGCCTCCCGTCTCGCACTCACCAACGAAACACTACAGGACGAACGCTGTCATTTTACGATGATGCTGATAGTGTCATTTTTAAGAAGGATAATGGACATGCTGTGAAAACATTGCGTTATTTTTTTATTATATTTCCAATATTTTTATTATAAATTCTTAAAATACGTATATGAAACAGAGCATAACATTTACGGCAGTAGTAACTTAACAAATGAAGTCAGTCCTGTTCCTCCATGTTAGGGTCTGAAATTATGACTTCAATTTTGCCACAGAATAACTTAATTACTTCCATTACGGAATTATTTAACGAACAATAAGGTAAATATGATTTTAACTTTAATCAGAAAAATCAGAAAAAGTTCCCGATCCCGTTGAAATGGATATTCGGGGAATATATTCCACGCAACAAGACTTTGGCATGACACTTCGTGGCGCTGGTGGTAGGCTGCAGAACTTTAACGGTTCCACAAACAATCCTAATGGCTTGACGGCAAAGCAAGAGATGCTGGCCAGGTCAGCGATCAAATATTGGGTGGAGCGTCACAAACATGTTGTAAGGTAAGCTATGCAGATTATAGTAATAATATAATACCTTTAACCTCGGAAATGCCTTAAACGTTTTTTTTTATTTAGTATGCAGGGGGCTTCGGGTGCGATAAATCGATCTAGCTATGATTCATTATTTATAAATTTACTAAAAAATAAAAATAGCGATAAAAGCTCGGTTATCCTGGTACTAATATTTATTGCACAGAAACAAATGCAATTTTTTTTTACGAATAAACTAGGATAAGTTAAAAAACGAACCTGAGAAGAACGTAGAACAATGTGAACGCAGTATTTCTTTGTAAAATGATGCTCTTTTTTACATTATATTGATCCGAGTATCGTAAACTATAATTAAGTAAGTATTAAGTCTCTTTTACTTTTGTATTTTTGAAACTATTACATTACGCCCTAACACTTTATTGTTAAGTGTTATCACATAAATTGAATATAGTGTGTACCTGTAATGGGCTCGCATACTAGGGAATATTTGTGTGGAATATTTTTAAGAGAGAGTGTCGTATGTGTGCTGTTGGTATACCATGTGGATTAATAAATAAATAAAAAATTGAACAACTCTGACAGGTTTTATGTTACGGAGCCTCCATAAAACCTGGGCTGCCAAGATTAGAGCTGCCTTAGGGTTTCAAAGGCTAAAATGAGATTGATAATGTACAAAATAAAAATAAAAACGTTATAACACTTTTATTTTTTGATAGAGAATCATTAGTCAATAACAACAGGATCAACAATGGTTGATATCTGTTTCATTTACAAATGTTCTGTCAGCTATAAATATAAATCTATAATTGTTGTAGTCAAACATCTGACAAAATCGATGTGCAGAATTAGTTTCTTGACAAGTATTTAGTAACAATTTTATAAAAGCAAATTACCGAATAAGCAACAATAACAAATAAGTATACGTATTCAATGTTGCATGCACACAATATTCCTAATACACTCCACATCGGCCGCCAACGAGGACAAAGTGAATTATTTCATTAATCATGTGAGAACAATACATGTGCTGTTTATAATCGATAATACAAAGATATACTATATTATATAGTAATTTATTTTATGGAATAAGGGGCACATAGGCACATGGTCCATCTGAACTGAGTCTGTGACTAGCGTCGCACCGTGAACACCTGCAGCTCAAAAGCAACAAGATCAGCTGGCAATAGGCTCAGATCAAGTAGTAGAGCTTTGGATTTCAGTTACCTCAACCACTTGGACAAATGAACCGAAATAAAATCTCAACAAAGGAGGGTAATATATTATAAGTTTTATACGAAGACTAGGGTGATACTAGGAGAGGTCCCTAAGTTTTAATAACTGATGTTCTCTCCTACTTGAGGTGCAACTACACAAGTTAAGTCTTCGTTTCAAGGGCCCGATTCCGACATACCATCCCACGGAATACACAGTAAATTGGAATTAAGAAAGAGGAATATAAGGCTATTTAGGTTTAGAACTGCGGGAAAACTCTATTAAAAATTCAATCAATAATGATTTATTTCTTTATTTGTAAATGTAAAGCAATACATACACGATGGTGCGCCTGACAGGTTTGCCTGCACAGTTACACCCGTCAGGTATGCTTGAGCTGAGTAGAGCACACACTTGTACAGTTGTGCAACATCAACGCTCCGGTTTACCTGTAAAGTTTAACTGTGCAGGCAAACCCGTCAGGTATACCCTAACGTGTATGGCTTCCTTAACATAATAGGTATATGAATCCGAGTTACATATTTTTATAACCATTTAATGAAGAAATATTGGATGTATTACTGCTAATCTATAACCACCCATCGTATTAATATCTCTTAATTTAGAATAATAATAGCTAGAAGTTTTAAATCAGGTTCTAAATAATCATTACCGCAATTCGAGAAACTAAACGTAATAGGGTAATGAAGAGATTTGTCCATATTTATCGCCTAGACATACATTGGAAACGTCTAAATTAGATATGATATCAGTCTTCTATCGTCTAGACCGTTCACTTGATGATAAATCTAAATAACTTATCAAACTGCGATTGGAAAATATGAATTATAATTAGGTAGTTTGGTTGTAATGTTATTTTAACAGTTGATTTAGACCATCTCGAAATCTTAAACTATTTGCGAATCCTTTGCTACAGCTCCTCATATTTCCTTGCCAAGTTCAGAAACTGTAAACTTGTGAGGGTCGTTGTGGTCAGTGTTAATCGAGTACAGACCAACTACAAACTTAAATGTCCTCTAGCCACCACCGAAGAAACAACCATCTTAAAGGACCTAACTAATTTGCGGTCCGAAGCAGTTGCGAGCTGAGACATTGACAAAGTTTGAGAAATCAAGTTAGGATTTGTACTGAACGGAGGTTTTGTAACTTTTGTGGTAATATATTGTAATGAGTAAATTTCTTATGGAATAGGGGCAAACAAGAAGACGTATCGCCTGATGGTAAGCGATTACCGCTGCCCATGGACACCCGCAACACCAGAGGCGTCATAAGTGCGTTGCCGGTGTTGGGGAATGGGGGGGACCCTTTCCTTCCAACTGACACAGGTGCTTTCCGGGCACGCTTGCTTCGGGAAGTACCTGCACTCGGTTGCCAGGAAGGAATTGATTCCCGCCTGCCACCACTGCGACTGCAGTGAAGACTCGGCCCAGCACACGCTGGCAGTGTGCCCCGCTTGGACGCCGCAACGCCGGGCCTTCACTGCAGTCATCGGAGGAGATCTCTCGCTACCGTCGTGCACTCCATGGCCGGTGGCGATAGCAGATTTACCGCGGTCGTGACCTTCTGCGAGATGACTTCCTCGCCGGAGGCGCGGAGAAGGCCCGGGAGGACGATCTCCACTCGGACCCGATCCGCCGCTGGCTAACCGGGTGGCGGACACGTTTACCAACGCCTCATGCCACCCTGAGTGTGGCCGTGGTTGGGCGGGTGGGGTTTTCCCCTCTATCTGCTTTACAGGCCAGCCGCGAGGGGGCGACGTTACGCGTGTGCCGTACGTCGCCTAATTTGAGAGTTTTTACCATCACACGGTGCCCGCTTCAGTGCGGGCAGGCGCTCGGAGGGGTCCGGATGGCGTAAGAAAGCGGTTCCCGGATCCCTCCCGTCTCAGGCGCAGAGTGGCACACCGTGTGGTTTTGTCGGATCGATTCGAAACACGGTGGGGTGAAGGCTAGAAGGGGTTACCACATGCAAAAAAAAAGGGGATGGGGGGAAGGGTTGGTATATAGGCCTCCAGTGTCCCCACTCACTCGGTGAAACAGCGGTTGAGTGGGGATACCGGTTTTCCTTGAGGCCGTGGTATCACTCCAGTGGAGCCGGCCCATGCATGCCGAAGCGTGGCTCTTCCACGGCAAATTAATTAAGTTTGTAAAAATAATACAGAATTGTTGCGTATTTTTTATATATTTGCTTAACTAAGATATATCTTATATCTATAAATCAAAAGGTAGTAAACAGTGCTATTCTACTAAAATAATTATCAAAGATGATGATCCACAAATCGTGAGATACCAACAAAAATGGACAAAAATAAGAAACAATCAAAAATTTTTACAGCATAGTTTTTGCCCAACCTATTTATATAACTGCAATCATTTTCAAAAAAGCACAAGTTGGTAAATAGAATACAGAAAATCAGAAAAATCGTGAAATAAAACCAAATCAAGATATTAAACAACTAGTTTATTATGTTATTTTAGTTTACAAACATTGTTTGGTATCGGGTAATTTAATAATAAAATACATTCGGAATACATATCATGTAAGTCCATGACCTGGCACAGGACCAGTGTAGTATATTCTTACCTATATGGAGGCTTGTTGTTAGCAACTTGATCATCTGTTTGAATTAAGCACAATTATGTTTATTAGTCTGTAAGCCTTCTTCAAAAATAAATAAATAAGTACCATTGATACTGAAATGTTACAAATATACCTAGTGAACTTTGAATAAACATGTTTTTCCCGCAGAATGTCGTGACAGCAAATATTTAAAATAGATGCATGAACATGTCAATCCGCATTATTCTCCATGGTTTCATGTTAAATATTAATGTGTTTACTAGAAAAAATTATAGGTACAACTTTTTACATTCAAATCCTAGATAGCATAGTTAAAACGTGGGAGAGCCACGCATGCATCAGGCATGCATTCGGCATGCATGGGTAGGCTCGACCGGAGTGATTCAACGTCCTCACAGAAAACCGGTGTCAAACAGCGCCTGCGCTGTGTTTTATCGAGTGAGTGAGGATACCGGAGGCTCTTAATCCACCCTTACCCTCATCCCCCTCCCCATCCCCCAAGGCCGGCAACGCACTTGTGACGCTTTTGGTGTTGTGGGTGTCCATGAGCGGTGGTAATCGTTTACCATCAGGCGATACGTCTGCTCGTTTGCCACCTATTGCATAAAAAAATCCTTAGGGTGATATCTAAAAATTATATTTTTACCCAACTGCGGCGAAGTATTTTGGCCGTCTATGTACGCTCCACCGTATTGCTGGAATTACTGAATCGATTTTAATGAATGTAGGTGTCTTAAAATTCGTAACAATGCCCCGAGTGAAACAGGGGCTGGTTAAATTTTATCAAAAGTTTTTAAGTAGTTTAGGCTCCATTTTGTAACTTTTAAACAATGTTATCTAATTTTATTAACACGGTTAATAATCTATTTTAATACCTGATTTCTTTCTGTAAAGCATTATATATTTACTAGCGTTATAGTAATGATTTTTAAGACAACTTCCTCACTAGAAATGAACCATATGTTCCGGGAGACTACAATATACTGGGATAGGACACGACGGTGCATTTGTTAAGTTTCAGTCTTTACAATTAAAACGAAGCAAGATAAAAACATAATTTATCACTTCTTTTCTATTTCCATTTCATTTTCTATAAATTCTGACTAAATTAAAATGAAACTACTAGATTTCTTTAAAAATATATGTAGTAATGTGATATAGTTAGGTATGAGTTTCATATTTTGCTTTCACATTTGAAACACGAATAAAAACAATTTTATTCATTAAATACTTCATTTAATAATCTAAAATGTTATCTTAACTTGACCTTTAAAACTTTGGTCATTATTTTCAATTGTACTATAGGTAAAAATTTTTAGGAACGAATATGTATAAGTTAAGTGATGTAATACTATTTCACGTGATAGCAGATATATATGTACATAATACTTCTTGGGCTTTTAAATTTATATAGTGATAGCCTCAATAGCGATTTTATGGGCTTGACGGTGTCTGAATATATATAATATCAATTATGTGGATGTCATGGCGTTGCCGGCCTTGTCTGCGGGGAAATCGGTTACACTTGTGACTAAATACATAATAAGTAGATTTTTTTCTTTTTTTTACGTCTCCCGCATTAGGAATATACATTATGGGGATCTTTACAAACATACATGAAACGGACACAAAGTACACCCAGACTTAGAACAACAATTTATGAATCACACAAAGTGTTGTCCCATGTAGGATTTGAACCCACAACACTTGGCGCGGTAGGAAGCGGTGTAGCGACCATTGAAACCACTATGCCAACCGTGTAGTCCTATATTATTATTTTTATGTAAGTAATATAGTATTAAATATATAAGCATCATTAGTGTTAATGGAATTAGAGTGAATATTTGAGCCATCACTTTAGTATCATCGTATCTAAAGCATTGGACGGATTTTAATAAAAAACCTTAGGGGTAAAGTAGACGTTTAGAGTATTAAAATAAACTGAAATTCCATAACTATCGATTATAAAAATGTAGCATATAATTAAAACATTCATCAACTACAAAATCACTGACCAGCTACAAACAAGGAAACAACTAACTACGATGCCACACCACCAACGCTTACGATGCCACAAACAGACAGATATCAGACTCCAAATGCCCATCTTATTTAAGTTATTTAATAATAGGTGATTCTTTAATTTTATGTTCTACAGGCTCGTAGGATCTATTGGTGACACATATGGAACTGCTCTTCTGTTTCATATGTTGGTCTCGACCATCACACTCACTCTGCTGGCATATCAAGCGACAAAGGTAAGTATATCTACAAAAAATACACAATTTCTTAAGTAATTAATAAATTACAGAATATGATGCGGCTGCACCACTGCACAATGCAGTGAAACAAACAAGAAAATAAGTACAACTTACCGCACGGCCCAGTCGCTATCCAAAGCGAAAAGTAGTTTATAGTTTTTAAAAAAATTGTATGAAAGGGGAATATGTACTGTATTTTAAAGCATAAGTTTCGTTTTCCATTATACTGTATGCAAAAAACTCGAAACAAAGATGCTGCTTGCAGAAGATCAATCGTATTTCAACAAAAAACATCGATCACTTGTTCCTTTGAACTGAAATTGGTGTCCAATAAAATCGCATTGTAGTTTTGATATGGTTTTTTATAATATCAATAGTATTGAAATTTGTGATCTATTTATAAAAAAATACTTTTAACTAAGGTCTAGACGAGTTTTGTACGGTGGAGTTGAATCATGAAACTTATGTCTTAGTTTCATTTATATGATAGGTACTATTAGTTGGCTGGTAACTTATCAGGTTTACGTCCATTTCAATAATCCCATTTCAGTAACAACCTTTATCGAGAAAGGATAAAAATCTGGGTCAGCCAGATTAGTAATCGACATGACTTCTTTTTGTAGAAGAATTTCGGTCAGAATTTTCTTACATGTTTCTTATCAGGGAAATACTGCCAATCATAGTTGCCGGTCAATAAAATATCATCAATAGTCTTATTGACTTGTGAATGTATGAAAAGCCTGATCGGAATATTTTTATTAAAATATTCACAACTACATATGTGCGTGCGATAGAACAGGCGCCTTTGAATAGGATGGGTAGAAGGTAATTAAGTAAAGAAAAACAAATTAGTGAGGTAAAGTTAAGCCGATCGCGAGAGGGTCGATCGATTCGACACCGCTATTTCAATCCTGATTATCGTAATTTAGTCTCGGCTCCATTCTTACAAGGTAAAATTACTGTTAACATTTATTAAAGACCCTCGTAAGGTTAGCAGTTATTGTATGTGACCACCAATTATTAAATAATGGGTTCGATTCTCGGGTTGGGTTGTTCAAAAGTTTTGCAGCAAGTTTGTTGTCAACTTGACAATAATATCATTAAAACGCTAAAGAGCGTGGCCAAAACAAAATATTAGCAAATAATAGTACAGATAAAAGCGTTAGCAATTGTAGAAAGAGAATCGATGCTAAACATCTTGGCTAAGGGGGCAGTTGCCCCAATGACGGCGTAATTGCTTGTTTATAAAACCCGTCTAGTCTTAGTCACTTTATTATTTTCCTGCTTCCCCGTTACCTTGAAACTCTATAAGCATCAAAATAATTGGTTGCTTACTTTCAGATTAATGGTATTAATGTGTACGCATTTAGTACCATAGGCTACCTGAGCTACACTCTTGGCCAAGTGTTCCACTTCTGCATCTTTGGTAACAGACTTATTGAGGAGGTTAGTGTACTTAACAATAATAATCTCACAGTTCTCATAAGCGGCTGTCTGAATCGTCTAATCCTAAACTGAGCCTAACTAAAACTATAAGGGAGAGTCACGCTTTGGCATGAATGGGCCGGCTGGACCGAAGTAATACCACGGCCTCACAGAAACACGGTGTGAAAAAGCGCTTGCACTGTGTTTCACCAACTGCGTGAGGATACCTTAGGCTCATACCCCAGCCTCTTCCCCTCCCCACCCAAAGCAACGCACTTGTGACGATGCGTTGGCTCGTTTGCCCCCTATTCCATAAAGTCGTCCTATGGTAACCATACCACTGACAAACTCACATAATGATTTGGGAGGGATTGAAATGACGATATTAATGAGTCTATCTAAGAGCAATTTAATTTACTTGTGGAGATACGGGTATCATGTCCCTCTAACACAAAAGGGGAATCCTCTGACCAGGCGAGGGGATGACATCCGGCTGGCCGCAGCCCCATGCTTGAATTTTCAGAGTTGTTTATATGCCTTAGCATTAGCGGAGAAATAATTTCTATATCGTAATACAGGCTTAGTACTTACTCTGTAGTTTGTTACGTCGTAGTTCGATGAGTCTTCGATCACTTGCACTGCCGTATGTTGTCTTGCACTACTTGTGAACGTAGCCACATACCCTTTAAACTTTATCGATGCTGAATTATTAGAAGTTTGATAGTCTTGATTAAAAATATGTTTATTATCTAGAGTTCATCAGTAATGGAAGCTGCTTACTCCTGCCAGTGGTACGATGGATCTGAGGAAGCTAAGACGTTTGTCCAAATTGTCTGTCAGCAATGCCAGAAAGCCATGAGCATTTCTGGGGCAAAATTTTTCACGGTTTCTCTTGATCTATTTGCTTCGGTAAGTGTAATATCTATTCTATGATCTGTAATTGGGTAGTATTATGGCTCATACTAAGATTATGCATATGTCAAAATATTCAATACGAACCATGTATGATCAATGTATCGTTTTACTTATTACGGCGAAAGGAATGAACCTTTGAGATTATTAGTATTGCAAATCCTACCTTATTTTTTAAGGTATGCAATTACTTTTGTGAAACCTTACACACATTTGGTTAAAGTGTGTTTAACTATAAAATGCTAAGTAATATATAAAACTAATGGTCACCACTTGCTGATAAAGACCTTGAGAGATTAGTGCACCCTTATCCGTTAAATGAGTACAGATTTCGGTTTCACAAGTCTTAAATAGGAACATTTATATTAGATATATATATATATATAT
>PKRV01001555.1:146168-166682 GCA_003709505.1 Hyphantria cunea | reverse complement strand
ATATATATATATATTTACCAACAAATTTTATCTTAGTCATAATATAAAATGACAGATAACCATCTGAAACTTTATCAAGAACTGGTGAAACTGACCAAAATTTTGTGTTTTGGTTGACACCAATATCGACACCAGCAAGAGTTTCACTTTAATCTTTAAAATTCAGACAGCTTCACCAGACTAAATCAGATGAATCGACAACCTCAATAGAATCATCATCATCATCATCAGTCTATCGCAGTCCACTGCTGGACTGCGATATACTGATGATGATGGCAGGATAACAACTTGAATTTCAAAATAAATTACGACAAAAACGTGTTTCAAAACAAATTCTTGTTACTCAATTTACAAATTGGCCATCACGACCTCGCAAAACATAACCAAATTTTCAAGGGGTAAATCCCATTCAGGCTTCAATAAGGAAAATCATTGCGACACACCAGAATATTCAAAATATTTTATTGAACACGTGTAGGCTTTATGACTAACCGATGTTTGAACTTTTTGCACATTTATTAATTCAGGTTAATTTCAGGCATAGTCAATTAAAACCAGCTATAATTGCTTTAAATAATTAATAAATGATTCCAGGTACTGGGTGCTGTAGTAACCTACTTCATGGTGTTGGTACAACTGAAGTAAAATCAGAAAACTGGACACGAAACTTCTATTGTTTCTATGATTCTTTATATAACGAAAGTACAACTTTAGTTATAAAACTGCTAGCTCGGCTAGTCGTAAATTGTTAGTAATTCCATACTATTTTCATAAAAATATAAAGATACTTTATTTTCTAATATAACATAAAGTAACGAAAAGGTGGTTACCCTTTATTATTGATTGTATAAATATAATATAGTTGCACTTCTTAATATTTTAATACCATTTAGTATTATTTAAGGACTATTTATTTTAGAAAAGTCACAAGCTTACATACGTATTTCAAATGTTATGAAGATTATCTACATATAGTATTATCTAACTTGTTATTACACATCTGCTTCTTAACCATGTTGACATTCTAGAATGCAAAGTAGTAGAGCCATGTTAATATCAGCACGAACGGGCCGGCTCGACCGGGACAGTACTACCGTCTACCTTCATTCGTGCTTTCGTGTTTCGTTGGCCCTACGATGCAGAATCATCTCAATAAGCGGCTATAGTGAAGGTCATCATGCTGTATTGCTTGCATTCGCAATGAGTCTGGCGACCACTAGCTCTTGCTCTTGGATTCCACTCCTGTTTTCCATTATACTGAGTAGAATCGCAGGCACATATAAAAAAGTGTGCGTTATTAGAAAACTAAAAAACATATGGGTGAATGAAGTCTCTTCAACGCTTCAAGTGATGAGTAGTTTCAGAATGAGAATAAATTCCAGTCGATTCTCTGTCACACTCACACCTAGGTTAAAGGGGCTGTATTGAATTCTTTTGTCTGCTCCCTCACTCCGCGAAAACCGTCAAAGAAATCGTTTAACACAACTTTTATCTTTGATTTTATTTGGATGGTCTAGGGGCAAACGAGTAGAAGTATCGTCTGATGGTAAGCGATTACCGCCGCCCATGTACACTCGCAACACCAGAGGCGTCACAGTGCGTTGCCGGCTTTGAGAGATGAGGGCAACGGTTGAATTATGGGCCTCTGGTATCTTCACTCATTCGGTGCACAGCACAGCGCAGGCGCTGTTTCACACCGGTGTTCTGTGAGGCTATGGTATCTGGTCGAGCCGGCCCATGCATGCCGAAGTGTGGCTCTCTCTTGGTAAAGAGTTGATTCAGCGCTCATCACACGCTGTCAAATGTAATTTAATGGCGGCTAGTAGTGTATAATTATTCATGTAAAAAAGGTGAGAGATAGCTTCGTAATCTTTTTGTGGCCTACAGCCTAACCCTTAATCCTCTAATTAGGTTCTAATAGGAAAAGAAGGCAAAACCACACAGAACTCAGACTATAAATATACCTTGATATAAACCGCACTGGGTCTTTATTAGTACGCCGCAGTCAGCCAACATCCATAACAAAGTATTGTTCCCCATTGACTCATATATGAGTACAAGAGAGGCAAGCATGACTCTATCATAGCAATACATGGTGTTGTGATGATGAAGTCAGGAGGTGAAAAATAAATCTTTTTCAAAACGTATTTTATTTTAGTAAGACATAGTGAACTTCTTAAGTGTCATAGAACTTGGTTGTAAGACATTCACGTAGGTATATTAATGTTGTAATAAAGAAATGATGATATTTTGAAGCACGTCAACGTTTCGTTACATATGAGCAAGTATTTTATCTAACTTATAATTGGATTGAATCGTGCATAAAACAGTATTCATAGCTAAGCGACATTACTGATTTCGATATAACTCGAAACAGCAACATAGCTGTTTCTTGCATTACTCAATCCAATTTATTGGAATTTTTATAGTTTATCTAAGTTTGCTAAACAACGTTTAAATTACATTTAATTTCAATTGATATTGTATTTGTTGTTATCAAATATACTATTTTTAAACAAAAAATTCATTTTTTTTTATTTCTTACTGATTCTACTTTAATTTGTGTCTTTAAAAATAGTTCCGAAAATCGTAATACGATAATTCTGTAAGAAAAAAAAACCGAGATAATGCAATGTTCACCATTATCGTAGAAATAGCTTGGCTAGCTATGTGCAATAAATTACCGCCGGTATGCGTATGCGACTGCTGTTCTCGAGGTCTCGGGTTCGATTCATGGGTCGGACCAAATGTTTGGATGATCTGTTAATATTTGTTTCGGAGTTTGGGTGTTTTCTATTTCATGTATTTGTATATATTTATAAAAAAAGTAATTATGTATTTATATCATTTGTCTAGTATCCAAACTGCTTTGCTTGGTACTAGATGGCGTTGTGTGTTAGATGTCAAAAATATTTTTTATTACTATCTCTTCTTTTATGAAGACATAAGTGTATTCACGTCAAGTATGTCTTGCCCCCTAAAAGTGAAATTATGAACAGTGTAAGAAAACCTCTAAGGCTGGTTTCCAAATTAACACGTTGGTACGAATGTCTTAATAACAGCAGTATTCCTCCTAGTATTGGCGACTTATGGCACGCCGTTTGTGTTGCTCACACGCAAAAAAATACCAAAAATAATAATTCAACTAATGCCGTCTAGTCCCTAACTAGGAAGAGCCTGAACTATTATTTAATAATAACTAATCTTAGTGCTAATTTTAATTTATTAATGAACAACCAATAGTCTCCATGACGTGTTCAAATAAGTAGTCACTATCACAAAATATATTGCTTAAAAAAATATTTTTCAATGGTATAATAGAACAATGGAAATGTCTTAGAATTTCAATGAGTCGTTTTCAATATTCGTTTCATGACTATTTTACAATTTGGCAAAAGCAACTTTTAACAAGTCCTTTGAAACACTTTTTATTAATTTGACCTCAATCTTCTTCCACAAATTCTTATTGTAACGCAATTTAGTTTCGCATTCTTTCTAGACGTTTAAAGGAAGGTTCCTTTCAAAGTGTCACTGTTATTAAATAATGTTTCATTTAAAAAAGGAACAAGGTTTATATTCACAGTTACTAACTTCAAAAACTTTTACATTCACATTCTCACTGAGGTACATTGTTTTTACATAAAAATGGAACTTTATAGATGTAAATAGATGTAATAAATTTTACACTAACTGAAAGCTCTGACTCTTGCAATATCATTTCAGTATATATTCACATCAACGATATAACGCGCCTAGCCAAGATGGCGATATAGCAAAACATTATATTAGCACATACTTATAATGTTCTCTAATGTACATCAAGTAGAATGGCTAGAATATGAATGTCTCCGCATTACTCCAATCCTCGGCGTTTTATATCATCTGATAGGCTCGATCATATTCAATACTAAAACCCCATACTTATCAGATAATATTGAACATTATTTATCATAATTATTTTAATGATTATTAACATTCAATTATTATTTGATGATAGAGGATGGTGTATTATTGAAAATTTATTACACCGGAAGTACCATTGTATAAAAAGAATACAGACGAAATTAACAATATTTGTAAGTAGCGCCGGAAGCTGACAAGCGGAAGGCGCCAAGATATTAATATTATTTAATATGAATTAACTATTTGATTATTATATTATAAGGTTATGATTAAATATTTTATACGAAGTTGGAATCGTTTCTTATAACAATTCTCAGAATTCCTAGAATTGGCCTATTATACCACGCTGACCAGACGTGTTGGTGTAGGATTTATTTTAAGTTTTCCCTGTCTTAACAGTGATGTCGTCTTGCGTACATGTGTGCTCATGGGATAAAGAAGGGTGGTGACATTCCGTATGCTTCATGCATCCCCACACAGATAATGTATATCTTCGGATGTTCGATATAGAACAATAGTTCTATGATACTATAGAATTTATAAATATTAGGTAACATTTACTCACCTTAGCAGGTTCAAGTTCAGGCCGCCATGCTGATTTTTTGAGTATGGTGACCAATACTCTTGAATTCTGTTTGAAAGCATAAGCAGGATACAAGAGTTTGGGTCACCATTTATAAGGCAGAGTACAATCGTATTAGCAGGGCTAGAAATTAAAAAAAAAGGTTTTCAGTGCCTAAGTAAAAAACTAATAGTAATCTATAACTATTATGTGATGGGTTTTCATGAGTAATCATGTAATTATATTTGTTTAGAGTATAAGGTGATACAATAAAAATTGCACCTTTCATCATAATATCAACTAATTATAATTACTTGGTTAAATTGCTTACTCTAACGTATACATTTTGTTGAACACGATTTAGTGTGTCAGTAACTATGCCAATTAATAGGGTTTCCTCATAAATGTTTGGATGATATACATTTTGAATATTAAATAGAGCCTATTATAATACAAGTATAGATTATGATTGAAATAATTAAGCTGTCTTGAAACTTACTATGAAATCGATCAGTAAATTAAAGAATTGGGATTGCCAAAATGTAATAAATTCAGTTCCCTCATCGAATTTAACAAACATGTTAAGAATAACATAAAACTTCTACATCACTCATGTAGAAGAACTGTTCATATCCGTACTGCCATACATAATTACCGTGGGAGAGCCACGCTTCGGCATGAATGGGCCGGCTCGACGGGAGTGATACCACGGCCTCACAGAAAACCGGTGTGAAACAGCGCTTGCGCAGTGTTTCATCGAGTGAGTGAGGATACCGGAGGCCCATACCCCGATCCAACGCCCCCTATCCCCCTCACCATCCCCCTTCCCCCCAGGCCGCCATAGTGTGGGTCACCATGCTGCATTGTTCTTTTTCGCATTGAGGATGGTGACCACCACTCTTGGATTCTGCTCATGCTTTCCATCAGACAGGGCAGAGTCATTTTGGCAGCTTAAATATATATATAAAAAAAAAATAATACTAGTATTATAAATTCAAAATAACTTTGTCTGTTTGTTACACTTTTACCGCTACTGATTTGAATGAAATTTGGTATGGATATAACTTGATTCTTGAAGAAGGACATAAACCTATGTCCTTAAAGTCCTCCGTCCTAAATGTCCTTCCCATAAAAGTAATCACTCTTTACCGGGAAACGAACATACACGTGGTCGAAGCCACCAGCAAAAGCTTGTTCTATATTAATTAGCGAGAGTTTGAACAATGTTCGCGTTCTGGAAATTCGGTAATTGGTATAACCCTTTGAAGTGACAAAAGCGCGCTCGGTGCAGTAAGCTTTCATGTTATATCTTTATGCAGTTCAACCAAAAATAATGTTGCATATAAAATATATATCCCTTGCCGATTTCGATTATGGTGACTTATTAAGTCTGAGCATCTAAGCTTTGGCGTGCGCTCGGGTGGGACTTACATACCCCATCTTTGCACTGAAGGAACGTGAGGAAGGACGTAATATAAGGGCAATTAAGCACTCTAAATAATTTAAAAATAATAATCTATGTTATAATGAATTTCACGTGATATTTCAGAATGGTCATAGTAATGAAAAAGCTTAAATTACTTTCCCCTTTAGAAAAAATATGTTTAAAATTCGTGACGAGACTTGAAAGGGTGTGTTTAAAATTTCTGAATCGATCCTTGGGTGGTCAAATAAAGAAGAAGAGAAATAGAAAATATTTATTACTTTTAAACATCTTTTGATATGCTTTTTAATTCTGCCGAACTGCAGGATAGTTTGTTGGCAGTTGTAGCTCCGTATATTATTAATAAGAGTTTTATAACATGCAGCGCTGTGTGTAGCAGGTGTAGCATATATATTTAATATAATAAATACAAAAGTGTACGAACACATACATACCGCCATAGTGTGGGTCACCATGCTGCATTGTTCTTTTTCGCATTAAGGATAGTGACCACCACTCTTGGATTTTGCTCATGCTTTCCATCAGGCAGGGCATAGTCATTTTGGAAGCTTATATATAAAAAAATACATACTCGTACCATGATGAATACACAAATAATTATTCTGATGATTCCGTCAACAAATCTCCGTAGAGTTCAGCACAGTGCATGTACTGTAATCTTAAGGTTGGTAGACATCTTGCATTCGCAATGAGTATGGTGACCACCACTCTTGGATTCAACTTATGCTTTCAAAAACAAAAAAATACGGATATTACAAGAAAAATTCGTGATGAAACACGTTGAAAGCGTCACAATTTACAGTCTTGCCTTCTAGAAGTACAAGGACTCAAATACTATAAACTGCAGCTAACAAAATTCTCATTTTTAAAAAGACAACTCCTGCATTAGGAATGATTTTGTGTAGCGGAGGACTTTACAAACATACTCTGTGGCGCAGCGCTAGCGTAAGCGATTGTTGTTCTTAAGGTGGCGGGTTCGATTCCCGGGTCGAATCAAATGTTTGTATGGTCTATAAATGTTTGTTTCAGAGTTTGGGTATTTTTTATGTATGATATGTATGTATTTACAAAAAAAAAAGTATATATGTATTTGTATCAGTTGGCTAGTACCCATAATATAAGCTCTGCTTGGTTTGGGACTAGATGGCGTTGTGTGTTAGATGTCGGAAAAAATATGTATTATTTATTATTATTATACATGAATTGCGAATCACACAAAGTGTTGTACCACGTGGGATTAGAACCCACGGCACTTAGCGCAGTAGAAAGCGCGATAGTGACCGCTTGAACCACTACGCCAACCGTGCAGCAAATTTCTATTTCCACTCTATTTCTTACAAAAACCATAATATAAATATAAATCTATATTCACCATCATAGACTATTCAAAAATATTAGTAGGATATTGCGAAAAATTCAATATTCTTTTCTTATGGTCACTGCACACAATCGCTTAATCGCTTTAGCGACTTTAGTCCCGCTCGATCGAATAACGTTTTAAGCTCAAGTATGCGGTCGGAGCCGGATCTAAGGTATGACGAATGTGAATGGTTGATCGAATCAAAAGAATTCGAATTTGTTCTGGATATAAAGCTACATATGAAAGTGAAAAACATTGTGTTTTCTTCAGTATATTTTTTGGTCAAATAAGAAGGTACGGCGAAACTTTGAAGGTTTCATTCAATAATATTTTTGGGTATGTCTTTATGAATCCATTGTCTGTCTGTACGTATGTCAAGCTTTCACTGCATCGATCTCAATGAAATTTGGCATGGAGATACTTTGATTCTTTAGGAAGGACATAGGCCACTCTCTATCGAAATACACGCGGACGGAACCGCGGGAAAAAGATAGTATTAAACAAACATATTGTTATTTTCTCATTGAAGTTAGTTAAACATCTGCCTCGGTGGCCCAATAGGAGCTTATGCGACTGCTGTGCTTGAGGTCTCGGGTTCGATTCCCGGTTCGGCCTAAATGTTTGTTCACACAAATCACTCTGCAAATATTGGTTTTGGAGTTAGGATATTTTTAGTGCCCATAACACAAGCTCTGCTTAGCTTGGGACTAGATCGCGCTGTGTGTAAGATGTCCGAAATATTTATTATTTATTTATCTAAGAAATTAGTGGTCTTTTTATTATAGTTCCAAAGTTATTATAGTCTAAAGTTTTATTTGTAGTTAGTTAACTATTTTATCCTTTTTATTTTTTAAATCTGATTAGTTTCTGTTACACCAATTCGATAAGAATTATTCTAGACTGGATAACAATCCAATTAGATAAATTAATTAAATGTTTAGATAAATCGTTCATATGTATCAAACCTGAGATAATCCTATAATCATAGAGCTCAGAGCAAAACTCGTTAGTGTATATCGATTAATTAATGATTTATATCAGTAATCGGATTAACCACGATTATCATATTTATTTACTATTAGTATTTGCCTATTTATTTCTTGAGTGGAGACCGCGTCTCGGCAAACGTAGTGTAGGACGTCCACAGGCCAGGTGGGGCGATGATTTGCGCAAGACGGGTGGCAGGAGCTGGATGCAAGAAGCCATAGATCGAACTAAGTAACGTGGAATTGGAGAGGCCTATGTCCAGCAGCTAGCGATAGGCTGATGATAATGATGAGTATTTGCCTACGCCTCCCCACTCGTGTAAGTTTTTCATCGGTGTAAAAGTAACCTGTTTGCTGAGAATTAATTTATTTCTGAAATAATATTTAAACAGGGTAACTTTAACAGCTTTGTTTAAGATAAGAGAGAGCGAGAGAGAACATACATATTTTCAAATGTCAACGAGAGACGAATTTATTGGGTTCCGAATCTTCATATAAAGCTTTATCACTTTTGTCTATAATGCCGGTAGCTTCGCTTGTGTGGCTATTTTTTATTTTAAATAAAAGTTTCTAGATTTTAAAATAAATAACCTCCGTAGAATCGTGGATAACAATTACTTTGCACCTCGGGGGGCAAAATCGTTTCTCGCATAAGAAGCATAATTGCTAAATTTCGTCCACGTTCTAAATCAATTAGTCAGAGTAAATAAATATTAAATGTAAAGATTTATCGTTTGATCATCGCGTAATATTCCAATCAATCACTCTAACGAATCAATTGATGGAAATAATTATTGATTAGTAATTAATTGATAAAATATCTATTTAGTAAACGAAGGGCTTAAGGTGTATAATTGTTGCATTTTCCGATAGCGCATCGTTGATCTAGACTACTCCGTGTCTTATCTGCTGACATGCATGACAGCAGTTTAATCCCCGTCATTTAGATAGTTGTCATTCCAGGAATATGCGCTTCTCTCGAAACTTGCTGCCTCGCACAAAAAAAACTGTGGAATAAACAGTCGCCTGCGGTATTCTCGAACCAATACGACCTTCAAACCTTCAAGAATAGAGCGTACTTCTTCTTAAAATGCCGATTGCGGGTGTCCATTGGCGGCGGTAATTGCTTACCATCAGGCAATAAGCCTGGTCGTTTACCCCCTATTCCATTAAAAAATGCACAGTTGGCAAATTTTGTGATTATTCTTTGTGCCTTCTTTTTAGGTCCTATGTAATAATGTCACTAATGATTAGTTACTTAAATAGCGATAGGCTGTTAATAAACAACCCTATATTATGTCATATGATAATCTAAAGCACTACAGCATAGGTTAAACTTAATTTACAGTTTAGTTTATACTCTCATCAATTGTTTGTGATTTGCTCAGTATAATAAATTTTCATTTTCTAATAATAAGTGAACTATAATCATTCACGAAGCTATTAACATCGCATTTAATCTCTGTCATTTATAAAAACGCCTGAACGTCCAGTAATACACAATTCAATTTATAAAATATAATTAAGATTCATTAACAAATTCTCGCTCTGTTTTAATTAAAACTCGGAAGTCTGGAACCATTTATATATAAAGCCGGAACACACAGCATGGGATTTACTAAGAACATTTGTGTAACTGAATGTTTAAAACTTGTTATTTGATATATCTAAAATTCGTCAAGCCGTGACTGAGGTAATTACAATTTAGCAATAAAAGTAATCATAGAAAAGAAAACCTATACTCTAATTTATTGTGATACTAATAATTGAAAAGTAACTCTGCTTATTACGCTTTCACGGTTAATTCACGGCACTGAATCCAATGAAATTATTCTTGGGGATACTTTGATATATAAGCAATGACATAGGCTACGTACAGCAGACCACACAATCCACGGCTTAGTAGAGAAAAAAAGAGCTCTATCTAAGATATACTGAATAATCACATTCATATATTCTTTAAAAATTGTACGCGTACAGTTTCTCCAAATGGTACCACATTTGGCCACCTGTTGCCTCATCAAAATATTTTTTTTTTAATTTTCAGGAACCGTTAAAACCCTGCAATTTGTCCTTTTAGGACTTCTACCTAAATTCAAACTTTATAGGCGTATTATTTATAGCCTCCAATTTTGGCACTTGGTGGAACTTGTCAAAATACATAAATCAACTGAAATATGTTAATAAAACAAAATTTCGTTTTAAGTATTCCAATATATAATGTAAATAAAAAATTGCTGTGGGGAGCCGTTGGATGCGTGCGGCACAGGATCAGTTGTTGTGTAGAGCCTTGAGGGACTATGAACTTCTGACAATATCATAAGATGAAACTGTTCAGGTCAATTTGATTGAATAATGTATTTGAAGGAACAAAAAAAACTAGTCTTAATTGAATACTTCCCAAAGTTTTATTTGCAATCTTCGGTGAAATGAATTTGATTTTAATTTTGATTTAGTTAATTTTAGTAAATTAAAATATTGTCTTCTAAAATTTAAAGTAAGTTCTAAAGTTTAGTAAGTTCGGAAGCAGGCAATGAAACTTTACAAAAAATGACAATAAATGCGAACAATGCCTGCCCAATTTGCTGCTAATGCATAAATACACAATCGCATAAATATTTGAAGACGTTTCAACTTCTTTTCGAAAAAGAGTTTTCCTGTAATTTATCGCATTGCTTTCTAAAATTTCGAAAGTGTAACCTGTTCTTAAGAGCAATAAAGTGTGATGAATGTAATTGAACACTTCCTAAAGTTTAATTCACGACCTTAAATGAAATGAAGTGAATTTGATTAAGGTTTTGTTTTGTAGTTGTTGGACTGTAGACTTTTGGTCAATTTAAATATTCTCTTCAAAGTCTAAAGTAACATCATTATCTTAATAACCTTGTTATTTGAGTTTGAAAGTTTCATTGAAAATGAAACGAACGGGTAATTTCTCCTTCAATAGTCATTAAATGAAACGTATAATTTAAATATTTTGCTGTTTATTTAAGTAGGGAAATCAAAAGAGGTTTCAAAATTAAACATTGTATTCGATTTTGTGTTATGTGAAAATTGTTGCACTTGCAGAAAATGTTTTGCTATAGATGTGACACAATAAAAAATGGATGCAACACGACAACTCACATATTTGTATTAGTTACTGTGCAACTAAAAAGCCGTTAATTCTGTAGAAAAATTTATGTAATGCTTTAGCTAATTAATAACGAATTAGCAAGTATGGTAGCATATTCACGTGCTGAGATAATTAAGGCGAGTGCGTATCTAATTGAATTAGATATTACACAGCGCGGACATTCATTTATGAAATAGTTCCTATTATTTTATGCACGCGAACTGGTGGTAGTGAACGTATCTTGTTAAAGGGCGCACTTTAATCTTATGGGAACCGGCACCTAACCTATTATTATATCTGAAAATACATACGAAGCAAAAAGGTTTCATTTTAGATGAAATTTTATATATGTTATATTCATCACCATTAACAGCCGTAACAGTCCTCTGTTGTTGTGTTGCCTCAGAATATAGGTTTTGTTTGGAAATAAAGGTCCTGTGTTTTTACAAATGGTAACATAAATATTATCATTATTATTGGGGTATTCCCTTTTCAGAGGTAACCCATAAACTTTACTTCAACGAAATTTCATTTTTATTCAGAACTGAACACAAATAATGGTTTACAATAAATTAGGTATTTGCCGTCCGAACGCCGACGAATGACTCTCTAATAAAAATATGTGGCATAGAGGGACAACGTCACATCAAATGTCATTATGTGCCGTGGTATCAGTGGTATCCGGAGGAAAAAGTTCGTATGGGCGATAGAATAAAATTCGATCTATACGACTAAAAGTTTAGAGATAACGAAAATGTATGCTTACATCACTTATACATTCGGTGAAGGGGGTTATTAGCACTAGCTCATTACTGGAATGGAACCACAATACAGAAACCCACATTTTTCCATCTGACTTTTTTAATCTTTGAACTCACTGACCGTTATCGCGTACTTTGAGACACATTAAAGATAGAAAAAATGGGAACATGGTTTTTCCTTCTGTTGTTCTTCTGAGATTAGGTTTCAAAGCTTCTGATTTATCTAACTTTTTTAATTTAAACTAAGTTATACACTTGAACTATACTCCAGGTGTAACGATGCTACTAGCTACAAGCTTTCATAGTGTGTCGTAATGTCTTTTAGGTACAATATATCGGCTGTAGTCCAAGTTCCGTATAACAGTCTTTTATTCACGCAGTCTAATACTTCGTTTATCTTATCAAAGCTCTTCTTAATTATGTTTATTACTTTTCTTTTTAAATTATTTAGAGCTTGGATATACTTTTATGTATGGTCCTGCCACTCAGCCTGATGGAAAGCATAAGTAAAATTTAAAGTGGTGGTCACTATACTCATTGTGAATTCAGACACTGTAACAATGCAGCATGGTGACCCACACCATGGTGGCTTAATGAAATGCTTGTTTGTATCATTGGGGCTCCGGATATTATTTCGGATATCTAACACATAATGCCATCTGGTCCCAAGCTAAGCAGAGCTTGTGTTGTACCCACAACACAAGCTCAACACGGACTAGACAACTAATATAAATAAATGTATACTTTTTTTTGAAAACATATATTTATTATACTTAGAAAACACCCAAATTCCAAAATAAATATTTGCAGATCATGCAAACATTTGATCCGACCCGGCAACCGAACCCCAAGCAGGCAGTCGCATACGCTACCACTAAATTAACCAAATAAATTAATAAAAATTATGAAAAAAAATGAAATTAGAAACAGTCAAATTGAGAATCTCCTGCTGTTTTTAGTTCGGTTTGGTACAAATAGCTGAATATATTTTATCATTATTTATTTTTGGTAAATATGTATAAAATACTTCATAAATATACTCCTACCAAAACGCTACATTTTATGCTTCGAGCTTTCGGTAAACATTGGTTTCCTCTTGTCGTATGAAAACGTATAACACGCATTAATTCACTACTACCCTCGTTTCGTCTGCGGTTGATCGTGAGTGCTCCATTAAATTGGCTCTGTAATCAACAACCCACATAAATAAACTATATTACTTAGGCCATAATTTCTTTACCTAAAGGCAATTGGATTTTCTTAATGAGAAACGTTACTTGCTATTGATTTCTGAGATTGTTAAGTAAAATAACGGAAACATGTAAAACTATTTGAAGAAATTTGGAGAAGATTTTCGTTGGTGTTCGCTGTGTGTGAGTATCAATACTCGGTACTTATTTTTTAGTTACAAATCCAATTTGTAACTCAACAATAATTTAAAGTAATAATATTATGTGTGGTATGGTATGGTATGGTGTGTGGTATATTGATTAAGATCAGTGAAAAACATGCACGCAACCCTGAATACAAAATTTATTTGTTGAAACAATAAATTGAATTATTTTAATCAATCTAATTTATATCGATAATAGGTTTTAGATGATTTTTGTGGAAAGTTTTTAACAATATTAATGTTTCAGTAGAGCATGACTCATAAAAAACATGTAGTTTGTAACAAACACGATGGGATCTTTGTTTAATAATATATGTATAAATACTTTCCTGAGGTTTAAATAAATTAGAACTTTAAGAAAATAATATAAAAGATCGAATTACGAACCCTCATAACTCAAAAAATAATTTATTAAGCGGAGAACATATTATTACTACGACAGGAGCACAGCTCACGCAACAGAGGGTTTATGCCTTATGCTATTTATCTACCGGCCTACTGGGAGAACCCAGGTGTTCTAATGAAATGTACGAGTTGTTTTCAAAGTGATTTATGCTGTGGTCGTGTAGTCCAATGAACGAAGCATTAAGAAATGACAGATATTTTCTTAAATTATCACATAAAGGGGCCTCCTTCTGATTTCATATGTGTTTTTACCCGACTACAAAAGAAGGAGAGCACGCCCCAGAGCCTAAAGTCGGTCACCTTGGTTCTCTGACGAATTTATTCGTTGCGAATTTTGTCCTTTAGAGAGGATCAATGATTATATGTCCCTGAACGGCCTGGTCATTGCACATGACCTTCGTCTTGCTCAGGTTCATCCAGAGAACCAATACATTGGTAGGCATTTCCTGGGTCTTATGTATAATCTGCCTCACAGTGTATTTACCGTGTTTTTTTTATGGTATGAGGGGCAAACGAGCAGACGTATCGCCTGATGGTAAGCGATTACCATCAGGCGATACGTCTGCCGCTCATGGACACCCGCAAGACCAGAGGCGGCACAAGTGCGTTGCCGGCCTTTGGGGGATGGAGAGGGGGAAAGGGGTATGGGGTATATCCTCTCTCACTCGATGAAACACAGCGTAAGCACTGTTTCACACCGGTTTTCTGTGAGGTCGTGGTATCATTCCGGTCGAGCCGGCCCATTCATGCCGAAGCGTGGCTCTCCCACGGTAACCCCCATAATCGATTCGGTGACCGTACGTACTCCCACTTTTGCGTTAAAATCCCCCATGACTTTATTTATGTCTTCGTAAATTAGTTCGAGACCGTCATCCGAGTTTGAGGTGGTTGACGCATATACCTGTACGACCTTAATGGTATATTTATTGATCAGTTTGAGAATTTATAGATCATCCACGGATAATTGAAATACATGTTCTAAAAAGTATAGAATAGTATTAGTAGTATATAATCAAAATACTGTAATCAATATCAGTCACAGTCAGTTTAAATTCTATTTAGAAACAAACATTCATTCAAATATTGGATATTGGTTGTCAATGTTGGGTATCAATACTTCTACAGCATTATAAATATCTATGTGTTTGGGACACACAGCAATTTATTGTATTTAGGCGTTTGTTTTTTAGATACAAGTATTCAATGGAATGACGGTTTGAAGAAAGTGGCTGGTGGTGGATGAATGCGGACTGTACAAAACCAGGGGTATTTGACGCTCCTTGTACTTTTGTTCATCAGTGGACAGCGATAGTTTGATCTCGGGGATGCCCTTCATCCATCAGTGGACAGCGATAGTTTGATGCATTCAATAGTGAAAATTGTTTGTTATTAGGTAAAAGCCTTAACGCGCATTTAGAATTAAATAAACGAGAAGGTTTTTGCAACGAAAAATTTTACATAATTAAAATATGTTTCTGTTATACTCAGAATTTAGATTCTTTTTAAATGTTGGTTAAGAGTAGGCATTTTATGTATAGTTTCTAGTAAAATCAGAATTGTTATTCCTAATGTAGGACAAGTAAGTATGAAAAATCCTGTGTGTCACGAGATAATCTACCCTGTTCAAATAGCAACGGTCAACAACGACCCTTGAAACTCAAATAGCGGTCCAATTCTGTTTGCCCAGATCGATGTGCGGAGTAAATCAAAGAATTAGAAAAATCCGGTACAAGTTTACCCTAAATTCTTCAGAGGACTAACTATACATACAGATGATTTCTAATAATTATGTTGTAATAGTCTTTATACGTGTAGTTACTTGCTGTAGTCTAAGATGCTTTGATATCTATACTAATGTTATAATTGTGAAAGTTTGTGCGGATAATTGTTACTCTTTCACGTAAAAAGTACTCAACGGATTTGGATGAAACTTTACAGTAATATAGCTGATACATCAGAATAACACATAAGCTAATATTTGCCGCGATAATCGACTTATGCACGGGCGGAGCCGCGGGCATAAACTAGTAAACAATATTTTTGGTTGAAAATATAGTAGAACAGTCATTCGTAATAACAAAAGCCGATCACCACCAGCCTCACTTTGGAATCAAACTTTTTTAATTTAAAATTTTGGGGCAGTACTTTAATTTAACATGCAATCGCTACGAGGTTTGACACTTTTTCATTCGACAGAAGTTAAATGCCATTAATATAATTAAGCTTAGGGGATAAAATTATTAAAATTAATTTTACACTCGGTAAAGGTTAATTGCATGAGTCGAGATGTGAATGTATTTAATTTCATTACCCGTCTACGGAAGAAGGAAGGTTACGTTTTTCGAGTGTATGTACTACTCGTATATTTCTTTGGCACGCCCTAGAACCTAAACGGCTTGACGTATTTTTATGTCAAGGTTGTCAATAGTTTCATCTTGGTCCCAAGCGTGACCCTGGGTGCATGTTAATGTTAATAAAACCGTTTAAAAATGACATTTACTTACGTAAAAGTAGAGAAACCTCCTCCTTTTTTGAAGTCGGTTAAAAGCGGTTGGAACGATATCTGCCAAAGATTTAATTATGAGTCTACAGTATCTAGAATCTCAAGTACACTCAAATTATTCATCTATTTATACTGACTAATCGATATAGGTAAAGCAACGTTAAATATACAAATACAGAAAATGAGAAGACTTACATACATACTTAAATGTACGGTATACTTAAATTTCAATAGCTGTTACGTCAGATGCGTAAACATATATGTTGTTTTTCGTACATCATGTATATGATGAGACGAGGACGTAATTGCTTTCTAATCTTAATCAAAGCCTGTGTGAGGTAATAGCCTTCTGATCGAATACCTGATGAAAATGATCCTAGTTTAAGTTAAACCATCATAGACTGTACCTACGTACATAATTCTTTTAGATGCTAAGTACATTTTTATGGAATAAGGGCAAATGAGCAGACATATCGTCTGATGGTAAGCGATTACCGCCGCCCATGGACACCCGCAACACCAGAGATAAGTGCGTTGCCGGCCATGAGGGATGGGGAAAGGGCTGAGGGGAAGGTTTGGATTATGGGCTCCGGTCGAGCCGGCCCATGCATGCTGAAACGTGGCTCTCCCACGGTCAACGTGTGTTAATGTTTTTTTTTTGGATGGATCCGAGAAATGGCTCTTCTCTGCCTGATGGAAAGCATAAGCAGAATCCAAGAGCAGAGTCACCATATTCATTGCGAATGCAAACAATGCAGCATGATGACCATCACTATAGCGGCCTAGTGGTGCTTCTGCATCATTGGGCCTCCAGTCTCGCACTCACCATCGCTATTATATAACGTTATTTTCGGTGCGAGGGTAGTACCATCCCGGTCAAGCCGGCCGGTTTGTGTTGAAATCAGCTTGACTCTACTACCTTGAATGTATGAACGTCTGAAGTTTCGCTTTAATGCTGATTTTGAAATAAAACGATTATGGATTATGGATAGTTATTGTTAGAAATTAGATCAAGTTTATTTTATAACATGACATATTTCATGTATCGTCATCTGGTTTCAGAATAGGCAGAGGCTGTGACACATTAACCAGAAGAAATTAAAATAATTATACATTTCCATATATACATTCAAATTTTAGACAAATTACATTCACACAAAACAATTGATCCAGTTCACTACTCGCTTATTTTCCTGAGTGGGAATCAAATCCACGACTCCAACTTAGCCGTCATTAATTACTAGGTAAAATAGCCTATGCTTATCTAGTGGTTTCAAATCATCAAATCAAAGTTGTCCCCAACCCGCACTTGGCCAGCGTGGGGTCGTTAGGCCTTAACCCTCTCCTGAGAGGAGACCCGAGCCCAGCAGTGGGACATTATGGGTTGTTGATTGATTGATTGAAGTCAAAGTTGATTAGAAACCCTCGTTTTACATTGTATTCTGACTTATTTATTCATTTATCCATTATATCATTTGATAATTTTGTAAGTTTATTTCATCTTTATGTAAGCATTAATATTACAATATAAGCGAATCGTTCTCCAAATCAATTTATGATTGTCCCAGCAAAAGTTCAAGAGAGCGTACGGTGTTACCTCTAACATAAATTCAAGACTTTGTTACAGGGCCGTAACATAAATCGTACTTCGAATTTGCGAGACCTATGTACTTTAAAATAATTATAAATTTTATCATCTTATGTAAATTAGTGAAAATTCGTGAACATATCAACTTTCTTGTCTTACATCTACACTACGATGTTTTTTACGATTGTAGTAACTAGAAAACAACATTTATTTAGTTTAGATGAGTTTGGACTGGATACTATTAAGAAAAGTATTGAATATTTGTATCCCAATTCAGAACATTAAAAGCTTACCTGAAAGTACTTTTATTAAAACCTTTATCCTTAAAATCATTGTGATATTACTAATTCAGTTTCAGTTTTCATCGATTGGTAATAGTTCCACAGCCTGCTATCCATAATAACAGCATTAGGTACAAAATTCCATATTGAGGCCCAAATCGCTATTAAATTATACCGAAGTTAATCCCACTAAGCCCCAGACTACGCCGTGGGTATATGTAGCCCTAAATCATATTAAGAGTGTTTCATCATCGATGTTTGGTACGGTTCCCGTTCGACACGAGTATTTGCAATTCCACTGCGATGCGCATTCTCACAATTGTAAATATTTTAATGGTATTACTTTTTTGAAACATACGGCTTGAATTCTTGTTTAAGAATATGACTACGAGTGTAGTGATCACCGCGGTATTTAAATTAGTTTGAAAAAAGAATAAAAATAAATGAAACTTCTTAACTTTAAGCATTTTTATTTATAGCGTATTGTGACTATAACATCTTACTTCTCATCTGAGGAAAAATTCTGCCTCTACGCGTTTATTAGACAAATTTTTAAAGAGCACGATTCTCCGGACTCTTATTTCCTGGTTTTTAACACTCGATGTGAATGGAGGGCTGTTTTTTGAGTTTATAAGATGAAGATCAGATCAGACATTCAGAAGATATCGGCAAAGTAACATTTTAGTAAAAATTATGTGAATATAATACTTACAATATTTGTGGCACATTATGCATCTTCGCCATTTCACGATTCGTATATAATTGAGCTGAAGGTTAGTATATCACCGTTGAATCGTTCTAAGTTAAACCTAACTTTAGTTTTATGAAAATCTATTTAATTTAAGGACGTAGGAAATTCATATTTTAAAACAAAAACGATTTTTAATCGAATCGTTTGCACAAGTTCTTGTTCTATTTTATTATTTTCAAATATTCTGTTATCAATTTACCAAACAGGATTTCGTATGTTTTCACTAAAGCTCCATGTTCAAATTCCAGTGCCTCATTTAAAGATTCTCGACGGCGTATTTCGATTGCCAGCGCTCCATACCTATTATTATGTCTCAGCTATTCTATAAGGTGGTCTGGAATTTACTCTACAAGCTTTGCACTAAGTACCTCTTTATCGAACTGTCCAGAATTGGACTTCACATACTATGATTTAAAGAAATTAAATAGTACTTTTGTGGTCTGTTCAGTTAAATTTATTAATTCCGAAGTAAGAGTGCGCATTAATTAGTTTTTACCGTAATATAAAGAAGACAGAAAATAAGATAGATAATTAAAAACGGCTAACTTACGTTCAAATCATTCAGTAAATTTCACAACTTTGAGTCTAACATGTTCTAAATGACATTACCATTTTAAAAGAATGTAATATTTTGCTGAACCAAAGTACTAAGCAGATAATCGGGCATATTTATAATATCACGAGGGAAAAATATTTTATTTATGACTTTGCGATAAGGATTTGCTTTCTTCTCAATATACATTATAACTTGTTGTTTAATCATGTATATTATTCAGGACGTAAGCAGGATAAGATTAATGATGTTTACCTTATAAAGATACTTATTTTGTGGTTCTCGGCCTTCCACTGTTATTGATACCGAATTAAAAAAGCTATAGAGAAAATAGCTAAGAATAACCATGAATCACTTGTAGTGGTGACACGCTCAGTGATTCACTACAGTTCTTAGTACCGAAATATAATACTATTTCGGTACCTGGTACCTGTGGAGGAACGGGTGTCACTGTCCCTCCAACACAAAAGGAGGATCCTCCAGCCAGGCGAGGTATCATACCTGGCGGGTCACTGCCCAATGGTTGATGTTGGGACGTTGTATATATCCCGCAGCGGGCGGAGCACACGCCCCCGTCGATGGCCTATTCGGTCGGAGACGACGGGGGCAGAGAGGTTGGAATTCCGCCCGTCAGGGAATCGGAGGTAGGGGCGGCTGTTCTGAGGATCCGTTCGAAGAACACCGCCCCCGGGCCGGACGGGGTACCAGCCCGAGTGATGGCCCGAGCCCTCGACCACATGTCGGACCGCCTCAGGGAGGTGTTGGACGCTAGCTTGGCGTCCGGACGCTTCCCTGAGTGCTGGAAGAGCGGGAAGCTGGTCCTGCTGCAGAAGCCGGGACGGCCTGCCGATTCGGTCGCGGCCTACAGGCCCATCGTGTTGCTGGACGAGGCGGGCAAGTTGTTCGAGA
>PKRV01001555.1:69293-136197 GCA_003709505.1 Hyphantria cunea | reverse complement strand
ATATATATATATATATATATATATCTATATATTTCAAGCGTCTACCTGTTGCCGTTAATAATATTGAGCAAATCGAGCTAATAATCACGTTTATTGTATGGGAGCTCCCTTAAATATTTATTTTATTCCATTTTTCCATTCCATATTTCTTGTTATAGTGTCAACAGAAATACATCAGCTCTGAAAATTTCAACTGTCGAACTATCACGGTTCATGAGATACAGCCTGGTGATAGACGGACCGACAGACTGACAGCGAAGTTATAGTAATAAGGTCCTATTTTACCAATAATATCTCTTCAAATACTATTTTATTTAAAAATTTCCCTACAATTTCTATAAGCCCACTATTTCCTTCACAAAGCTATCATTACCATTACAGTATCGTAGTTTCAGGGGCTATTTTTCACTTTATAAATAATGTTAGGATCGTTCACAAGTCGGACCGCACGTCCGCTATTGTGCCTGTTTCTATTGTCCAGGAACTTTAGAGAGGCTTATAAACGTATAATGGCTATGTTGAAAAATGTATGTATGTATGTATTTACTTGAACAGAAATACCAATATAAAGTAAGGTTTTAAAACGTAGGATTTTCGTTGATCGTTGAGGTTCTTATTCAATATGGATATATAATAGACGTGGGATAACTATTAACTTATGCCACAATAGTCGTTTTTATTATGATAGTCCATCCGCGTCAAGAAAATAGTGACGTCTTGATATAGACCACTCAGTTTTAAGAAATGTTCATTTTATAACTTGATAAAAATAAATATTGGAATTTGGTTTATTAGATTCTGGAGCTTGATCAGTGTGTGGACTATAGTTGAAGTTGCTCCAAGGTGTGATATTTATTGATGTGCATCCTAACATTTGTATTAGGGAAATTAGTGTCTAGCTTAATGGGGCCTGAAGCGAAGAAATTCTAAGCCTATTCAGGGGACAGGACTCTCAAAGCAAATGGATGTTTCGCCTCCAGCAATTCGAATAAGCATAAACTCAGTACTGCATACTGAAGTTGGAGAATTTTAGTGATGTTAGAAAATGTCAAGAGCATTTAAAATAATAACAGTCATGCAACAAATAATGTGTGCAGAATGAATTTCTTAGTACTAATCCAAGCGAAGAAGATATTCTTACGATAATGTTCATTGAAAAAACTGAACCTTTTTTTGACAATACTCCTTATTATCAAATATTTTTTTTTACAGCATAAAATCTAAATAATGGCCCTTTTACCGATAGTGGTCAATTTATTCCTACGATTTCATTACCACATTATCATTCTGTCATTCCTTGTCACGTAAATCGATGATGGTAACGACAAGGCAAATGAGACTTATACGGTAGACTTAAAATATACTTATTTCAACGTACGTAATGTTCTTTGCGTATGGTTAAAAGAGTAGTCGGTTTTATCTAACGGTTACTTTAACAAGCATATTAATATTTATACTCACTTAGTACTTATTTTTATACAAACTTGATTGATGTATTAGCTATAGCTTTTACTCACACTTCCACCAGCGTGTATCCCGATTGTCACGCTCTTTAGAGTGATCTATATACTTTCTAAAGAATCAAAATGTCTCCGTACCAGAATATCATAGAAATCGGTGCAGTGATTTGGCCGTGAAAGCGTGAGAGGCACGTACAGTTACTTATAATATATAATATTAGTATGTATTATGTAGAAGAAAGTTTTTAAACAATTTATCGTATAAATATATATATATATATATATGTATATAGTGTAGTTTATAATATGGAACCTGTATTTGCATAATAGTTTTAAGAACGTATGTATACGTTCGACATCAAACAAGAACATTTAAAAATTTAACTGCCAGGCGGTTCCTACTTTTATATATAATGGGTATGTTTCGATGAAGTAGGCTAGAATTTGATTTAAAGATACTTCATAGCTAGTAACAGTAATTCAGTGGCATTCTGGTCCCGTTTTGGGTCACTCTATTTCGAGTCCGATAAGTAAAGAGTTATTCTAGAACACGACCTTTATTGATTTTTTACAACTATTATATATTTTAACGTAATATTTTTATACGAATCTTCAAGATATTGCTATTTATTATTAAATTAGTCTGGAATTATAAGATACTAACTTATGAAGACCTTTAAGCTTTGTGAGATACAGCCAAGTCATTGCCACGATATGCATAAGAAAGAGAACGTAACATTATCATGAAATCCACTGGCAGCAACAAAAGATGCTCCCCTTGGATATTTTACTTTCTTTTGTTATTTGTCCTTTAAACTATTTTTTTTTGCAACAAAGCATTAATTAAACATGTTATATTTCAATTGAAATACATTAACGCATTAAGCAAAATAATAAAATCTTTAGATCTTTCGATTTAATTATTTTTCTAGGATAAAAGTAGTCTGTATTGGTTGTTACCTTTACAAAATGAATGTCTAATTGATTGCTGACAAGAATCTATCTGTGAATCTAAATATGATATAAGTATTGATACAATCTATAATTTTCCTAATGTAAAATGTTATGAATCAATGCACAATAACTGTTTTAAATTAATAATAATACTTTATTGCTTTCTTCATTTAGTTTGCCCACACTAGGATTCCCTGTGTCCCACTGATTAGTATCTTCCTTATAACTAAGTAACATAAGAAAGCAAAGTGGATTCATTTGCGTGTGTGTGTGTTTTTACATGTGCGCATGCGCGGGCGGCTGCGTTTGCGTGAGCATGTGGTTGTGGGTGTCTGCATGTGTGTGTGTGTGTGTGTGTGTGTGTGTGTGTGTGTGTGTGTGTGTGTGTGTGTGTGTGTGTGTGTGTGTGTGTGTGTGTGTATGTGTATGTGTGTATTTAATAGATCTATATGAGTCTCGAGCCTTTATTTTACTTTTTTACTTTAAACTTCTTTTTTACTTTTTGTGCTTTATAGATTTCTATACTTAAACTTCCATTTCTTGCGACAGTCAAGCTTTTATATCTCGGTGACGGCCGCAAATTCTGTTAAGTGAAAGGAGTCCCCGACAGCCGGAAATTGTGTCTGTTCATACCAGATGCAAGCCTACGTTGTCCGCTTGAGGAGTGCTAATTTTATTGGAGGATTAAAAAGAAGCACGCCGTTTTCTAAAAATAAAGGGACACTTAAATAGATAAATTGCTATCCTCCGAAAGTAACTCTGTCAATCGGTTTCTTAGTTTTCGTGGCTCAACCGCTGCACCGATTCCGATGTAATTTAGCATAGAGATACTCTGATAATTGGGGAAGGACATAGGCTACTCTTTACCGCGATAATTGACATACGCGGGGGCAGAATCGCGGCAGAAATTAAAACTAGTATTTAATAAATAGGTTATCATTTAACCGAAATTTGTAGTGAGCAGGAATGTTCGTAATTTAAAACAAAATTTTTGTGATTCAACGTTGTAATAAAATCCAGTAAAAACATTCTGTGGCTCGTTAGGTAAAATAAAAGCAGAAAAGATTTAGAAATATATTCTTACTCTACAATTTATCTGAATAGAAATAAATATATAAGTCTTTAATAACCAAAATAGATTAAGCCATGCGGTAAAATCGACCTTTCTCAGCTTACTCTGGAAACTAAAAGAAGAAATATTACTGTTATTAAATGATTCAATGTAGGCGGGAAAAATTAATCTTAGCATTTATATAGTCTCAAATTGTGTTCTCTCTCCCAAATTCTGAAAGAAAGACGATAGATTAATGAAAAATGTTTTGTATTTTTATTGAGAGGTATTTGATAAAATGAATCAGCACTATAGCGTTTTGTTAGTACGTTTTTATCTAAAAGAGCTATTTATTCGGTAATCAAGAGCTGCTATAGACTTATTTTAAACCCTGCTCAGATTGACTTATGTTACTCTTTCGGAGAAAAGTTACGCTTATAGTGTATCAATGTGTTCAACTAAAAAATCGGATCGGTGTTAACTAAATGTATATAAATTATACATGTACCTAGTACGTATACAGCAGATGAAATTAGTTTAATACATTTATGCTATGATACAAGATAGCATTTGATATACACATTACCCCAATATTATAGTACTTTGCAGCTGAAAATCCTAAAAATATTATAAACGCGAAAGTTTGTATGGATGAATGTTTGTTACTCTTTCACGATAAAAGTACTCAACTGATTTAGATGAAACCTTACAGTGATATGCTTATACATCAGAATAACACATAGGCTACTATTTGTCGCGATAACCAACATACACGCGGACGAAGCCGCGGGCATAAACTAGTCAATGAATATAACCGTGCTTTAGTTTTAATATTTGTGTCAGCGATGCTTTAATAGTACACACAATAATCGCAACTTTGTTGTTAAATTAAGTGGGAATGCCGGAGACTCTTAGTCTTTTAGTCCAGTTTTTCAAAAGCGCTCGAAGGCAATGCACTTGTGACTTTATGACTGTCTGTCCGTTTGTTCTTCATACTGTAAAAAATAATTCATATTAATTGGTACTCGGGAAAGTACACACGACAAATCAATACCCTTGTCACAAAATGGATATCATATATTTAAATACATTGGTTATTGAGTAAATTTTGAGAGAAAAGAGTCGTTAGATTATTGACAAAGATACTTTTAATAACGTTTTCTGAATTTATAAAGTTCATGACTAAAATATAAGAGTAAGTAATCACTGAATTAAGCCTAAGACAGATAAATGGCCTACTCAGATTGTATTTTCTCTTGTTACTTAATTAAATTGAATAAGATTAATAATTACTCAGAGACAAGAGCCGACTTGACAATTATTCTCAGATGACTTTAGTACTATTGTGTAATTACTTTAAAGTGGAAGAATAAACGAGTCCACTACGAGATAAATATTATTTATGAAATGTTAATTTAATATTAGTTTCGATGCTTCAACACTCGGCACTTGATTTTTTATTGAGTTTTAAAATTTTTTCTTATATTTTTTACTTCAAATACTGGTAACTTTACATCTAAACATTTTTAACTTTGTGTCCAATAAACACACTATATGCGACTCTTGAGAAAAATATCTAACTCTTTTATTAGTGCGAACACTTTACTTACTGCTTACCGTGCAAACGAGTGAAAATATACTATCACTAAAATAAATAGTTCCTTTGGTGCACTATCTGCGAATGGAGTCTTACTTTAATATATAAAATATTTATTTTATGAAAACTGCTTACACAAACATATTCCGCATAAACCGTTTGCTTTAAAAATTTCTAAGATTAGATCTAAATACATATTTGTATGCATATATGCCGCAAAGATTCGATGTTGTGCTACGCAGAGAGTTTGTATTATGTTTGAAACCCATTTTTACTGTAAAATTACGTTAAAGTCATGTACGTAGTGTGTTCAAAAAGTATCACGAATTTTGTGTATTTTCAAAAATTATTTATTTATTCGTGAATATCTATTTTGTCCCCTTCAAAGTAATCCCCCTGGGATGTTATACACTTATGCCAACGTTTTTTCCAATCTTCGAAGCACTGCAAAGAATCATTTCTTTGAATCTTGTTCAGCTCGTCCTACGATGCCGTCTTTATCTCGTCAATCGTGGCGTAGCGTCGTCCTTTCATGGAAGACTCTTCAGTGTCGCGAACAAGAAAAAGTCACAGGAACAAGAAAAAGTCGCGGACAGATTCGAGCATCTCATTAGCAACATTCATGCGATGCTGTTTTTGATCGAAATTGAGCACTTTTGGTACGAATTTTGCGGCGACCCGTCTCATGCCCAAATTATCGATATAAATTGAATGGCACGAGCCAATCGATATGTCTAGGTCCTCGGCAATTTCCCTAACGGTGAGTCGACGATTGGCCAATGCCATTTTCTTGACTTCATCAATTTTTTCGTCTGTTATTGAAGTGCTCGGTCGTCCGGCACGCTCTTGGTCGTTCACATCTTCTCGGCCTTCTGAAAACATTTTGTACCCCAATAAACGTTGCTTTTGTCCAAAATAGCTTTTCTGTATGCCACAGTCAACATTCGCAATGCATCCGCGCACTTAATTTCGTTTTTCACCTAAAATTTGATACAAATTCTTTTGTTCCATTTTTTCGAATAGGTAAAAATCGAAGACGAACCAAAACACGCCTAGGCAAAGCAGATGTCAAACATTAACGGAACATTCAAAATGGCCGAACTTGTCAGCATAAGTGAGAGACATATGTACCAACATAACGCCACAAAAAAATCGAATTTCGTATACGTATACGTAATACGTAGCCCGCGAAAATTTAAAATTCGCGATACTTTTTGAACACACCTCGTCTCGTATTACTTATGTATTTATATATAGACAACAGAAATCGTTTCATCGTATTTTAGAAATTGGTCTAGATGACTGATTGTTTTATTATTAACTAAGAAATAATTAGCTCTACTTAGAAAAAGTTCAATCGAATAGTCCATGACCTGTCTACCCATGATTTTTTTTATTGAATAGGGGACAAACGGGCTACCGTATCGCCTGATGATAAGCGATTACCGTCAACCATGGACACCCGCTACAATAAAGACGTCACAAGTTCGTTGCCGGTCTTTGGAGTAAGGGTGGGGGAATGAAGGAAGGGTTGAGGTACGGCTACTCCGGTGTCCGGATGGCATAAGAAAGCTTTTCTCGGATCCCCCGTCTCAGGCGCAGAGTGGCATACCGTGTGGTCTTAGTCGGTTCGATTCCGACACACCGCCCCGCCACAAGCCCCGGTGGGCTGAAGGCCCGAGCGGGTTTCCACACGTAAAAAAAATGGTTTCTCCGGTGTCCTCCTGACTCGGTGAAACATAGCGCAAGTGCTGTTTTACACCTGTTTCCTCTGAGGTCGTGGTATCACTTTGGCCTCCGGCTCGAGTCAGGTAGCTCATTCGTGCCGAAACGCAGGTCTCCCACGGTATATGTGAGAACAAAGAGATACGGTAAAATATACGATATACGGATATACGGATATTTTTCTTCAGTCCTGACAATTTAGAACCTAATGCTTAATGAGCTTTATATTCTTCTACTTTACCGTTAGTGTGATCAAAAATCTAGTCAAATATTTGAAACAATTTCGTATGACCTTTTATTAGTCGTAAACAGAGATGGAACAGCAAATAAAACAGCAAGTGTCGGCTTTGAAGTCGTCATTTTAAAGTGGTAGCCACATAAAAGGGCTCTTAAATTAAAAAGTTTGGTCCTACTTTCATGTGTCGAGCAGTCAAAACCTGGAACTCATTACCAGCGCAATTGTTTTTCTCTAACTATACTACTAATATATCCCGGGTTCTTAAAGCGGTGCGTGAAAAAGTATCAGCCTAGGCCGGCGTAGTGTGGGTGGCCATGTTATATTGTCCACGTTGGTGACTACTACTCTTGGATACTTTTCATGCGTTCCATCGGGCAGAAGATAGCAGTTATTATATAAAAAAATAGTATTGGTACGTGGGAAAGTATAATGTTGACAATTGATAGTTTTCCGTTCATACTGACCTAAACCACAATCATTTGAAAATTATAGGTAAACTAGCAAATCACCAAAAGATGTTTACATAACACATTTACTGTTAGCGGTAGTTCTAATTTCAATATCAGTTTAGAATCTAATAATCGTAGACTAACTGCGCAATGACAAAGCTGATTGTGAAAGCAATAATTATATTTATTAAAGGTGTTGTTTTTCTACTGTTTACTAATCAATGTAAGTTCTAAATTCATTATCTTTTTTAATTGTTTAATAATATACCTATATTTTATTCGTGGTAAGTTACAGGGTTATATTAGTGATCTATGATTGATTTGAAACAATATTGAAATGAAATTACCAAAATTCTAACGTTTTCTAACGAACAACCACAATGCAAAAACAGAAGAAACCTGTTTAAAGTTTTTAGTTTACAGAATTCGGTAACTTTTGAACTTCTGTTGAGATTGCTACATAGACAGGGAATATACCGGGAATATTCACTCTGTTGCAGATACGGGATGTATTTGCAATGTATGGGAAAACGTACGATGCTCTCCAGACAAAGAACAGAATATGCCACAAGGGATCGAAAAGGACACCGGACGATTTCCTTGGCTCGGGATTGTACAACATGGATTTTGTTTGTTAAATTTTTAGTTTTTGTTCTACAACTTCTTGAATATAACTTCAATACTTTGAGCTAAAACGCATCTTATGGTAACAATACCTTTTTCAGATGTAGGGGATAAGCGTTCTTACGCTATTTCAGGAGCAGTGCTCATACATCCAGTGTTTGCCATTGCAGGAGCTGAAGATATAGCTAAGATTAACCCTTTAATGATAGAGTGCGTATAAATACATGGGATATTTTTGAAATAACCATATTTATTTTTAGGTTATTTAATCTTTTAATATACTTTCGAAACAAAAAACAAAACATCTAGGGATCAAAACACCATATCATTTTTTTACCCACACGTTTTTTTCCACGACATACCAAATAATTCTCTGTTGTAATCGTTCACGTTAATTAATTAATTCATTAATTCAAGTTAATTTAAATTGTAAGCATAAAATTTAACAGGAATAATACAGAACTGATCTTTTGGAAAACGGCAACGAAGAAAATAGCAATCGGTATTCAAGATTACACTCTACATCCAGAGTTCGAAAGTGGGGCAACTTTAGCTTCTATAGCATTACTTAGTATCATGCATCCACTCATAGCTGAATTTAGTGAAGTAATTGGTAAGAAACCATATTATTTGTATATTGTATTCAATATTTATTCAAAAATAGAACAAATTTTGTGTATTTGAATGATTTGGAGTGATGGTAAGTACGAAAGTATTAGCGTTACTATCACATGACCTTGTATCTCTTCTGCTCTTTCAGCTCCTGTCAAGCCAATTTGTATGCCTTTATCAGGGATTGGTTCTTACACTAATTTGTATGCTGTTAAGTTGACTGACGGTAAGAGTTTGATAGCTTCTTAGTTGTTTTGAACTCATAGGAATCAGTGTAAAACCCTACAAAGCATGTGACCCGATACGCAATTGCCTCGTTTTTATATTTCAGAGTCTGGAGACTTGCAGAAGGAAGTTTTTAAAATGGATGTCGTTGAGAGAAGGCAGTGTGAAGATTTTTACATTCAAAACGAGGTTTGCAAGTGTTGTGAACTTTGGAAGCTTTAGAAAAAGTTTAGAAAATTTAAAGCTTTTTATAAATCAACTAAAGATGTTCTGTTGAAACCTAAAACAATATATATATACCTTAATAAGATGGATTTTTAGAAGCACCAATATTAAAGAGTGCCATAACTTATCCAATTTTAAGAATCTTAGTCATAGTATTATCGATCAATTTACTAAATTTAAAGTTTAATTTCGATACAATAATTTTATGAATTCTATATATATTATTAATAATAGTTTTAAATAAACTAAAATACTCTAACTTTGTAGTTAAATTACGCAAAGATGGCTCCTTCGAACCCTTTATGTGCCGTATCGATCTATAGTAACTCTGCTTGCATCTGGGATTCAGGGACTGCTCTCATAACTCGCAAATCCTGGGGATTTTGGCAATTGGTAAGTAGCGATAGGTTTCCATCTTTCGAGAGTGCAAGGGTAATATTAAAAAAGTCTGATTAATTAACAGATTGCTTTTGCCGTACGTGTACCTGGATGTGCTGCACCTACTAAATTTCTTCAAATACTGGACTACATGCCATGGATCAATGACGTAATTCAGGTCACCCTTTCCCATGACTATAGCGACGCTGGAGATGATGAAGGATTAATGATTGGTTTTCGCCGACTGTCACCAACAAAGCTGGTATTCTATCCTCGTAAGGAACTTATCTATAATAATATATACCGCTTTAATATCATTAACCTACCGCAATCCACTGCTTGACATAAATCTCTCCATTGCTTACCAAGGAGGGTTTTGCCCACATCACCACATTGAAGAGGCGGGTTGGTAATCGCAGGGCGTAGCTAGTTGCACCAGTGACGCTGCTACCCATCACCCGGCGTAGCTATTGTATTTAGTTACGCCTGGTGGGATGTATAGACCGACATCGGTCGGTTGCCAGAGCCGTTCAGCAGAGTGCCCCGCGTGTAGGTGACGTTGGCTGAGAGTGAAAGATTGTGGTTCGTCCCCTCACATTATTATATTATTAATATAATCTACATTTGTTTTGATAGTTAAATTTGAAATATTCGATAAATTTCCAGAAATGAAATGTGGTTTAGTTTTCAGTGGCAAAACAAAGGCTATTAGCCCTCGAATATAAATTAGAAAATAAATTTATTATTTATAAGGAATACGTTTAGTAAGTTAACAGAAACCATACCAGGTTTCATAAAATAATAATACTACGTAAAACAATATTAAAAGATAACGATTTGTAACCATATCTATATAAGTAAAAATCTGTCATAAAAATGAATATACGCGCATAACTTTCGATCGAGTGCGCCGAATTGGATAATTATTTTTTATCATATGTTTTATTATTGCCATAACAAAATTTGTATAGAATAAAATTAAAGGAAAACTAAAGAAGTAATTCAGTAATTCAGGAAAAAAACAAGAAAATAAATATGGCTGTACAAAGAATACAAGGTGTAAAATAAAGAAGAAGTGCAATTAGCTTTGGGAATGAGTCATCAGAATTTTTCGCTTGTTTGTCTGTTTACAGCGTCATTTAAACATAAGGAAAAATCTTTTTAGCGAATAAAAAGCTTTATGAAAATACTCATTAAATAGGATTGGCACACGTCCTTGTTCTATCCCTGTCCCACACAAACTAGAGAGCTACAAGCGCAAGCGAGAACATAACAATCGCCTTTTGCCTTTACTGGAATCAACTTTTAATTTCAAAATTGATGAAGTGCGTTCGTCACTCTAAAAAATTAAGTTTTTCATATAATATTAATTGACCAGTTATAAAAACCGTCTGTATTGCTTGTCGGCGAGCATGACAGTCAATTTTGACTGAATTTATAATCTTAAACTGAATTTATTTTAGAAAAAAACATTGTGCTCCTTAAGCAGAGTGCAAATGTGTACACTTTTGTGTCCTGTGTCAGGTACAATCTACCGATGAATATTCGATTTCTACGGAACAAGTATGAAATCATTCACTCCCTGCGTATACATAAACATTTTTTGTATCCAGTTGCTTCTACTTAACACATGACGATGAAAAAGTGTTCGGTGTCGGTAACTGGAAACTAAAAGTCGTCATTTGAAAACACAAGGAACATTAACAAATTTCTTTACAATTGTACTGAGCTATGCAAACAGAGAGTTACATTCGGTGTCCGTCTCATGAGTGCGACACAAACCATCCACGAGCCTGAAAGAAAACAAGCGACGAATCGTGGCCAGAAGTAGCGACCGCTGTGTGCGATTGCCGCCTCTAGACGCAGCAACTACCGCTGCCAATGACAAGTAGTAGCTACACCTTTGCGCAGCCCTTTAGGTATTTTTATTGAATGGGATTCATAGGACTCCATACCACTTAGGTTTTTGCTGGGGGTTGCGATCGCTCAATATAATCAGTTGTGTCTTTCTCATCCTAACTTCTGATCTGCAATAATTTTTTTCCCATGTGTGTGCTTATAAATTGATGAAAATTTTGAATCCGAGCCACCTCAATGAAATTTCACTCAAGGAATAAAAAATGTGGCATTAGTGCGTGTCCTTTTTAAAATAATCATTTCATTACAGTTGTTACATCTTTTCCGAGGTTTATTGGTGTCTGTGATGTAAATGAACGTGGTAGAATATTATACAAGGACACTGCTGAAATAACTGCTACCAAGAATTTTGCCACTGGATATTATCTAGTAAGTGTAAATTTGTATTTTCGTGAAATGTAATACCAACGCGGAGCCTTACACTATGCAGAGCCTTGAACATATACTTAAGACACTCAATTTTATGTTAATCTGTTAATATATCGAGTAGTTATGTTTCACTATCACAAGTGTACTATCAAAATACAATAACCTCCGCACTTTTAATGTTGCAAAGAATACTGTGGGGATGATTTTTCGTCATAGATTTCATAGTTTTGAGCTAATTGTACCAATTTAAAGTAAACTCTCATAAGCATAGGACCGTTCACAATACAAATACTTGAAGAAATCTGTAAGAGTATTCTAACTCCTAGCCAAATTGACATTCTACAAACGCGAACGGTAATAGAATACTAACAAATGTATGTAAATGGTCACATTTTCTCTTAACGCTTGTCACGTGGTATAAACAAAATATTAGCCAATAATACAAGAGAAGAGAGAAGTTAGCGAATGTAGAAACAAAAGAAAGCGATTAATGTATTTTTTATCATCCCAAATACGATAGTACCTTATTTCACGTATTGTAAAGTACCATATCAATACACGCCGTTTTGAAATACGGTGATACTTTTTTAAATCTTAATAAAAAAATTAACGTCATTAGTGGCTAAAAAAGCAAAAATATTTTTTTAGCCGAAATGAGAAGAAAATTTTGCAGTTCAAAAAGAAAAATCAGTATCTCGTCAAGTGTAAGGTGCTTTTCAAGATATTTTACAGTAAAAGTAACTTTGCATTTAAAGCAATTGACATTTAACACCAAAACGCATTCTTACGATAAAATGTTTTTTATTTAAATTTTATTTCGTCTACTATAAAATCGTTTTTTAATTTTATAAACTATAATTTTTTCACACAGCTTTCGAAAGAACACATTATTATATACATTTTAGGTCAGCGTGACACAAGACGCTTCTTTCTATTGTGGCGAAATCATTCTGTATGTGAACCGAAGGACCAATGCCGTCATGTGGGTAGAAAATCATAGCCATCGAGCCATGGAAGGAATGACGTATAACCAAGAGAGAACTGGCGCGCTTGAAGAGTTCGTAAATTTTATATAATATCTGTAAATGAGAATTCATCATATCAATTATACCGTGGGAGGACTACGCTCTGGCACGAATGGCCCTGCTCGACCGGAGTGATACTCACAGAAAACCGATGTTAAACAGCGCTTGCATTATGTTTCACCAAGTGAATGAGGAAACTGGAGGCCCGCACCCCTACACATTCCTTATCCCCCACCCCAAACGCCAGTAACACATTATTGACACCTCCGGTGTTGCGGGTGTCCATGGGCGGCGGTAATTGCTTACCTGCTCGTTTGCTCCCAATTTCATTAAGAAAAAATCTTCATCGAGTAAAACCATTTTTATCACTGTCATAATCAAACTTTAAATAAAAAAATAAATATCTATGAAATAGAATTCTCTAGTCACGTTGTTATTCACGATGAACTCCAAAACAATCTAATCGATTACCACACTTTTTAAAAAGAAAATGTTTGTTTCGCTGGTGTGCCTAAAATGGGATGGACATCGGAACAATAAGCGCCCAGAATGATACTGATTTTAATCAACAATAATCTATAAAGTAAAAAAAAACCTGTAGCTATATACATAACTATATATCTATTTTAAGATTCAGTGTATATTTCAGTTGAAATGACACTGTTCAACAGCGTAATCAATCACCCTCAATAATGAGAAGTATGCAGACGGTTTATTGAATAGTAGCTATATTTTAGTTTTTTTTTACAGGTTAGAGTGCTTCGTTTACTTCAAGTCTACAGCATATGTTGAGTTTAAGTTCACATTTTCCTTTAAAGCCTACCTGCACGTTGTTTTGTATGGAAAACTGGAAGATACGGGGTCCCATCACCCATACAAGAGTAAAGCAATAACAACAAATTGGTGGCCTACTCACAATATGGAAATGAGTAAATTTGAGCCGTTAAATAAATCCCACTGGTCACTGCGGTGATGAGAATGATGGAGTGGAAGAACCGAGCTTCGATACACATGGATCGGCTCAACCGAACCGAATATTGCTGTTACATCTAAATCTCGTGTCACTAGTTTGTACCTACCTGTACGTTAGTAGCTACTCTTCCAAAACGGTTTAATTGATTTTTATGTTTTTTTATGTATAATTCATGGGTCCTAGAATAAGTTAAAATATTTTTATATCTAGAGATAAGGGTGGATTTTCCGTTTCTTGATTTTTTTATGATTTGGTATAAAAAAGTTATATTCTAAATAATCGATGAAATGAATATAAATAATAAAAATAATAAAATTTACTTTTCCTGTTTGTATTCTACGGTATGCTTCCCAACGTGTGAATACACACACGAGAAATCTTCAAAGTTACAAGCCGTAAACATCATAAAATTTATTAGATTAAAACAAGATTTGAGAATCCTCTCCTATGTGACGATTTAAAATAAGGCATGTAATGAGCGTCACAATAGCTTACTAAGGGGAAAGGTTGAAACAGCAGCTTGCGTAAGATAGAAATTTGAAAAAACCCTATACTAGCCCGTTTTGCTATCTTAATTGGTATAGTAGGTTAAAGAGTTCTTTTTTAAGAAGATTAAATGCACAAAATGTGATCAGAGTGGATTAAATCTCTGTGGGACAGCCACGCTTTAGCATGAATAGGCCGGCTAGACCGGAGCGATACCACGGCCTCACAGAAAACCGGTATGAAACAGCCCTTGCTGGCAGGTCCGTGTTTCACCGAGTGAGTGAGGATATCGGAGGCACATACCCCAACCCCTCTCCTCGTCCCTCTTCCCATCCCCCAAAGCCTCAACGTGACGCCGTTTGACGCCTCTGGCGTTGCAGGTGTCCATGGGCGGTGGTAATCGCTTATCATCAGGCGATACTTCTACTCGTTTTACAACTTATTCCATAAAAAATCCATTGCCGAATCATATTTTCTTTTACTTTGCTGTTGAGATATCTTGACTTAAGTAGTATAAGTAGAGATATAGGGACTTAGCAGTCAAGTAGCTGTTTAGATTGTTAACAAACATTCTTGTGATCTCACGTATGTGTACGGAATATATTTTTTCCGGTTTCTTAGGAAGTTGACATTATTATGTAAGCCACAATCTTTGGGAAACGATACCGCTGTGAAAGTGTCACCGCTACAAGATACATTTATAATGTAGTTTTCTTTTGGCACTGAAATCCAAGTGAAGTTTTAGTTTGAGATAAACACTGGAAGAGCTAGTACTTTCTTGTGTATAAAATGATCAAAACTGTGTGTCTTTTTGTATTATTTGCATATGAGTGTAAGTTTTAAAAAGCTTAACAACTATTAATTATTAGTTCTATTAATTTCTGGCCTTTTGATTATAAAATCAACAAGTGATTTTTTAAGTGGAAAAGTATTTATCTATAAGTTATTTAAAATATAAGTTTGGTTTCAACAGCTAATAAAAAGGAATAAATTAATTTCTCAACAAGATGAGTTCGAGATTTTATTTTCTCTGAATATAATTATTATTTATTTAAACACGTAAATATTTGGGTTTTCACAAAACGGTTCAATGAGACCTAATATTATAAGGCAACCAGATTAACTATGGATTCATTGTTAGTATGACTATTAATAAGAATATTAGCTACACAAAAGTGCAAATGATTAAATTAAAACAAACACAATTTTTCGATATTTTGTTAGCTTAGGTATAAAAACACTTAAAATATTTCATTTATCGTAAATATTTCACAGGCTAATTTCAGGTTATCCTGGTTCAATCACAGAAAGGACACACTGACATGTTCTTTTCCCCGTTTTTCAAATGGTCTCAGTTCCACATCTGAGACTTGCAGTATCCCCTTATCTATTTGTTTTTTATGGTATGGTTTCCTTACCCTTATTAATACTAATTATGTGCCCAAGAAATGCTGACACCAGGGTAACGACCGGAACCAACCTTTGCTATTTTACAATTTTTATCGATTCGAACCCAAATGTAATGGGGTCACTGACATAATAAATTGTGATAATGAGAGAATAATTTCCAGTCAACCTTTATACAATTCTGAAGCTAAAGAATCAGTGACTTAATTGTTGTATGTAGTGACATTCTTTATCTCTTCCCTGTATTGGTTCGCAAGAGCCGACTGAAGAAACAAACTTTGATAACTGAACAGCAATGAGGAAGAAAACTTCAAACCAAGGGTTGGTTACTAACCTGTAAAGTTCACTTAAATCTCATTTCTAAAGATATCTATTTTTTCATTTCTATTGTTGCTAAATAGAGACTGTAGCTGATAATGATTATTAATGTAAATCAAAAATAAAGTTAAACCTTTCTAGTAAGGTTTTAGATTTTCCCTTATTTTAGTTTGACACGATACCGATCAGATATATATTTTGATAATTATGATAGAGCTACTACTAGTATGAGGCGCTCATAGCACAGTTGTACTCGGTGATGAGAAACAATCACCGAGGGTAAGCAACGACGGCGCGGTCAAGTACCTGGATGGGTGACTGCTGGTGGCATGTTACCATGAACGTTTACGTGATTCGGAAGTCATGTTAAACAGTCGGTCCCGGTTGTTATCATACGATAACAGTTGTGAAGCTTAGTTGGAGGCCTTTAGGTGACTTAGAAACATCCAACGGCAAGATTGTGTTGCCATAACGTAGTCTTGCCAGTCCCCAACCCGCACTCGGCCAGGCTTAATCCTCTCCTGAAAGGATACCCGAGCCCAGCAGAGGGACATTGGGGGTTGTTGATTGATTGATTATTAGTTTAGATAAGTATTTATTTATTTCAGTTAATAAATATGGTTGTTCTGTATGGGAAAAATTACCATGTTCTCCAGACGAGAAACAGATTATGCCAGAAGGTATTGAGGAAGACACGGGGCGTTTCCCTTGGCTTGGGATCATACAATATGGTTTTAGTGAGTTAATTAAAATATATTTTCATAGTAAGTAGTGATGATAATTACATATGGTAGAAGAAAACTTTTAACGAGATTATAATAAATAACTAAAATAAATTAGAAATGATAAACTACCGGGAACTCTCAGTAATTTCTTGAACGATTTGTCAGACTGATAGTTTAAAAAATCTGGACAGATCGTGTTGCCTGTTAGTACAAATATCTATACAAATAAATATAATTGGAGTGTATGTTTGTAATATTAAATTTATCACTTTTTACTAAATGAATATGTATTTATACACGGTACATATACTAAAATATCATTTTTTTAAATTTTTGTGTGCCTGCCTGTCTGTTTCTGCTGGCTAATATTTGATATTGCTTTACCGATTTCACCGGCAGATAGCTGATAATATAAGGAGTAACTCAGGCTTTTTTGACTAGCTACTCCCCACGGCGTTACTCATGGTTACAACAATAACCGCAGGGCGCGCGGTGAAGCTAGCACACAATATAATAAACGAATAGATAGATACCTCACCAGATGGTTAAATTCTGCCGTTGTATATGTATACATTCAACTTATCAGTAAATTTTTTGAATGACCTGTTTTTTTCTGCCACTTCAAATGTAATAATATTTTAATGTTATAATATTTTAGTAGAGTTAGAGTTCTATTTAATCATGTCTGTCGTAATCAGACCTTTAAAATTATTTTAATGAATTTTAGATGTAGGAGACAAACGCGCATACGCTATTTCCGGAGCAGTGCTTATTCATTCGCTATATGCAATCGCTGCAGCTGAGGACTTGGCTAAAATTGATCGGGCAATGCTAGAGTGAGTGCCTGTTTATTTAAGAATTATAATAACCTTGTAAATTTTAAAATACTTAACAGCGCCTCTAGTCCCAAGAATTAGAATTCAAATAATTAATAAACTATAGATCAATATGATTATATCTAACCGAACTATTTTCAATAGCGTATCGAAGTTAAGAATTAAGTTTCTAGTAACCCTTAAGAGTACGGTAAGCGGATTAGTATTTGATTTTATTGTTTTACTTAAATGGAAGTACAGAAAAGGAACGGAAATATACGATTACGCAAAAACTTTGAAGAAGTCATGATGACAAGATACTAGGTTGTGCCTTAAATACTAAAATATTTTGTAAATCCAGCCCGTAGCATCATATTATATAAAAAAATAATTGTGTAAAGAAATGACCTGAACTTGACTGGTAATGCAGGAACAACACCGAATTAATTTTCTGGAAAACTGCAGTTCATAAAGTTGCAGCACCAGTTAAAGACTATATACTGCATCCAGAATTTGAAGGAGATATCACAACCGCAACTTTAGCATTGGTGAGCATGGTCCATCAGTTTGAAATTGACTTCAATGAATTCATAGGTAAGAAGATGATTTCATTAAAGATAACTTTTAGTATGAACATGGGCCGGCTCGACTAGAGTTATACCACGATCCCCATAGATATTCAGCTCTAAGCAATTCAATTATTCAGTTACACAGTGAAGTTCTAGGAGCGGGGTGAAATAAAGAAAAACCGTTAAAGTAAAATAAAAATTAACATCAAAAGAAAATCTTGGCTATACCGGCTATTTCGTATACTTTTATATGTTAACCATTATGCTCCAAAGCTTCCAATTAAAATTTGTATTTGGTATGATTAACATATATTAATAGGAAAACAATTAAATACTTTAAAAATTACTAAAACGGGTACTATTTCTATTGAGGAAATACTAATTATACTACAAAGTTTAGGTGTTCTACGCGTGTCCAAAAATTTTGATAAGAAATTTATCATTTATAGAATCAAATTTCAACAGCTTATCGTATTATATTAAATTATACATATTATATTAAATTTAATTTAAATGACTGCGATAAATCTGAAGATGATTTTTCTACGTTCTTTTTCAATTATAACCAATCCCTTTGATCTCAAAGTCAAACCAGTTTTATCTTAATTTTAGCTCCTGTCAAACCAGTCTGTTTGCCCTTGTCTGGAATCGGAACATATAATGACATGTATGCTGTTAAATTTACTGATGGTAAGGGATAGATTATATATTTTTTTATTATTACTTTTCATTTAGGTTCATCGAAATCTCATTTAATTCCGATTTCCTGAAAGTGATTCGTGATAACTTGAAAACAGAAAGTTGATGAGTTGATTATATTTATTTAACATTCATATTATAAGAGTCAACAAACACAACAATTCACTGCACCACTTCGGCGTAAATATGCAAATCATATTTCACCTGACGATGTACGCCGCAATCGGCTCCTTTCATTCTGATTTGACAAAAAACCGCACTTTGGACGGCGGCGCAATCAAAGAGACCGTATCCAAGCGAATGAACAATAAATTACTAGCGAAACATTTCTGTGAAAATTGCAACTTAAAGAAATGATATGGAATTATTTTCTTATTGTTTCAGTTACGGGCGAACTACAAAAGGAAGTGTATAAAATGAAATACATCGATAAAACAGAATGCGATAATTTTTATGTTCATAAACAGGTTACTGGTTTTTGTTTATTTTTATTTTGAAATGACACCGGGGTGGGTTGTTTCACAAGGGTGCCTTTATACAGTTAGCGGCAGTAACAATGAAATACATTTATCATTTTTATTTTTAACTCCATAAATAATCATACTGCATAAAGTTTGTACTACCAATGTAGACGTCTATGTGACTGCGATTGTTCTGCCAATCCAATAGTGACACGACATACCAGAAGAAAAGTGCACTTTATTGACATAAAATATAATTTTGATTTAGATTTATGTTTTTGGAAGAATTTGTAACGAATACATAATACCTAATGCCCGCATGTTAACTTAACTGATAGAAAATGTTATCATCCGCAATTGTATATACCATTCAATTTTAAGAATGAAATCCATGCTAATAATTTAAATTTGAAAGTTTTTTTCAATGAAATTTGGGGCAAACGAGCAGACGTATCACCTGATAGTAAGCGATTACCGCCGCCCATGGACACTCGCTTGTTGTTGGTGTTCCAGACGCATCAAAAGTGCGCTGCCGGCCTTGGGGGATGGGGAGGGGATAAGGAAAGGGTAGGATTATGGGCCACCGGTATCCTCATTCACTCTGTGAAACACAGTGTAGGCGCTGTTTCACACCAGTTTTCTGTGAGGCCGTGGTATCACTCCGGTCGAGCCGGCCCATGCATACCGAAACGTGGCGCTCCCACGGTAAACTAACGGTAATTGTCTGTTAAGTTTTCACGGCTATACCACTGTAGCGATTTTTATGAAATTTGGCATGGAGATACTTTGATTGGTGAAAAAGGATATAGGCTAATCTTTACTTCGATAACCGACATAGAAATGGGCGGAATCGTGGGCAAAAACTAGCAATAAAAAAATATTTATTTGTACAGTTGCACTATGAAAAAATGAATCCCACGAACCCACTGTGCGCAGCCTCATTCAACAGTACATCGATCTGTGTTTGGGATTCAGGAACTGCGCTTATAAGTCGTCAATCATGGGGGTTCTGGCAATTGGTAAGTTAATCCAATGTGTTATTTTAGCAAAAGGGTTTAAAAATAATATGTAAATTAGTATTCTTATAGTTAAAGTTTTTTTTTATGTATAAGCTGCCAAAATGACTCTGCCCTGCCTGATGGAAAGCATGAGCAGAATCCAAGAGCGATGGTCACCATCCTCAATGCGAAAAAGAACAATGCAGCATGGTGAGCCATACTATGGCGGCCTGGTGAAATGCTTTTTCACGCCCCGCTTAAAGGATCTGGGATCATAGTGGGAAGGAAACCCGTGCGCTGGTAGTGAGTTCCAAGTTTAGACCGCTCGGCACAGGAAGGAAGCACCGAAGCGATGAGTACGAGAACGAATGTCTTCCACTTTAAAGCGGTGACTTCCAAGGCCGGCACGTGGTGTTCGTGTGACGAAATAAAAACACTGACTGTCACCACACCTGTACAAAATTACCTATATTAATATTAGTTAAGCAATACTCGCGATATTAAGATTAACATTTCAATATAATTAGCCTAATAATAAACTGTTTCAAAGCCCAATTGAATATGACTGTTACAGGTTGGTTTTGCCGTAAGAGGACCAGGCTGTGCTGCACCAACAAAGTTTCTGAACGTTATAGATTATATGCCATGGATCAACGATATAATCCAAAGTTCACCGTACCAGGATATCTACGACGACAAAAACCATGAAGGAGTCACGATTGGTCTCCGTCGATTGTCACCTACCAAGCTCGTTTTTTATCCAAGTATGTGTGACTACACGGTTGGCCTAGTGGTTTCAGTGGTCGTCAAACCGTTTCCTACTGGGCCAAGTGTTGTGGGTTCAAGTCCTACATGGGACAACACTTTGTGTAATCCATAAATTGTTATTCTAAGTCTGGGTGTATTTTTGTCCTTTGTGTCCGTTTCTTGTATGTTTGTAATAATCCCCGTGACACAGGAATTTATGTTTCTAATACGGGAGTTGTATTTAAAAAAAATACATTTCTTTGTCAACTCAATCCTTCTTGAATACGGACCAATATGTAAAAGTAAATCTGTCTCTGACTCCTGAGAAGAAACATGTGACGACATCCTCATACAGCGCAGAAACAGAAATATACTACAGAGCCATCTACCGAAGATACACTGAATTACGGAGGAGCGTAGTGTATGAAGAAACTACCAATCCTGCATCACGCTAGAGAAGTTCTCGCGCCGATTAACATATACGAGTATAGACTTCTCAACATCAACCGTTGGGCAGTGGCCCGCCGGGCATGATCACCTCGCCTGGTCGGAGGATTCTCCCTTTGTGTTAGAGGAATATGTGACCCGTTCCTCCACACTGAACATTAAAATGAACTATTTTTATTTCAGTTAATGCAATTTTCCCACGATATATCGGTGATTGTGAATCAGATGAACGTGGTAGAACTTTATTTAGAGATTCAAGCCAAATACTAAGCAATGCGCACTTTGGACAAGGCTATTATCTTGTAAGTAATTTGAATGATATATATTTACATGAATATATAAAACAAAAACATTGTATCCCTATTATTAAAATAATGCGAACGGAAGAGTATGAAATTTGGTACAGTTAAAGTTTATATGGAGGTTAAATGCTAAAGGCTAATTAATATAAACAAATAAAATAAAATGAAATAAGATCGATTTCGACCGCTGGTATAAATTAGATTTCATAATATTTAAAAATTTGATTCGTATATACTTCAAAATCTGGAAATGTTCTGCACCAATTGAGCCCTAATTTTTATACGGTATACGTACAACCCGTTTCAAAAAGAGTTTTAATATATTTCTTTAGTGTCAGTTTTGTCCTCATTTCCCATTAGTGCCATCGCAGTATGCCATAGCGAATGGTTGGGTACAGCTAATCTGATATAAAAAGATCTTTATCAATTGAACTCTTTTGACACAAATCAACAATTCGCTTCATAATTGCTTTTCGTTTTGAGAAACTTATTATACCGTAATGAGTCGTGTATGATATCTAATGTGTTATTAAGGGTGAAGCGTCGCATTGTTGCTCCCTACTGCGCTGAGTGTTGTGGGGTCAATCTTTACAATGAACAATACTTTGCACGATCCACAAATTAATGTTTTTCTTGTATGCATGGCCCTGCCAAAACGACTTTACACAGCCTGATTCAAAAGTGATGGTCACCATACAAGGAGTATGGTGACCATCACTTTGCGAATGCAGACAATGCAATAATACAGAATGGTGATCAACATCATGGCGGGCTAGTGATGCTTCTGCATCATTGGGTCTCTCTCTCTCTTTCTCTCTCTCTCTTCCTGTATGTTTTTTTTATTCCCCCGCAACGTAGGAGATATTTCTAATGCGAGCGTTTTCTTTTTTAATATGCATACAAATTCTAGTTTTCCTGTGTCAATAGCTTTTAAGGTAAGGTAGAATGACCATACAGACGAATGGAGAAACTATAAATCCCTAGCTAGAATTTTAGAGTCCTCTATATGGTCCAGTTTCACTTAGCTGCTATCTGTTTTAATTTTTTTCTATCTTTAGGTATCTGTAACACAAGATGCATCTTTCCATTGTGGGGAAGTAAATCTGCGTGTTAGTTTAAGGACCAACGCCGTCATGTGGGTGGAAAATCATTGTCATCGATCATCAGAAGGAATGGCTCATTATCAAGAGAGAAGTGGCACGCTCGAAGAGTTAGTATTTTATGTTCTTTATGTTTTTTTTGTAATGTAATAACGAAGTGACTAGGAAAAATATCATTTTAGCTAGAAATGTTTAGTCATAGATCATCAGTCGAAGCATCCAAGGATTATTTAAAACAAGCTTTTACTAAAAGTTTATACTAATTGTTTCACGCCACGTCATTTTCTACTTCAATAAATGTTGTGGGTTCACAACCCACATCGGACAAATAAAATAACTTAAATAATATTTTTAAGCTTTTTGGTAAAATGTTGTTGTATTCTTTGTGCACATTTGCGATACAGAACATAGTCCTAATGCAGGAGTTATCTTTGAAAAAAGAAAAAAAAATGCCTGTAGTCAACATATCTTCAATCTAAAAAATAAAAAATCAATTTCTGTGGGTGGAGAATAATAGTTATTTATGCAATTGTTATATAATATGGGGCTCGCCGAATGTGATAATGGTATATTTTAATATCTATTTATGTACAGTTGCATACAAAACTTTATCTACAACCATGATATGAATCCTCTATAAAGTAAACATTTTCGCAATACTAATATCGAACAAAAATGGCGGGATACGATGAGAATTCGAATAACAGTTCTTTTTTTAAATACCGCGCTGTGGTAGTGAGAGGCGCGTGCCTGACAATGTTCTTTTTTTCAAAAAGGAGTTGCATTATGAAATTTAGTATAACATTATAGCACTCGTTTGGGTGATATTATGGTTACTATGACACAGGTGTTTTAATGATGGCAATTAGCTCGCAGTTTCAGAACCTTTTATAGAGGATTTATAACATGGGTGTAGATGAAATTTATAAAGGTACAGGTAGGCAAACGAGTAGACGCGTCAAACGAGGAGGCAGTTTGATTCCCAGTCACTTGGTAGCGAGAAAAAGTTTACAAAACTATAACTCCACTACTTAAAAACGTTTGATAAAATATAAATTGCGTGATATAAGTTTTATTACATACAGACAATGTCACGATTACAAACGGAAATATCATCATCATCAACAACCTTCACTGGCGCACTGTTGGATATAAACCTCTTCTTAGCAAAGAGGTTTTGGTCTACTATAACAGGCTGGTCAGTTTCGAGTTTTCCTTCTCTTAACAGTGCTATTGTCTTGGGTAGATTGTCTCTTAGTCGCCTTACAAAACTCCTAGGTAGGAGTGACCTACGGAGATGTCACTCTTACCTACGGGTATCGTTTCTTAATCCATCACTGTATTTTACTGAAAATAATGTTTTTATTATAATATTTTCTCTGATTCCTGCGATAGACAATTTTTATCGACATTTTTGTTCTTTTGTTTACAGATTAGAATGTTTCATATACTTCAAGTCAACAGCATATCTTGAATTTAAGTTTACATTTTCCTTCAAGGCTGAAATCACAATTGTTATGTACGGAAAACTAGATGAACCGGGTTTTTATCACCCATATAAGTCACTTCCTGTAACAACAAATTGGTGGCCTACCCTGAATCTCGGTATGAGTTTGTTTGTGCCGCTAAATAGATCATATTATAAATTATAATTCATACTCTTTAGGTTTTTAGGTTTTTTATAAATCTTTATAAGTTTCCAATACTTATTTACTGTGGGAGAGCTACGCTTCGTCATGAATAGGCTGGCTCAACCGTAGTGATACCAGGGCCTCACAGAAAACCGGTGAAAAAATCGGTGAAACAGCGCCTGCGCTGCGTTGTGTTTCACCGAGTGAGTGAGGATATTTATACTTTTTTTTTTTTTTTTATTATATTTTTTTATTATTATATTTTTACTCTCAGTATATTTTATCTGTCGTCGGTGACCGAGCGAGTGTTATGTTCATCAATGACCCTTCTCAAGTCATGCTGCCCGACTGCCATGCTTAGATTGACTAAAAGTTGGTATTTTTGTTGGTTGGTGTTGTGTTGATATTCAAGATGCCAAATCATCTCAATAGGCCCAATAATAAGATGCTTCTATATCATTAGGCTTCCTTTAATTTTTTAAGTAAACTTCAACTTAATGACTTAGCATAAGCTAACAGCTAAGACACTAGGCAAGATTTTTTACGAAACAAATGAATTATAAAAACATAACTAAATCATTTTACCGTAACGAAAAAGGATTTATGTACTTACATTTTATAGTTCTGAACAAAGAATTCTAAGATTAATAAAGATAATGTAAGTATATGAAAGAAATTAATATGTATATTGTTATGCTTATTAAAGAACTCACTCACAGAAAACCGGTGTGAAATAGCGCTTACGCTGTGTTTCATCGAGTGAGTGAGGATACCGGAGGCCCATACCCCAATCCAACGCCCCCTATCCCCCTTCCCCCCAGGCCGTATGGGTCACCATGCTGCATTGTTCTTTTTCGCATGGAGGATAGTGACCATCACTCTTGGATTCTGCTCATGCTTTCTATCAGGCAGGGCAGAGTCATTTTGGCAGCTTAAATATAAAAAAAAAAGAACTTTTTGGGTCTATATCCAAAATGTTTTTTTCTACAAACTCATTTACTATCCTTGCCTATACTATATACCTAGTTATAAAATGGTTAAGTTAATATGAAGAGTTTAATTATGGTCGATTCAAATGTTTGTAGATCAATATAGAAATGCTTTATTACCTAAAGAATCATTGTAATACATATAAGTGTATAATAACAACCTTTCAATAAAGATACTAAGTACTTGTACATTTTACTACTTATTTATTAATTATTATTTTTTCAAATAATGCAAATAGTTTTATTAAAAGGTCCTTCCGTTGAATATTCCAAGAAAGGATCTTTAAATAAATATATTCAATCGAACATTATACTACCTCGCGTTCGATTCCCAGGTGGGACTAAATGTTTGTATGATCTGTAAATGTTTTTTCGGAGTTTGGGTGTATTCTTTGTATAACATGTATGCCTTTACGAAAAAAAATGTATTTATGTATTCATATCAGTTGTGTAGTTCCCGTAATACACAAGTTTTACTTAGTTTGGTACTAGATGGCGTTGTGTGTTAGATGTCTAAAATATTCATTATAGTAATAGCTATTTACTCCCCGGCTTATAGTTACTGTTTTCCATAAATTGATAAGAGTTTAACCATTTAAGTATTGACTGCTTTAATTGACTGCATCGGTGGCGCAGTGGTAGCGTATGCGACTGCTGAGCTAGAAGTCTCGGGTTCAATTCCTGAGTCGGACCAAATGTTTGTGTAATCAGCAAATATTTGTTTCGGAGTTTGGGAGTTTTCTATCTATAATATGCATGTATTTACAAAAAAGTATATATGTATTATATCAGTTGTCTAGTACCCATAGTACAAGCTCTGCTTAGTTTGGGACTAGATGGCGTTGTATGTTAAAATGTCCGAAAATATTTATTTATTTATTGGTAGGCCTTTGAGCGGCTGCCTCTCAGAACTGGGCAGATTGAGACATTTCGAATTCAGCTCAATCCGAAATTAGATCAAATTTAATAACTTGCAAGATTTGATTAAAGACGAACAATTGGAACAGGTGAAAATAAATAAAAGCTTGATAAAAGTCGACTTCTAAATATTTATCATTATTATTTATTTATTATTCATGTGATCTTTGAACCTAACAGATGTGATATCAAAACGCTTACAAGATCAATTTGTGGACAATTGACAATTGAGTTGTCGGTAATTATCGAACACATACCCAGTCATATATTGTAATAATAATACTGAAGTTTATAGATATATAGCTAATATAGATGTCAACTTAGCAGTGAGGTATAAGTCTACAATACACTAACCAGACCGCTTTGGTTTAGGATTTGACTCAAGTTTTCCTCCTCCTTGCAGTGCTAATATCTTTGTATCTATTCCATTACTTAGATCTTTACTACTGACAATTTTAAAATCGTAATCCACGGTATCTGAATGTTACCTTTTCATTCTTTTAATACGCTTATATTAGTTTCACCTGTATCTTTGTTTGTTTCTCTGTAACAGACTTTTTTTTGCGTGTTTTTTAGTTTTTTAAACTATATTTATTAGTATTGCCGACATTATACACAATATTGACATTAGACTATAAGCACCTCAAAAAAGTATTTTAAAAAATGTAAAAAGACAGCATATCATATCGAAAGGTATCTTATAAAATCTTTTAAAATATTACATGTATTTATACGGCTTCTCAAGCCAGGGAGCTTCCGACAATAGAGAACTTTATGAAGGAAAAAGGAAATGCGAAATCTAAATGTATAAAATAAAATAATATTTATTACCAACTTAAAAAATACATATAACTGTTGGATTAATTTCATTGTGATGTTGTGTTAGTACTTCGTTATAACTTTAGTTAAAGGTTCGCGCATATAACATTCAACTTTGGGTAAGTAATCTTCTTTGATGATACTTTTCCTATATAATAGGAAAAATACCATTATTTATATGTAATTGAATAAGATCCCAGAGTGATCAAACATGAATTATTTTGACATATATGATACCTCAGGAACTCAGTAGCGTAGCCCCTGTAGCGTGACACCTGGGCAGGTACCAAAAATCACAGTATTTACACAATTTGAGTTAGATAACACTGATTTTTCGTTACCTTTCTTACCTGGTACCTGCCTAAGTGTCACCAGGGGGTTTCACAAATTTATTCAAAGAACACGAGACGCTACTGAGAACCTCAGGTTTCATCTATGTGAAAATAAGTTATGCCTGATAGAAGTTCAGTGCAGTTTCAATACATCTTTTACAGTTTAGGCTAAACAATACTAATCAAAACTGTGAATGTTAGTTCTATCTCATCACAATCATCATTCTCATTACTCCAATCCTGTAGGATGCTTCAACGTGGTTACCCAACTTCACTATCATAAAGCTTTACAACTAGTTTATTGGCAATATTAACTTTATCATTGACGTTACAGGATATCGTAAAGTGTGACTGTCAAAGTATCCTTAAGCATTTTAACAACGTTTGCAACCCTGTTAAAGTACCACTGTAGCATAAACATTGTCATTTATGGTTTCTGAAACGTAATGACTCTAGGTTAAATTGACTTGATTCTTTGCATTCCTGCTGCATTTTAAATCTACATATATATATACATATATATATATATATATATATATATTCTTAAAAGAATATATCTACTATTTTAAATTAAAAGCAAAATAACTGTTACTATAAGACATTAGTTATTACAGCCTAATGTGATTTAGTTTAAGAAGAGAAAAAAATTTGATGGTTCCGATTTAGGTAACATAATTTTTGAAGCTTTTTTCTAAAATATAGGTGAGAGTTAATTAAACGACTGCATTGGTGGCGCAGCGGTAGCGTTTGTGACTGCTGTGCTTGAGGTCTCGGGTTCGATTCCCAGGTCGGATCAAATTCTTGTATGATCCGCATATATTTGTTTCGGAGTTTTGATGTTTTCTATGTGTAATATGAATATATTTACAAAAAAAGTAAACATATATTTATATCAATTGTCTAATGCACATAAAACAAGCTCTGCTGAGCTTGGTAAAAGGTGGAGAAGTATTGAAAAAAAATTGAGTTGCCTTCATTTGAATCCAATTCAGAAAAAGAAAATATAATTCTACTGCCTTCAAGTGAAAATAGTGTGAAATATCGTATTGGCTAGTTAAGTATAGAAATCGTTTTAAATACTAATTTGAATACAATTACTTAGTCAACGTTCATTCGAAAACTTGAATTAACTGTGAAACTTAATTTCTTTAGATATTTTTGATCAGTCAATTTTTATTTTAATAATTTTTCTAAAATATTATCTTAGCTTGTGTGTCATACATAATGTGACAACCACCACGATTGTTTCTTATTTTGTCTGACTTTAGATTATTTTGGTTTTTAATAATTATCAACATCATTTAATAATCCTCTTGGATATAAACCTCTCCTTAGAAAAGAAGTTTTGGTCTACCATACTACAAAACAGTTTGTTTCAATCTTGGTCAATACTACAAGATAATCATTAAACTTCATTCATAGTTAAATACTAGGTAACTAATTCCTAATATGTTAGTGTAGCCTATTTAAATACCTGTTACCGTGTGCATAAAACTCGTCAAGTTTGAGATATCCGCGCCAAGATTCTTCACAACAATCGGTTCAGTATTCCCCGCAATCATGCGTGTACACCTGCGTATAAACCTCTCCTTATATAAGAAGTTTTGGTCTACCATACTACAAAATAGTTTGTTTCAATCTTGGTTAATACTACTAGAAAATAATTTAACTTCATTCATAGTTCAATACTAGGTAACTAATTCCTAATTTATTAATGTAGCCTGTTCAATTACCTGTTACCGCGTGCATAAAACTCGTCAAGTTTTAGATATCTTCGCCAAGGTTCCCCACAGCAACCAGTTCAGCACTCCCCGCATTCATGCGTGTGCAAAATACTCACCACCAATCTATAAATTGGATTATATTCGAATCTCTCAAGATCTCTCATTTTAAACTAAACCGGCAAATTTTGTCCAATAATCAACAAGTTACGAACTTAATTATAGTTATAAAGTGGACTTCCTAGTGAGTTTATGAACTGCGAACCAATTTAATTAAATAAAACGTGATAAGTTACGTTTATGGATTGAAATGTGAAAGTTATTAGTCTCTCAGACTAAATTTATGAAAGCTGTAACAAAAAGGTGATAAGGCGGGAAAGAGACGCAGAATGCAGGTTGTGAGGTACTAGTACTCGTGAATGTAAACTGTTTTAATTGGTGTACCATAAAGTTTATTCTATTCTTTTCTAATACGCTCGCTGTCTGGGGCAGACTTTATAATACATAATCATTCAGCCTTTAACAGTCAACTAGTGGACATAAGCCTCTGTTAAGAAAGGAGGTTTTGGCCAAACAGATAGGTGTAGTATTTGTTTCAAGACTCTCTTCTCTTAAGAGTGATGTTGTCCAGTGAAGTTTATCCTTTAGTCGCCTCTTGCGAGACTCATGGGATGAATACGGGTGCTGGTGACATTCCATATTCTTAATCTATCCCCATACGGACATTTTATTATTATTATCAAACTTAAATAATTCGCACTCAATATTATCAATTCGATTATAAGTTTATTTGCCATATATTTTAATATCCTCACACATTTTTAAGACGGAAAATTTTAATTAAACTAGCTAAGTCCCGCGGTGTTACCCATGGACTACAACAACTGCCAGTGACCGTCCAGTCAAAATCGATCCAGCCGTTCCAAAGATTATCCGGAACAAACATTCAGAGCGACAGACAGAAAAATATTATAAAAAAAAAAATATTTACATAATGTAAAAAGTACTTATTTTAATTTTACAAATAGACACTCAATTTTATTTATTTGTATAGAAGCAGCATAACACTATAATATCACTAAAAAGACATTAGTATCAGAATTAGTTTGGTGTTAGATTCCGAAATAATCATGTCAATTAAGACATTCGAAGTTACCTAAATTCCCACTAAGCTGTAAATAAGTAAGATTGTGGAAAATATGATTAAAAATAAAATTTGAAAGTCTCCCATCTTTCCCTGTATGGAATAAAAAATATTCAAGGTCAGGCCAAAGTCAAAAAATATTGAGTGTCAAGGTCAAAATCATGAGTTTCACCAAAACGGTAAGTTTTATCATAAAAATACTCTAAACAAAATTGTAGATCATAAAATTATCTACAAAAAAATATATCAATACTTTCTTTTCTAAAAGCCACCGTTTTTGAGATAAAACGATTCAAAAAGTTGTAAAAGTTGTAATCGTAATATGCAACAGTACGCATATCTATCTTTATAGTTGTAATATATGTTAAATTATCTTTATGTCTAATTCGACCGGATTAAATAACATTGAAGCGAATTCATAAGGATCACTATACAACAAATGCATAAATATTAAATGCAATGTGCAGCATCAAGAAACAGTAGGACAATCTTAAGGCAAAATTAGGTCAAGACGCGACCCAATTTTACCTTAAGATTGAACGTAGCCTATGGTTCAAAGAAGTCTTAATATGTGTTTAGTTTTCTTTCTCCTTAATGTTAATCAAACATGTTGATTTACGGCCGTTTTTAATAACCTACCTCCAATTTTAACTATAGAAAGCCTATTAAAAACTGTCTGAATTTCCCTCAAAAAGGACATTGTTTTCTTTTACTGACAATTAATGTGAAAAAAAAAATTCTGTATATCCATGATGTGATATCATTAAATCAATAATATTTAAATAAATTTAAGAAAAATATAGTGTTTATCTCCGGTTTTAACTAGAGACAAGCAATGTTATTTTTTGTTTTTCTTTAAAAATACAACTCCCGCATTAGGAATGTACATCTTGTGTCGCAGGGGACTTTACAAACATACATGAAATGGACACAAAGAACTACACAAAGTGTTGTAGCATGTGAGATTTGAACCCACAAGACTTAGTGCAGTAAAAATCGGTGTGGCAACCACTTAAACCACTGGGGCACCCGTACAGTCATTGAAAACGTCTGTTTATCTATCAAGCAAAGAATAAAATCATTAAAAATCTTTGGCAATTTTATTTAACAATACTTCCTTTATGCTCTCTTATAATTTTACTAATCATTTCATTAATTCAAACTTTCAAAAATCAAATTCAGCACGAACCGGTTTAATCTGAAACAATTTCATGCATTAATGATTCATATAAATATTAATTTTAGCTATCAGTAAACCTCATTGGCGCTTTCAATCATCTGTCAATATTCCAGCTACATTACATCTGTAAAGAACAAGAAACATACCTAATACGCTGTATACAAAATGTTAGGCTAAATATGATAAGTTGTTATGGTACATTTCCGCTGCCTCTTGTATATTATACCAGTTCTTACCAGTTGAAGCCTCGGGCTTAGAAGTTATTGGCAATATCGTCATTCCACTATCCCGAGGGATTACTTCTTGTGATGCAGGGGCATAATAAAACGGGTTATCGTGTGATACTACACAGGTATAAGATTCTAGCTTAAAACAGACAGAATATTACTTAAATGCAAAAAATTAGATCATTACCTTTTTACCCTTTTTGCAAAGTTATTAGTAGACAGTGGTTTTCCTGATCCATTCTCTTATATTAGTTATAAGTTTCCTGTTTTCCCTTTTTCTATCAATTGACATACTTATTTTACACAGATCATCATCAGATATCTTTTACACAACAATACATGCTGGCGTTTTAAAGTAGTTGACATACGCTTTCGAACTAAACGGTTCGGCTCTTCTTTACGGTGCAGTGCATTTAACATGTAACTTAATACCGCGCACGTGTTTCCCACTATGGTCCCGGGTTCTTCAATTAGGGCGTAAAGAGCATCACCCACTATGGAATAGTGCCCAACACTCTTGGATTCTACTTATATTTTCCATCAGGCAGAGTAGAGTTCTTTTGTCAGCTATATTAAAAAACACACACATACCAATCTGAAGATTTGGACTTCACCTATATAAAGGAATCTCTTCATTCTTTGTAGCCAACAGCTGGATTCATATAGGGACACTGACAGTAATAAATTTGTCTTCTCAGTTAATAATCTGAACATAATATATCTAAAATTCTATTACAATTTTTGGCGACTCTCACATATGCTAGTGGTTTGTATGCTAGCGCACTGTTGTGTGTTTAAGCAAAGCGCGCCATTTTCCATAGACACTCTGAACTACAGAACATTGAACTACGGAGCAACTTCTAATCCTGTATTGCGATATAGAAGTTCTCGCGCCGATTTGCATGCATACAACTTCTCAACATCAACCGTTGGACCGTAGCCCGCCCGTTAGGATCACCTAGCCTAATCGGAGGAACACCTCTCTTTGTGTTGGAGGAACATGACACCCGTCCCTCACAAATGTATAAATCTCTTAATATCTTCTTTATCTCTATACCTTTACAATTTTTTTTATTATTATTTTTTTGAGAACCAATGCTAATTTTGGTTTATTGGATTAATTTTATATATTGTAGTAGAAATACCAAGATGGATAAAGTAACTTTGTTTGTAAAGATTTAACAACTAAAGTTCAAGGAACTGGCTTCGATAAGTATTTTAGTGTTTAGGTTTTCGTCGAATTTAAATAGAAGCTCGAGCTAAAGAGGATCCTCTATAAATTTGTTAGGTTCGTGTATTTAATTTTGCGGTAACTGCCCGCATGCCGCCCACACGATCTCGTACTAAAAGCTTTTACTGGCATTTATTCGTATAGCTGGTACCCGCTGCTTTGCTTACTTAGAATAAATGTTCAGAGATATTAAAATATTTTATTTCCTGTGGACACTTTTGTCAATGTACATTCTTTTTAAATACTGTTAATCTATAATTACTAACAAATATTATAAATTCGAAAGTTACTCTGTCTGTCTGTCTATAACACTTTCAGGGCTAAACCGCTGATCCGATTTCAAAGAAATTTACAATGGAAATCCATTGATCCTTCAGAAAGCGTGACGGCTATTATTTGCGCGATAACCTGCGTAAACGTGAGCTGATGGACGTAATTGAAGGCCAATCCGTCAGTTCATAAAAGTTCAGTCTAAATTCAATTATTTTCAATTCTCGACCATACGAATTTTATAGAAGGTATTTTCTCATTATGTTATCATATGGTGGCCCAATGATCTGGTGCAGGTCGCTAATAATCGTTAGATGTTGCTTCCATACTCACCAACTCCGAGACTATCTAACCGATTTACATGTTTTTTTTTATATGTATAAGGGGCAAACAAGCAGACGTCTAGCCTGATGGTAAGCGATTACCGCCGCCCATAGACACCCGTAACACCAGAGGCGTCACAAGTGCGTTGCCAGCCTTAGGGAAATGGGGAGTGGGATGGGAGAGGTATTTGAGTATGTGACTCCAGTATCCTCACTCACTCGGTGAAACACAGCGGGAGCGCTATTTCACACCGGTTTTTAGAGAGAATGTTTAAAACAGGGCGTTTTAATTGCGCTGCATTGGCTAAAAATGATTACCCAGATGAAGGGTTAACAAATAAGGTTAACAAATAAGGTTGTTTTCGTGTGGATTTTCAATTTAATTCAGTGAAAACATTTTAGTTCTATGTTAACGTGGACTGAGCGTTTCAATTGACGGTCTTCTGTTTTATATAAGCTACCAAAATAAATCTACTCTGCTGATGAAAAGCATAAGCACCATCCAAGAGTGGTGGTCATCATCCAGAATGTGAATGTGGACAGAGCAACATGGTGAACCCCAATATGACGGCCTAGTAAGATGCTTTTTCGTGCGCTTCTTCACGGACCCGGGATCACAATGGGAGGGAAACACATGCGGAGGTAGTTGAGTTCCATATTTTGATCCCTCGCCACAAGAAGGAAGAACGAAATTTTTCGTTCTAGTACGTATATCTACCACTCTAAAATAGTGCCTTCGAAGGCCAGCACGTGTTGTCCTGCAGAGGGAGGGAGAAGGGGGACTTTTTAGATTGCATATTCACCGTTAAATGCCAGCTAAATGATTCTATATCCTAGTCAAAATTAGATTTGTTACTATATCTAAGATATATAATACAAACAATAAAACTTTATCTAAGATATATAATAGAAACAATGTACTAGAAATAAATCTATACTTATATCATAAATTCGAAAGTAACTCTGACTGTTTGTTGCGCTTAGACGACCGCTCTACCGATTTCAATGAAATCTAGCATTGAGATACTTTGATTCTTGAGGAAGGATACACATTTTTCTTCTTACTGTGATAACTGACACATACACACACACACACGCGAGTTATCAAAAACAAGCGATCAAGCCATGTCTATAGACATGTCTCTCTGATGTCCAAAGACATCACTTGTTTTTGATAACTTTTATAAGATAAGGTTTATCAAATATAACAATAATTTTAAAAAAATACGACTAGGGCGTGCCAAAGAAATACACATACATACATACACTCGAAAAATAAAACGCTCTTTTTCTCGCAGTGCGGTAAAAAAAACCCACGTAACTGTAGGCTACCTATCTTCTACACATAAATACATACATATTTCATTATATTATAATCTTATAAGTATTTATATATTTACACATAAATACATATCCAGACACACTATTAATTAAGAAACTATCTATATGTACATTTACTTACATAAAATATAAAACATATTTAATGGCCAATATCGATATCGATTATCGACCTGGGATGCACTATTCCGGAATTTATGCGACGCGCAACCACCACCGAGCGGCGTGCGCCCGCGCCATTCGATCTCGTTATAGACGCNGATTAATTTTATATATTGTAGTAGAAATACCAAGAAGGATAAAATAACTTTGTTTGTAAAGATTTAACAACTAAAGTTCAAGGAACTGGCTTCGATAAGTATTTTAGTGTTTAGGTTTTCGTCGAATTTAAATAGAAGCTCGAGCTAAAGAGGATCCTCTATAAATTTGTTAGGTTCGTGTATTTAATTTTGCGGTAACTGCCCGCATGCCGCCCACACGATCTCGTACTAAAAGCTTTTACTGGCATTTATTCGTATAGCTGGTACCCGCTGCTTTGCTTACTTAGAATAAATGTTCAGACATGTTAAAATATTTTATTTCCTGTGGACACTTTTGTCAATGTACATTCTTTTTAAATACTGTTAATCTATAATTACTAACTAATATTATAAATTCGAAAGTTACTCTGTCTGTCTGTCTATAACACTTTCAGGGCTAAACCGCTGAATCGATTTCAATGAAATTTACAATGGAAATCCATTGATCCTTCAGAAAGCGTGACGGCTATTATTTGCGCGATAACCTGCGTAAACGTGAGCTGATGGACGTAATTGAAGGCCAATCCGTCAGTTCATAAAAGTTCAGTCTAAATTCAATTATTTTCAATTCTCGACCATACGAATTTTATAGAAGGTATTTTCTCATTATGTTATCATATGGTGGCCCAATGATCTGGTGCAGGTCGCTAATAATCGTTAGATGTTGCTTCCATACTCACCAACTCCGAGACTATCTAACCGATTTACATGTTTTTTTTTATATGTATAAGGGGCAAACAAGCAGACGTCTAGCCTGATGGTAAGCGATTACCGCCGCCCATAGACACCCGTAACACCAGAGGCGTCACAAGTGCGTTGCCAGCCTTAGGGAAATGGGGAGTGGGATGGGAGAGGTATTTGAGTATGTGACTCCAGTATCCTCACTCACTCGGTGAAACACAGCGGGAGCGCTATTTCACACCGGTTTTTAGAGAGAATGTTTAAAACAGGGCGTTTTAATTGCGCTGCATTGGCTAAAAATGATTACCCAGATGAAGGGTTAACAAATAAGGTTAACAAATAAGGTTGTTTTCGTGTGGATTTTCAATTTAATTCAGTGAAAACATTTTAGTTCTATGTTAACGTGGACTGAGCGTTTCAATTGACGGTCTTCTGTTTTATATAAGCTACCAAAATAAATCTACTCTGCTGATGAAAAGCATAAGCACCATCCAAGAGTGGTGGTCATCATCCAGAATGTGAATGTGGACAGAGCAACATGGTGAACCCCAATATGACGGCCTAGTAAGATGCTTTTTCGTGCGCTTCTTCACGGACCCGGGATCACAATGGGAGGGAAACACATGCGGAGGTAGTTGAGTTCCATATTTTGATCCCTCGCCACAAGAAGGAAGAACGAAATTTTTCGTTCTAGTACGTATATCTACCACTCTAAAATAGTGCCTTCGAAGGCCAGCACGTGTTGTCCTGCAGAGGGAGGGAGAAGGGGGACTTTTTAGATTGCATATTCACCGTTAAATGCCAGCTAAATGATTCTATATCCTAGTCAAAATTAGATTTGTTACTATATCTAAGATATATAATACAAACAATAAAACTTTATCTAAGATATATAATAGAAACAATGTACTAGAAATAAATCTATACTTATATCATAAATTCGAAAGTAACTCTGACTGTTTGTTGCGCTTAGACGACCGCTCTACCGATTTCAATGAAATCTAGCATTGAGATACTTTGATTCTTGAGGAAGGATACACATTTTTCTTCTTACTGTGATAACTGACACATACACACACACACACGCGAGTTATCAAAAACAAGCGATCAAGCCATGTCTATAGACATGTCTCTCTGATGTCCAAAGACATCACTTGTTTTTGATAACTTTTATAAGATAAGGTTTATCAAATATAACAATAATTTTAAAAAAATACGACTAGGGCGTGCCAAAGAAATACACATACATACATACACTCGAAAAATAAAACGCTCTTTTTCTCGCAGTGCGGTAAAAAAAACCCACGTAACTGTAGGCTACCTATCTTCTACACATAAATACATACATATTTCATTATATTATAATCTTATAAGTATTTATATATTTACACATAAATACATATCCAGACACACTATTAATTAAGAAACTATCTATATGTACATTTACTTACATAAAATATAAAACATATTTAATGGCCAATATCGATATCGATTATCGACCTGGGATGCACTATTCCGGAATTTATGCGACGCGCAACCACCACCGAGCGGCGTGCGCCCGCGCCATTCGATCTCGTTATAGACGCGGAAAGCACGCTTGTCCTTTTACAGCTATATACTGCTTATACACTTATGTTTTCTTAGATTCTTAACTACCTGTCTTCTTATCTTGAACTATTTACTATGCTGTGCTTATGCCTATATATATATATTCTTTCTACTGCACCTTCATTATCTTGTATGTGTAACTGGACAGTTATAATATCAATTCGTAAGTTGGAATTATTATTTTTACCTCCGCAATTGTAGTTGTAACCTACCTTCAACAACTACATGACCTAATTTTAATAAATCAGCTAATCGCGTCCTTAATATTGATCATAAATTTCAAACTTGGAGAAGCCAAATGAAACTTTTAACTTAAAAGAACTAACTCTTGGGTACATCAATACAAAGATTCAACTCACTCTTTGGGGATTAAAGGAAACAAATGGGTATTCCGGCTTAAGTTGATGTTTTGCGAAAACATTTGTGTTTTTGCTCGAAAATTTAGGAGAAATTTAAGGTGCCATTTGTCATAATTTAAATGGAACATGAAAATTTCATTTGTTGAAAAAATGTGGCCATTTTTAGCGACAGCGACATATTAACTCTGACACATATTAATTAAGTTTGCGTATTTTATTAATTCAATTACTTACGGTCGAAAATTTTAAGTGATACTAATGGTGTACCCATTAGTATCACTTAAAATTTTCGACCGTGAAGATGGCTTGGATTTGCAATATAAATTTTTTCATTTCATTAATTCCTGAGAAGTACTTTTGATAAAGGTGAAGCTTTTAGTAGAAAACGTAATGATTTTGGAGCCAATCGATTATAAATCGTATACCGATGTATAGAAGTTTCAAATTTGTAACATCATGCTTTGATGGTATAAATTGACAACGGTAACATCATAATAGGGAAAGGAAGCAATTCAAGATCCATTATTTAAAATGAAAACCTCGAAAATGTCTGTTAAATATATCACAACCATCGGAGAGCCACGCTTCGGCATGAATGGGCTGGCTCGACCGGAGTGATACCACGGCCTCACAGAAAACTGATGTGGAGCAGCACTTGCGTCCATCCCCTCCTCATACCCCAAAGGCCGGTAACGTACTTATGACGCCTCTGGTAATTGGTAATCGCCTACCATCAGTCGATACGTCTGCTCGTTTGCCCACTATTCCATAAAAAAAAACCATTATGTGAATTCACCAATTTGCTAAAACTCTCAATGTAATCAAATTTTCCTCCAAGGTTCTAGCCGTGGTCGAACAACGTTTAGTAAAATAAAAAGTAATGCATGTAAGTTAGTGAGTGTATCTAACGAAACGATTCGTTGAGTCTCAATGTACTGAACTTTTCTCCTCTATAACCCTCTACTTACAACTTCTCCGATAATGTTACAAACTATGTTTTAAAATGTCAGAATCCTTTATTGTAAAATCGACTCTATATTTTACACCTAGGACTCAAAATAGTTTAAGAAAATATAAAGCTTCTATGTTGAAATGTGGTTTCGTTCTACTTTGAAAACGTTATGAATTTATCTTCAGTTCTACGGCCAGTTTATAGTTTTATGAGAATTTATTGAACAAACTTGTAGCTTTAAGGAAATATATTTCGTGTTTGTGAATTAAAGGCTATTCGCAGTACATTAACTTCAATTAACAAGGTATTTATTTAGTTTTACTTTTAGTTATGTTAGTTCAAACTAAACATTTAAACACATTGTTCGAACGTGTTTGAAAATATTTAACCATTTAGAGTTTATTTCAATCATTATAGTTATGCAAACATCTTTCGTGATTTATAAATATCTTAAATCGCGGCAAACTTTACAAAGATACATTGAAACGGTTACAAAGAATACTCAGACTTGTCTTGTCTCATTGTGGGATGAAACTTACAATACACAGTGCAGTAGAAAGTAGCGAAGTGATGTTTATTGTTTAGTCTAGTCGAAAATTACACCTCCTTTCACACTAGATAAATGAATAAAATCTAAGATATATTACTGTTGATGCAGATAATGCGGTTGAACAAAAGCAAGATTCATTAATGAAGACTGTATTCATGCATAGTAAGTAGATATACCTCTACTGAGCCTTATCGGAAATTCAATCGGCTCTTTGATGTTTCACAAACGTGCTAGGGTATTGATGAAGAGTAAATTAAAACAGCGTGGGTAGACTCAGAATGCTAATACTGCTGCGGATTTCGGCACGCATTTAAATTGCCATCTATTGACAAGATTAGTCCGTGTTTATCTAACGTTATTCACTTATCCTTGCTTAATAGGCTTAATGTGTGTGTGTGTGTGTAACTAAAATAATAATTAGATAGTATCGGCACCCCTGTCTGTTATGACTAACCTTGGAAAATACACAGAAAATACAAAGTCAAGTTCACATACACCAATTTACTAAAATTTACTAGTGTCATCAATATATAATAATAATGCTAAAATTAAACTAGAAGCTTTAGGCCTTAGGTTCCCAATAGAAATAGGTGTTAGACAAGGCGATCTACTGTCTCCAATTTTATTTATGGTTGTCCTCGAGGCGATCATAAACAATAACTTATTAACCATCCATGTCAGTTTAAATTTACTAATCACTATATTTGTTCCCTTTCAACCTTTACTACCTACTCAAGCAAATCATTAGCTTTGACTTAAAACTCTGAATCTTTGTTTTTTAATATCATTCACAAATTATGGATCATCAGAGAACTAATAACAGTTATAAATTTCCATAGAAAGCACCCGTCTCCTTTATTTATGATCTGCGATTTTTTTAAATTTTAATTTAAAAAATTCTGCTTAATGATAGAAAATTAAGTGACCCTAATTTTCGATGGTATTCGAAATGAAGATGGAACGGAATTTTAAAGCTAACGAACTAATTGAGAGTACGGTATTTAATTAAATTCTAATAACAAAAAAGTAACTACAATTTATAATAATAATACTTTTTTTGTATTAAAGAGCGCAAAGCGACTATAGATGCCATTACACCCCTGCCGGTTGAATGATGAGTTGAATTAAAGTAGGAGCAATTACTTTTGAAGGTGTGAAGTTCATATCCAGATCCCAATATCACAGGCGTCCATTTCTACCACACATAGGTTGTGTGATGTAAAAATATTACAAACTGAGAGGTTATTATTGAATGTTACATTATATTGCTTATGATGCTTGCTTTTGATAGGCAACAATGGAAAAATAAAAGCGCTTTTTAATTACACTTACAATAATAAATTTTAGCACTTATTGAATTTTTTAATAACTTGTTTAATATTTTTTAGTACAATCGTTATGTTTTTATAATTATTTAGTAATATTTCGCTATTTAAGTGCATAATATTTAGGTGAAACCCGAAGGCCGGTAACTGAAGTACCAATTTATCAAAAACGTTGCTTTACGACCTCATAGCCGAAATGTAACGAATGTAGCATTATTTTGTTTTACTTGTAAGAATAAAATTATTCTCACAGGTCTTCTAAGCTTTAGAGTGTAGCTTTGTCAAAGTGCAGAGATACAATTTGTTAGTATTCGGCCACCAATTTTTGAAGAAATTCTGTTTAATTTACTTAGAAACATTGGCTGTAATATTTTATCATGAAATCTTTCAACAACCTTGACATGACTCTTTAATAAAAGAAACAAAACAAAAACATAAACTCTCATGAATTGTAAGAACGTGGTGTTGTCTTGCAACCACGGCGCGTACTTGTATGAGTGACCGCTGGTGGCATGATACCATGACCGTCTCCGTGAATCGAGGTCACGTTACGAAGTCGGTCCCGGTTGTTATCATAGGATAACAGTCGTGAAGCTTAGTTGAAGGCCTTTGGGCGGCTTCAACACCATCCAACGATAAGAAGTCACAACGTTGTCTTACTTGTCCCCAATCCGCACTCCCCTCTTCTGAGAGGAGACCCAAGCTCAGCAGTGGTACATTACGGGTTGTTGATGATGATGTATTGATTTAAACGAATGAGATGTCCATATATTATTATTCATAAACATATCATTTTCATCAAATTTAGGTGCTACGGTATAACAGAAAAATATACTTAGACATTTTCTTTTGTCAAAAATATGACCCTTCTTGGCTTCGTTGTAGTCGGGTTCACAAAGTTCACAGCTTAAACTTCAAATTGATATATGTAGCCTTTGGACTTTTTACGTACACGTGGCCGAGTGGACAAATACAATCATTATTTTCACCTGTTAAACTTGCATTTGATAAGCAAACTCACGTAACATAATTGTGTGCAGCGTTTTGGAAAAGTATTTGTAGAAAGTTTTTGCTGGGTTATACTTATACTTTTTGCACACTTAAGTTAATAGGTCTTATTAGAACAACACAAGACTTTTTAGATAGCATGCAGTGGCAAAAATGTACATGACTTATTTTCACTTATCAATATATATAATATAATCGTAGTTGGTCGCTGTCCGTATATGGAGTATATATAAGTAAAACTTATATATGCTAAGCCTTATGAACGCAATAGAACCCAAAATCGTTTTTCACCGTGGGCAACCCACGATTCGGTCGGCTCAACTGCAGTGATACCACGGCCTCATAGAAAACCGGTGTGAAACAGCCCTTGAGCTATGTTTCACCGAGTGAGTGAGGATACCAGAAGCCCATAGCCCAACCCATCTCCCATCCCCTCCCCATTCCCCTAAGGCCGGCAAAGCACTTGTGACGCTTCCGGTGTTGCGGTTGTCCATGGGCGGCGGTAATCGCCTACCATCAGGCAATATGTCTGCTCGTTTGCACCCTATTCCATTAAAAAACATAATATTAGAATCTGTTTGTTTGTCTGTGCGTTTGTGCACACTAATTTCAGAAACGGCTTAACCAATACGGTTTTGATTAACGCAGTTTGCTCCACTTAATATTCAGCATTTTTTTATCAATCAGTTCATGAGTAAAAAAGTTGTATTAGTTTGAAGAATTATCACAATAACTGACCATTATGCGGGTGGAGTCGCAGGTAAAAGCATTGGCAAAAGCTAGTCTTACAATTGATGATCTGGTTGCAAACTAGGTGGAGGCTCTACCCACGTTAGACACTTTCCATCCCATCACAACTCGTTGGCTCGTTTGCCAAGAATATGATTAAAGAAAGTATATATATATGATATGTATGCATTTCCGGAAAAAAGTATATATGTATTTATATCATTTGTCTAGTACCCATAGCACAAGCTCTACTTATCTTGGAACTAGATGGCGTTGTGTGTAAGATGTCCGAAATAATTATTTATTTATTTAAAGTTAGGGTAGCCAGCAGAAAGGTAGTGCTTAAAAATGAAAGACATATTTAAATCGTTCACAACTTTTTATTGCACCGTGTAACATTTGTATAACGATCACTTCAATTAACTTACGTGTAGTCACACAGCAATATTCACATTTGGCCACTAAGAATCTTTCAAACAATCTAAATTTCATTTCATTCTATTTAAGTTTTTCTCATTTCGAGATTTCCTTTTACAATGACAGTTTGTACAAAATTAAGTCATACAACAAATAACCTGTAGTGATTAAGCTTTATATAATATTATTTAACAATAAGTAAATAGTTACTAATGATATAATTATAATCAAACGACATTTTTTGGTATTTAGAAAACAATAAATGTATATTACACTTTTAATCATATCATCTTTTATACATAGACCAGTGTTATGTGTATAACTGAACACATTTTTTTTTCTGTGTCACGGGGGACTTTACAAACATACATGAAACGGACACAAATTACATCCAGACTTAGAACAACAATTTGTGGATTAAACAAAGTGTTGTTCCATGTAGGATTTGAACCCACAACACTTGGCGCAGTAGGAAGCAGCGTGGCGACCACTTTAAACCACTTGGCCAACCGTGCAGTCAACATCACCCCAACACCCAATGAAATGTATACATGTTCAGTTATACACATAACACATATACATTTTATTTATTTTCTGGTGAAATTTAACCATTTTTATACATATAAGTCATAAACATATTCAATACTTAATGATGTGGTCCTATTCATTCATCAGATTCTATTCAAACAATTAAAATAATTAAACTAATTAAATAAACTATACATTTTATTAATTGAGTTTACACCTAACCGGTTTCACCTTATGGCATTTTCAAAGGTTAATTGAAAGTAGCCTAGAATGTGGGTCCGGATGGCGTAAGAAAGCGGTTCCCGGATCTCTCCAGAGAGGCGCAGAGTGGCACACCGTGTGGTTTTAGTCGGTTCGATTCCGACACATCGCCCCGCCGCAAACCCCGGTGGGGTGAAGGCGCGAGGGGTTTCCACAACAAAAAAAAAGGTAGCATAGAATGTACTGCAACAAGTTCCATAAATTAAATAAGCTTTATACTAACTTTTGCTTGTTAAAATGAGTCACCATGTAGTAGTGTTGCATTGTCTGCATTCGCTATGAGTATGGTGGCCACCACTCATAGATTCTGGTCCTACTTTCCATCAGTAAGAGTAAAGTCACTTTTCCAGACTCATAGATAAAAAAAATAGGCAGACTTACGATGACTTGAACATTCAAAGTTGTCATCAGTTTTTGATTACGCCATAGACAGGAAATTTATAATACTGGAGGCATAATTGTTAAAAATTGTATCTATATCCTCCAAAATTTAATATGTAGGTAAAAATTGCATAAGAAGACACCAAAGAGTGGAAAAGTTGGCAAGCAGCGGGCTAAGCAGTACCAAAGTAGGTTAAAAGGGGTGAGGTAAAATGGAACGTGACTTTTGCCATACAACGTATCAGATCGTGTCACTCGGGTTGAGACAAAAACTTTTAAGAAGCATGAGTTTAGTTCTTCAATATAGTTTTACATTTATTAACATTTTCATATGTCGATGCCAATGGGTAAGGTATTAGGCCGCGTTATCGAAGTCAGCGGGGAGCGTAGCGGGTAGCGGCGCGGAAACGCTAACCCGTTTACGAAACTAGCGGGTTAGGTAGCGGATACTAGAATGGTGTAGTGTTATGTTTTAACTCGTAAAATATAGTTTGATACGGATGCCAATGTCACAAAAAATTACTAGTAATGTGAAATAACTCGTCAGATAACTAAAATAAGTAAAATTATTTTAAAATCTCCCGACTGCGTCAATATCTGACATCTTTATTAAATTCAGATTTTTTCAAATAAAGCATATAATATATTTATATGTATTCGTAACCACTGTTCAAAATTCTTGATTTTGATATCACACATTTATTTTGAAAAGACAATTTTATTTTGAGATTAATTTTTGGCACTAAAAATCATTAATTTAGTGTTTTCTAAATTTGAGATACCCAGTGTCATTCTCACGACTAGATAATAGACGTATCTATTGACACCACTCATAAAAATACGACAAGCCGTTTAGGCTCTAGGGCGTACCATTGAAATATATAAACATATATACACTCGAAAAACATAACCCTCTTTCTTTCGCAGTCGGATAAAAAATAGTTTTCAAAGTCTAGTTCAGTGACATATATGTCAGATATTCATATATTTATCAATAACTTTTGTCTGTTCGATAATGTACGGGAAATAATAGTTGGAACCATTATCAGGAACTGCCGAAATTGACCCTAAGAATTTTTCAAGAACGAATTATCTATAAGTATAGCTATGATAAAAGTTTATCTAAGTGAACGATTTTATCAAAAATAAAAACTTAAATCTTGATTTGTTTTAAACCGGAGCCCATCAATGATGTATTGTTCAAGTAAATGTTAAAGATTTCCGTAGGTACATTAAACATTGTCATTCATATAAGATAGTCCCTGACTAAGCAGTCTTGGTAACCCTACATATACAATATAACACATTTTAAAATAAATAGCTTCTTCTACATAAACAAAACCATTTGAAGAAATATATTTAACAACATTTTGTACATACACTAATATTAAAGATATATATTCGAATGCAATATTTCCTCACAACACACACTGCTTGCTACAAGCGCTATTCAAAACCTCTCAAACAGGTTGCATAAATAAATTAATATTAAATATTAAACTGACTTAATATAAAGATAATATTTTTCGAACCACTTATAAATCTTTACAAAATGTCCAACAGTAATAAGATGCAACACATTGTAAATATATAGATTTATTTTGTGATCTGTGTTCATACAAGTTCTACAGAAGAAATTTATATAAACAACGACACAGGAAGCACATAGGGTAGCAAGCACAACACAGAGTAAGTTTCTAGATCTAGACTATTAATGTAACAAGCCCATATATTTAAAAAACATAAATGTCATACACACACCTCTAATATAAACATTACTAACTTGAGCAAAAAAATAGCAGTAAGAAGAATGTAAAGATAAAAAAGAAATCAATATTAAGTTTGAAAATAAATTTTATATCCATAATTCATAGGTTAAGTCAAGGATCTAATCATTAACTACAAGTTAGTGTAGACGTGTCAGTAGAAAAGTGTAAAATTACCCTGAAACAAATTTAATACACGAATACAATTTAAAGCTTACATATTGTTAAGAGATCTTTCTGTTTCAGAGAATATAACAAAAATAGAACGAGTAAGTTATAAAATATCATTTTTACTATATCAATAGTCTCACAGGAAACAACACTAATAAGTCGGTTAATAGTCACAACGCTAAATTTGATCATTATTGCAGAGACGCTTAATTTGAAGTTTAATAGATTTACACAACTATATAATTTAAACACTAGTTTTTAACAACAATAAAAGCTTAAAAACACAGCTATATATAACGGATATTTTGAACGAACCGGAACGAAAACATACACATCATAGAATATATAGAAAAATTTCATTGTAGAGTAGTATTTTTATAATGTTGAACCGCAGAAATTAAATATTACTCGAATTATGACTTTCATAGGAAAAAGGTCGTATGAAGCTTTTCTTTTGTTTCTCTTAAATGAATCAGATAAGGTATTCTCTCTGGATATAGTTTCGAAAATAACGTCTAGAGTCATCAAGATCAAAATCAAATCAGAAAATATATCAGGTCATGAATTGCATAGATAGTTGTATAAATTAAAATCATATATACGATACTAATCAATTTTACTAAAAATTAGTTTGCTAAGTTAAATTCAATATTCATAAAAAAAGACTAATTCTTAGAACTTTTAAACGTGCATTTAATTAATGTTACTAAACAACCACACACCGATTTTCACTTGAGCTTGATCCACCACCGGCTGAGGAGTCAGGAGGAGGTTCTGCACTTCTTCCCCCACCACTCCATTCTAAAGTATCAATCATCTCCATCAGTTCCTTAAATACAGCTATCACTCGCCAATTATATTTTGCAGAACATTCTACATATCCACACTTCCAGTGTTTACGAACTAAATTTACAATGTTTCTTCTTTTCTCTCTTGAATCTCCGCAAGCGCTTTCAGCTATAGCTAGTTGTTGTAATCCGCTAGCTGCAGATGGAGTATTACTACAAAGTAGATCCTGTTTATTGCCAACAACTAACACTGGAACATTTCTCATGTCTCTGCTTTCGACCATTTGATCTCTCAAAGTTCGTATGTACTGAAAAGTTTCAACGTTAGACAAATCGAATACAAGAATGTAAGCTGTAGCACTCCTGAGTCCGTAAAACCTGTAGTGGGCCCATTCGTAGTATGAATTTATTGGGAAGTAAGGTATTACCGGTACATCTGTGATTTTGACTTCATATAAGTGTTCGTTGATGATGACCGAAGGATAGAAAGTATGTTTGCGATCTGTGGGTATATATTCTTCTGAGAAGTCACTCCAAACGAATTGCTGCAACAAATAGAGAAAAGTGCTTTATAAACAGGTTAAAAAATGTTGTTTGTTACAGGATTTGGGATTTAACTCATTTATCAACATAACAAATTATCGAATAATCTATTATTAGGTATTATTAGCCGAGAGTGCCGGCAGAAGTGAAAACTTGAATATTAACGTTGCGCATTTTTGATATTTTGGAATGGTTAGGGAATAATTTTGCACGAATTGCTTTAATTATTAGAATAAAATTACTATCATTTATGTGGTAAAATACAATATTCATTTATTGTGCCATCGTACACAAACATGATAATTTATGGTCTACTCTCCCTCCGCCTTACAAATTATCGATCAGGTCACGTGTCCTGACGCGAGTCTAACATTTTTTACCTAAAATCCTTCAATACTTATAATTTTAGGTACTGTAGAGTTTTGCCAAACACGTTCCTTACAATTACAAGAAAAATTTATTGAGTAGCCAAATTAATTCCCTTGTGGTTAATTCTTGTTTAACGTACGCCTAACCGACGCGGCTACGGCGGCCAGTCTCAACGGAGATCAGCCAACTACGCAGGAGATATTATAGTGCTCAAATGTGTGCGCGCAAACACAGGTGCACTCTCTGTTCCCTTACTCTCATAATCCAATGGGATGGTTAACCGATACGATCGGTGAGAGATTAGACGCATGACCAACAGCTTTACGTGCTCTCGGAGGCACGGGATTTCAGACCCCAATTTCCAAACTCCGAGCTCTTACTATTTCAATAATCAGAAAAACTTAATAACACTTTTGGCCCGACACGGGATTCGAACCCGAGACCTCCTGCTCGGCAGTCACATACGTCAACCGGTAGATCAACGAGGCAGTTTATTATCAATGTTATAAATTGGTCCCATAGGAGTATCAGGTCCTATATGGTTAATAGAACATTACTATTATCAGTTGAAACATTGCTTTTAAAGGTGTGAACCTGAAGTTCTTTATTGCCTTAACAACGCTTACCCGGTCACTAACAATATATTATACATTCATGGAAGTTTCAACTCTATGACTGCATAACATATTCATGGAATATCGAATGAGTAGTGTGAACACATTCTTGTAAATAGCCTATTGCATAATCTAGGTTTTGATTATGTAGTGAGGGTGGGTTGGAAAATAATATGTTATATTTGATACTAGCTGAACAACAACGGTTGTCCAGGGTGCGACAACAACCCCGGGAAGCGCCGCGGAGTCCACTGGTTCCCGAGATTAGCTTGAACAAATAGACAGACGGACAGAGAGAAAGACAAAAAATATTATTTTGGTATATGTACCGTGTACACATACATATGCATTTAGTAGGAAGAGTTTATTTTAATATTACAAACGGACACTAGAATTTGATTTAAAATATATGTAGCTATATACGTATGTTGGTTTTAATTAATATTTTTTCTGAGAATATATTTTAATTTTGTAATACTATTGTCAACGCAACTTCTTGTTCTTACAAAAAAAAGGTTTATGCGGCCATTAATAGTGATAGTAATTCGTAATAATTATTTACATTTACAATAATACCTATCCTGTAATATGTTTTAATAGAGTTTTTATCATTGTTGACGGGGAATGGAGATAAACAACATTACCATACCACAGTCACCATGAAGGTGTTTCTAGACGTATTTAGAAAAGAAACCATTGATTCCATTCATGATTTTTAGTGTTCTGTAGCCATAGATTATAACGATGCCCAATTATTAAGACTCCATTATCGCGTTGGAGAGTGCGACTTATATTTGACAATAACATCATCCACAAATGAGTTTTCTTTTATAAAAAAAAGATGTATAATTTTGTAAAAAACACTAAAAAAGTAAAAGGTGCCTCAGTAAGAATGCACTTTTACATTTTAAAATTAAAACATTTCTTAATTTTTAGAGAGTTGTGACTTTTTATTGGATTTCAAAGAAGATATTCCAATAAAGTATAAAAAAGTGATAAGGGGCCAATACTCTTTTCATGAAATTTTCTAATTTTTTTTGGATGTGGGTGTTTCTTGCCCATGACACGTTGGATATCGAATTTGAGCTCAGGAATTGTTTCTAGTTTATTCGCATAAGTTCGAGATCTTGCAATTCCTCAAAAGCAAAAAAAAACTCATTTTCTCGACTGAAAATTCTTCGAAGTTTGTGAGCGGTCTCAGCATAACTTTTAATTTTTTTTATCAACTTTTCACAAATATAACGTGTAAAGTGCTCTAAATAGAAATTAGAATAAGCATATACGACCGTTGCGATATTTCTAAGTGGCCACTTACACAGGAAAACAGGTGATTTACTCAAATAGTTTTTTTTTAAAAACAAGCTTTCATAAATAATTAAAAAACCTTTAAGCTCTTTCATTTGAGAGCCATATTGAGTGGGTTGTTCAGAATTATGCATGACGCCATTTTGTTGCAGCGGCATTTTGATTAATAATAATACCGATTATATATAAATAAATAAATAAATATTTTCAGACATTTTAACACACTACGCCATCTAGTCCCAAACTAAGCAGAGCTTGTACTATGGGTACTAGACGACTGATATTAATACTTATATACTTTTTTTGTAAATAAATATATATTATACATAGAAAACACCCAAACTCCGAAACAAATATTTGCAGATCATACAAACATTTGAACTCAGGAATCGAACCCGAGACCTCTAGCATGCCAGTCGCATTCGCTACCACTGTGCCACAGAGGCAGTCAATATATGATTGTATGGTATTGTTATGATAACTCAAGGTTCCAAATTTCAGCTCAATCGGAAATCTTTTTTTATATGAAATATGGTAAACGATTACCGCCGCCCATGGACGCCCGTAACACCAGAGTTGTCACAAGTGCGTTGCCGGCCTTTGGGGTATGGGGAGGGGGATAGGTGAAGGGATTGGGATATGGGCCTCCGGTATCCTCACTCACTCGATGAAACACTGTTTCATGCCGGTTTTCTGTGAGACCGTGGTATCACTCTGGTTGAGCCGGCCCATTCATGCCGAAGCGTGGCTCTCCCACGATTCAAATCGAAAAGTGGATCAAATTTAACTTGCAAGACTTGATTACAGACAAACATGGGGAAAGGTGAAACTAAAATAAAAGCTAGAAAAGAATTACACTGAGGTTAAAAAGTGCACTCTTGCTGAGGTACCCCATATAAAGCCATATAATGAAATGTTCACGATCTGTCGTTTTACACCTGTGCTCTAGATAGTTAACGATCCCTCTTCCATATAATATGAGTGATATTACCCAACCCAATTTGACGGGCCCCTAGAGCTACATCAAACGTCACAGTAATTGTACGCTTAACGCTTATGAAGGTTGACATTGTGATACGATCGTAATATCTTCTGTCATTGTGAAACTGTTTTGAACGGGATAAATTGTATTTTCATAACGCATGTTTAAATATTATAATAATTATTATTCACCTCAAGGCGAAAAACAAAGTTAAACATTTTTCAAAAGCATTTAAATCTCTTCTACTAGTACCATGGGTTTAAGTACATTCTAGAATAAAATTCAGTTGTGCTTATTCCACTATTTTACTTATTTATATAATACACCTGGCCGGTTTTACCTTATGGCTTCATCAAAGGTTAAAGGCTATATCTCAAGCGAAACCGGCCAGGTCAGAGAATAAAACCAATCGTCACAACATTTTAGTTTGTTGCATTAAATACAGTTGTATTCTGAAGGAACTTTAGATTGAATTAAAATTGTTATTAAAAAAGTCTCTTCGTTGTTACTTCGTAATTCCCCAAACTCCTCACTTAAAATGTACTTTCAAAATATGGAGAGCATGTGTAGCTTGACTACCTGTATAATGCTAGTCTTTCCGACAGCCGGCGCTCCCAAGAGCACCACTTTGACAAGGTCGAGGCTGTCAGGACTTGGCTCCAGGCTTGGAGCTCCTCCCACCGTCAGGGTTCCTCCTCCACCTCGCTCCAGATAATCCAGATCCAACTCTACGACAAAAGAGATGAAATATTAGAAAGCATTCTCTACCTACATTTTTTACCCTACCATCTCACCTATGTGTCATATAATATATAAAATAGGAATACGAGTATAACATTTCTATCAGTTATTAGTGCCAAGCTTTATGCCACGGCTTCGCTCGTCATGAACCGAGTATGTCGGTTTTTCTAATAACGTAGCTATTCATTGCTGAATTTTTTTTTTAATTAGATCGGTTATGCCTGAATTCTACAACCATAACCAAACAGTCTTCGGATTTAGTAGTATAGATCGATTGAAAAATAAACTTTCAAGAACAAGATATGTCCACTATTTTCAACATTAAATTGTCACAGTTTGGTAAATATGAATCTACTTATAATACTACTGGTGTAATACATCATACAGTGTCGAGTTATGTTCTTCGATTGAGGGCAATGAAATAAATCGTTCCCCAAAGTTAGCACTTCAATAATTTTTGTCTGTCGACCATAAATTTTGCATTGTTCACCGCGCACCATATTTTATGGGGGCGGTAATGGTGACAAATTATTCCGAATATATTTTTTGTAAGTTTATGGTTTAGAAACTTCAAATTATTTTACTACTTCTTAAAATAAGCTTCATAAAGCTGAATGTCATTACTATGAGCATTCAGAAAAGTTTAAAATTTAGTAAGTAGTATTAGCTTCAGCAGCTGTAGTCATGTGTGTAATGTCGGATTAAAAATACCTACGTAGTATCACTTTCCCTCGTCATCCAGCGGGTGAATAAAGGAGCAAACTCCAAAGAAAGGGAAAATACTAACTTCAAAAAAAGAAATTACAAAACAATATTTAAGAACCTATTAAAATATTTCGTCCAATCCTTTTTTATGAAAATAATCCTAGTATTAGTACTTATATTGGTAATAGTATTCACCATACTTAGTTGAATACTAGGTAAATATAACGTAACTAAATATAACGATTCAATATAAATATCTCTTAAAAGACCAGCAACGCACTTGTGCTGCCTCTGATATTGCGGGTGTCTACTGCCGGCGGTAATCGCTTTCCATCAGATGATAAATCTGCTCGTTTGCCCCCTATTTCATAAATAAAAACTCTTATTCAGTTTATGGGCCAGTCCCTTATCTGTGGAGGAATGGAGACTCTTCTCTACTTTCTGTAATCTGTTTAATCTCCTGATAGGCTGACTATATAAATATATTTAAAAAACTTTATGTGTCTTATGATTTATGATATATTTGGAAGACTTGTATATTATAAGGCCACTGCGAAGTAGAGCTCTTGTTTTGAAATTAAGATAAGTTGGGTTATAACCCTAAATAGTATACATTATTATAACGTTCACAAAAATGTGCGTATACATACTATGCTTATTTTATTTCTGCAGAGATAGGATTCCAACTTATCTATACATGAGACATAAGTTACTTAAGTTCTTGAAGGAAGAGCTTATGAGTATAAAGGTTTGGCTATCAAGAACTTATATATCATAGAAAAATGAGAACCGGTTAGATTATAATGGTTGCATGTGTATTTGTGATTTGATGTATTTTGTTAAAACATAACATACTTGAAGAATAAACTTTACTTTCCATATTTTTTTGTACGTGTGGTGACGGATATAGGACGAGGATTGTCACCGACCTTATTCCTCCCAGGGGAGTTGTAAGAGAAGACTAAGGTACAAAATACGGAGGACAACATCACTGCAAACAAGTGATGAATAATTTCAAACAAGTAATGAATTATTCAAATATAACCTAACTGCGTATCATTTTTTCATTTTCTTATTTTGATGTGCCCAGTGTCACTCTCACGACTAAGAAGAATCAATTGACAACACTCACATAAGAAAACGACAAGCCGTTAAGGCTCCATGGCGTGCTAAAGAAACATACACACATAGATACATACACTCGAAAAACATAACCCTTCTTCTTTCGCAGTAGGGTAAAAAGAAGGAAAACTTGACCTGGCCAGCTATACTAAGCTGGCCAGGTCAAGTTTTCCTTCTTTTTAAAACCTCCTTCTTAATAAGACTTTAAGGCTAAGCGTGTGCGTTAAATGAAGTCCAGGCTTCGACCAACTCTGCTTCAAGCCTCGATGGGATCTGAAAAGTTTCAGTCAAATCTGGAAAACCGATTTGCTTCCATGGAAACCACAACAGACGTAAACCAGAACCTTGAGAATGTGGTTCGAATCCTCAGGGAAGAAGATACGAGATTTTGTTAAATGCAGAGGAAGGGCAAGAAATCGAAGCTTTCGGAGAGGAGGCTTCCTTTTAAAGCAGAAACCTATTTCCATTAATGGACTGTTGAAGGCTCTTGTTGATGATGATTGAGCTCATTATAAAAAAAACAAGATAGATAGATAATGATATAGACTTAATGTCGTTCCATTGATATAGAAGGGTTTCTCTAAAGATGGTACAGCTTAAAATATTAATATATAGTAAAATAATAATATAGCAAAAAACGAGTGCTTATGGCATCATTACTCAATAAAAGTTTCAAGTTGCCGAGTTTGTTAGCACGGAAAAGTTTAAAACTATGCTTTTATTTGTAGACGAACCAGGTGACGGAAAAGTTCCAATAACGAAATAAACATACTGCAGTAAGTAGTTGTTGAATCAGCGTACACTAACTCAGATGAGTTTACGCAATTGGACTTATAATTTTTCTAGTCTTTATAGTGTCCACTTTTTAGTCTGCAACATTTTACGAATTGTTGAGGAATGGTATTTTAATAAGATTGCTAACATTTTCGTACGCGTGTATGTCGGTTATCGCGATGAATAGTAAAAAAAACCTAAGTACCAAATTTCACTGAAATCGCCACTTCGGTTTAGTCTCGACAACGCAACAGACAGACAGCGTTACTTTCAAATTTATAATATTAGTTTGGAGATATGGATTAGTACATCTCAGTGTGGGTTAAAGGATTATATTTAAGATATCAAATTTACAATAGCTGTTATAAGTATGATAGAGATATTAATTTTCATCCAAAAATAAATATAACAATTTTAAAATAGAATATGGTTTTTACCTTGCGCACACGTTATAAATAAATTCGTATAAAAAGATGTAAAAAGCTCTCTATATATATTGTAGGTGTATATATTTTTATTATTGGATATTGTGCTGGTCCATTAGGCACAAGAGTATTCGATACAGCTATATATTAATACGCGAAGCACAAAATTTGTACTATTTTTACGAAAATAATGTGAATGAGTAGTTTGGAAGTTAAAGTTTATGTAGTGGCGGAATGCAGAAAGCAAAAATATTATGGGCGAATTTCGACTAATGAGCTAGTATTGATTTACAAGGCTTAGTATCTCTTGTTTAATAAATTTTCAAGTTAGTAGAGCCACGCTGATTTCTGCACGTATGGGCAGGTACTACCCTCGCGTAGAAATTCAATGTAATGTGACAGCGTTCGTGCTGTCGTGTTTCGTCGGTGAGTGCGAGATCGGAGGCCCAATGATGCAGAAGGATATCTAGGCTGCCATATTGTGGGTCACCATTCTGTATAATTGCATTGTCATTATTCGCAATGAGTATGGTGACCACCACTCTTGGATTCTACGTATGTTTTCCACCAGGCAGAGCAGGCATACATAAAAAATATTATAATACAAATTTAATAAATTATATCTTTGTATATATTAAAAGTGAGTATAATTAATCGAACGAATTTTATAAATTTTATCATATTTCTTTTTTTTTTATAATCGCCGGCAAACGAGCCTATCACCTGATGGGAAGCGATTACCGCCGGCCATGAACATCTGCAACACCAGAGGCGTCACAAGTGCGTTGCCGGCCTTTGGGGGATGGGGAGGAGGATGGGGTTGGTATGGGTCTCGGTATCCTCACTCAATCGGTGACAACCAGCGCAAGCGCTGTTTCACACCGGTTTTCCTGTGAGGACATGGCCGTGGCCTCACTCCGGTCGAGCCGGCCCATTCATGCCAAAGTGTGGCTCTCCCACGGTTATTTTTAGTACCATTAAAGAGTATGAAACAAACTTCATACACCATTCAGAAACGAATATTAATTTTCACTTCTATTCAATCTCGATTCCCTAAAGAAATACTCCGAGGTACGAAGTGGAAATTAACACGCCGGAAGCGGAGGAACTTATCTGCTAATTAAGCATTTATCTAACCTAGTTTAAGATTAAACCCTTTCATATTTCATCTCGGGTATAAATTGTACAGTCACATAAAGAAGAGAAGATAATATATAATTATTTTCATGTGTATTAAACATGCAATATACAGGAGAAATAATTCTGAAAGTTCAGTTGTGTCGCTCAAAACAATTTCTTCTCGCTATCTGAATCTCGCAAAAACCAGTGTGAAACATATATATAGTAACCAAACAAAAGTATTTTTCAATTTTACGCAAACATTTTGTTTCAGAACCCATTAATCACCGATTGCCAGCGTTTGCTGTGACGACGTGAATGATTTAAGTAAGAAATAATTTATATTGACAGCCCACTGAACAATTGTATAATTTAGTACTGTCAATATTTCATTGAAATTAAACGTTCCTATACCCGTAATAGACAAAAAAAATTAGCATTGAATAATCAATAAATATTTGTATCTGAGGCAAGTTTTTTTACATCTCTTCCTATGAGATTAATCTATAAAATAAATAAAACTGAAGTGTCTGTTTCTAATTCAAATTAACAACTTTTCACTTAATGCATACGAAAAAGTGTATACCGTACTTGCATCTGAAGTTCAATCTCAATATCTAAAATTTTTGTCTGTCTATTTATTCCGTCTAATCTCTCTAAAGGTTCGATCTGGATCGATTTTGACGGTACTTAATAGTAACTTTAACTATTTTTAGACTAGCTTCGACCAGTTGCATTACTCGTTAAAGATTCAACAACAAACACAGGTGTTTTTACAAATTAGTCAACCACGTAAAATGTTTTATTGTTCAGAATAATACGAAATCATAAAATTTACTGTGGTTTATAATTCAAAACGCATAATATATTTTTTTTCATTTTTACACAATTAATTCTGTAACTTCAACTTATTTTACTTAAATTTATTAAAAAACTTAATTTTAATATCAAAATCTTCTTCCTCACCTCGTCGCAAGATTGTTCAGTTCGGTCGGTATCAATCGATAAATTCTAAAATAATTTGTTGATTTTTTACAAATGTTGAAGGTATTGTAATATAATTTTTGTTTGTGTTTTTTCTATGTATAATATATATTTATTCACAAAAAAGTATATTAGTATCAATGGTATAGTACCCGTAACACAAGCTCTGCTTAGCTTGGGACTAATTGGCGTTGTGTGTTAGATGTCCGAAATATATATTAATTTATTACCATTAAATAAACAAATACAAAAAAAAAGTTTCAAAGCAGATATTCCTTTTAATAATACATAAATAAGTCATGTTTTTCCGCTATTCAAAACATAATGAATATTGTTAGTGTTATAAAGATGAATTTAAGTAATACAGGTGGTTAGATAAGGTACATTAATAAATTTCCCGTTAAATTTGCCCACGCCCTCGAAGGGGATATGATAATCTCAATAACGGTCTTCCAGGTCGTTACCGTGAAACGTGTGTAACTTCGCCCTGTCAGCTTATTGCAATTATGTCATTAAATAAATTTATTTTTGTAAGTAAAGCTTTAAAATAGAATTATACACGTTGGACTTTACAGCTAAAAATCGCTGGCATTTCCTAAGACTCATTCTGGAGAGAAATGATTATAAAAAAGTATATAGATATACACATAACTTTATTTACAAAATAAACCCTAAACATATAAAATTGAATGAAATTTTATGGGTAATTTACATTATTCAAATTAAATTTGCTCCACTAGAAACTATTACAGATTTATATTTATTATATTATTATTAGNTACCAACGAAATTCTTAAAATATCGTTAAAATTGTAATATGATCATTAATAAAAAAGTTAGACGGGCAACGCCGTTAGGCAAAGTATTAAAATTATCCTAAGTTAGTTCTTATATAATCAGCTACTTATCAGTGAAAGTCCCGACAAAATCGGTCCATCCGTTCCAGAGATTAGCCGCCACTACTGGACATTGACCTCTCCCATTGAACAAACTAAGCTACTCAACAAATTCAAAAAAGTTGCCAACAATAGGTAGAGTGATTTGAAAGGAATGTTTAAATTTTTAAATAAAGCAGATGTAATCCGAGAATTTCAAAACTTCCTCGTGAAACCGGGCCGGATGGGCACCATGTATGTATTAGCAAAGTCAGCAGATTTATTTAAGCCCGGCAGAACGCGAGTGGCACCGGGCTGTCGCTCTCCGTCAACTGTCGTGTCGTGTAATTCATATTATTAACCATGCGTAAATAAATCACAGTGAACTGACTAACTGTTTAATTTGTCACCTTGTGTAAAGGGCAGTACATTGAAGAAGTGATAGAATATTGTACAGGCTACACTTAACATCACTATCGTGTTTTACAATACTATCGTGACGTGAAATGTGAATTATTATTCTGAAATAGTGATTACGTATCTGAAAAGGCATAAATGTTTGGTATATTTCGACACTGTTAAGAAACTGTTAGTCTTTACCATTTAAAGTCTCGAATACTTAAGTATCGATATTTTTTTAAAGATAACTCCCGCATTAGGAATGAACTAATACAAACTACGCCGTGGGGACTTTACAAACACAATACATAGACGGACATACAGAATACCCAAAATAAAAACAACAAATTTTGGATCACACAAAGTGTTGTCCCGTGAAGGATTTGAACCCACAACACATGGCGCAGTAGAAAACGGTGTGGTGACCGCTTTAACCACTAGGTCGACGGTTTTTTTTTAAATTATTTATTTCGGATATCTAGCACACAACGCCATCTAGTCCCAAACTTAGCAGAGCTTGTTGTATGAGACTAGACAACTGATATAAATACATATATACTTTATTTTTGTAAATACATACATATTATATATATAGGAAACATCCAAAATCCGAAGCAAATATTTGCAAATAATACAAACATTTGGTCCGGCCCGGGAATGAAACCGGAGACCTCAAGCACAGCAGTTGCTACGCTACCACTGCCTCACCGAGGCAGTCTATTGAATAAATAATAATAAATCTAAGGATGTATACACTTAAAATTCAGTAATAAACGATGATACTTTCCGTTAATAAACTTGACCTTTTTTCTTTAATAATTAAATAAGGGTTACTCAAAGTAAGCGTAGTGAAATGGCGAAGAAAGACCCGGTAGATTTTATCACTTAGATTAGAATAGCAATGTGTCTTGACTTAGATATATAACATTTAATCTCTATTGTAAACGACTGTCTCGTTGGTCTAGATGTTAGCCTAGACGACTAAAGATCAAGAGGACTCGGGTTCGATTTACGGGTCGGTCTGCTAATGGGTTTTTCTCACAGGAAATTCTCAATAACCGCTTTTACAAGAAATTCTTATGAAAGATGGCGGTGATTCCCGCCCATATCTCGCAGAGCACATTCCCGTCGGCTCATGAACAACTATGGCAATCGTTATTGGGAAGCCAGTGCCTTCAAATATACTGACGATTGCTTAACTGGTTACTTGTAGCCAACCCCAAATAATCTTGTGAATAATAAAGGCGAGAAAGATAATGATTCTCTATTGTAAACACATTTTAGTAACTAAGCTACAAGGAGATACAGCTACATGCACAAAGGCGAGCTTAACCCAACCCGAATTTTCTTCCAGCGAATCTTTAAAGTAAATAGAGGCTAATTTAGAACGTTAAGGCATATAATCCGTAATAGTATCTATTGCAATAAAATATTTTGCATTTTTATATTAGGAAGAGTTCAAATTGTAATTAGCACCTTCTTCACCTTATTAAAAAAATTGGATCAATTTTTAGGTTATAAATAAAACATTTCATCATCATAAATATAAGATATAATGTTACATACTATGCTCTCCACAGTTAGTATGTTCACATAAGCTATAAAATTTGTGATATATCAATTTGATGGCTATAATGTTTTCAGTGAAATATGACTTTCAGAGATTCTAATGATTGATGTAGTGTCGTGGTATTTACAGCCTCGTGCGTGTTTGCTATTCATTTTCGAGAGTCTCATTACAAGATTCTCTATACTGTGAAATTATATTATAATTATATCTAAAGTTTACAGAAGCGTATTTTGTACGCACTATGCTACAGATTTTAATCTAAGTGAGTTAGATACAGTGGGATATGATTGATGATTTCATCTTGAGTTTTAACATCATATATATTATTTTTTATGGTATAGGCGGCAAACAAGCAGCAGTATCGCTTGATGATAAACGATTACCGCCGCCCATAGACACCTGTAACACCAGAGGCGACATAAGTGCGTTGCCAGCCTTTTGGGAATGGGGAGAGAGATGGGGGAGGGTTGGGAGATGGGCTTTTGGTATCCTCACTCACTCGGTAAAACACAGCGCAAGCGCTGTTTCATTACGGTTTTCTGTGAGGTCGTGGTATCCCTTCGGTAGAGCCGGCACATTCGTGCAGAAGCATGGCTCTCCCACGGTAAGTTAGTATATTTTATGTTGAAATGGATTCATAAGAAAGATAAAATTGTAAAACCACGTTTAAATTTGACACCAACGTAAACAGTGATGTTAGAAAAGGGCCAAGGCACATCTAAAACAAAATGGAAGGCTTACATGAGAGATTTAAATGACGGCAAGGAAAGTTCGTTAGGTTTAAAAAGAACGACATCATTCTTTTGAGGGTTTTGTCTTTGTCTAGAAAGTGCAAAATGTGGGTTTGTAAGTGTAATGAATCTCAAAATTCTAATTAAAGACCTGTAAAACAAATAACTGTCAGAAAGAGGTTAGAATTTGAGTGAACTTCTTTATGGAATAGGGGTCAAACGAGCAGACGCATCGCCTAATGGTAAGCGATTACCGCCACTCATGGACACCCGCAATAACAGAGGCGTCACAAGTGCGTTGCCGGCCTTTGGGGGATGAGGAGGGGCATGGGGGGAAGGGCTGGAGTATGAACTTCCGATATCCTCACTTACGCGGAGAAACACATCGGAAACGCTGTTTCACACCAGTTTTTAACGCGAGTATTTCCAACGGGGCGTCTCAATTGCGATACAGTTTTCTGTGAGGTCCTGATAGTACTCCGGTCGAGCCGGTCCATTCCTTCAGTAACGTGGCTCTCCTGCGGTAGTTAGCCTCAAAGCTATCGTAATATATAGTCGAACATACAACGTTTTGATAAAATTACAATCAAAGTATAGACATATAAATGGAAATCCGTGGTTAAGTGGTAAACGCGTAGGTTAACCCATTGCAAAGTTAAGTAACCCCAGCAAGGTCATACTATGATGGGTGACCACATCTAACATATTGAAACCCTTTTGTGTCTTGTTAAGAATAATAAGGCATTGGTTCCAGTTGTCAATCGTTATGGGTAATTAAAGTCCTAAAAAGACCGACAAGTCTTTCTACATAACTTTGACATCGTCCGGTTCTTGAGTTTTGAGAGGGAATAGTTTAGTTCAAATATATTTATGCGTCAGGGGATTGTTACATTCATAGTTTTAAAAAATTGAACATAGTAAAAATATTTTTACCGTTGTTCTTTAGATACAACAAAAACTTATTTTCTATTGTCAACTTGAAAAAAAATTCAATCGATTTAAGAAACTCCATTTTTCTGAAATCGATTAAAATTAATTGTTTTCAAAAAAATGAACATAGTAAAAATATTTTTATCGTTATTCTTTAGATACAAAAAAACTAATTATCTGTGGAGGAACGGGTAGCATATTCCTCCAACACAAAGGGAGGATCCTCCGACCAGGCGAGGTGATCATGCCTGGCGGGCCACTGCCCAACGTTTGATGTTGGGAAGTTGTATATATATGTTAATCGGCGCGAGAACTTCTATTGCGCGATGCAGGATTGGTAGCTTCTTCGTGCACTACGTTACTCCGTAGTTCAGTGTATCTTCGGTGGATGGCGTTGTCATATATTTATGTTGACGCTGTATGTGGAAGTCGCAACATATCCATTGTCCACTTTAAAAAAAAAACAATCGAATTAAGAAACTCCTCTTTTCTCAAGTCGGTTCAAATGCCAGAAGAAACGACTTGAACAAATTAAACAGTCTTGGTAAAAAATTACTAAGATAATTCGTCTTCGTTACTTTTATTCATTACGACTTTCATTAATGCTGACTGCTATAATCACTGGAATTAATTGTGTTTATTAGCTTTTCTAGACTCCTAAAGGTCTCAAAAAGGTTTATTATTTCATGGGATTTCATAAATTGTGAATTAAATTATTGTAATTGTGACTTAAATTAATTGTGACTTAAATTATTGTATACTAGCTGACCCGGCCGACTTTGTACTACCATTTTTTATGTTTTTCCTTTAATTTTTTTCTATACAAACTTTGTCCTGACTAAAAAAAATACATAAAAAATAATAATAATAATCCAATTTGGTGCAATCCATGTGAAGTTATACGCATACATATATTTCGGTGATTCATTTTCATTTATATAGATTTTGTTCTTAGCTTTTCTAGCTTCAGTATTAAATATATTTTAGATGTTAATTAATTAACCTTTGCATCAATAATGTATTATATTATCAAACTAGCCGATACACACTGGATGCGAGTGGCAAAAGATAAAGATCATTGGTCACCTAAGGAGGAGGCCTTTACCTTCCGTTACGAAGGGTTCTTGCAACAAAAAAACCCCTTTGCAAGCACTTAATCGAATAATATACCAAAAATTTTATCAATTTCAATTCAAAATTTGATCAATTTGGAAAAGACCTGATACTGTTACACTTCTGGACCAATACTAACCAAACATAGCTTCTAATAAGGACCACCGCAAGAAAACTGATTTTCAAATTAAAAAGAAAAACGCATCGAAATCGGTCCATCCGTTTGAGAGCTACGATGCCACAGACAAAAAACACCTACACACACAGAGACATCGATGTCAAACTTATAACACCCCCATTTTTGCGTTGGGAGTTAAAAAGTACACTATTTTTGTTAACTTTTACATATTATGAATAATTAAATCTTAAAAAATACATTCTTATTATTGTTTAAGACTATTAATAGAAGTTTGAAAGCACTGTGAATCAATTATTTAATAAGTTACATTAAGTAAAATGGTTAACATCCAACCTAATCGATTTTACAAGAACACTGTTGTAAATTGTCTATTTGTACTGCGGCAAGAAACAAAGGGTTTTTTTTGTAAATATATTAAATACTTCATTTATGTTTATATTGCGATTTACATGTATTCTTATAATTATACTTACATTAAGATAAAAACGCCTAAAATGAATTTACTTTCATTATTTTTCTTATACTGGCTTTATCTTCTATTTAAAAAGATACATGCGTGTTTCAGTCACAAAGGGATTAATTATTAAAAGAAATTTTACTATTCATATACTATTTACATATACTGGTTATTATTCGTATTAACCTATGAGTAGTAAGTAGTTTTGCGGGGTTTTCAATAACTTATAGATCAGGTCTTATTAGATCAAAATACACTATTTACAATTAATAATATATTTACACATTAAATTGTTATAAATAATTTATTATTGGAATTTAATAAACATTATTAACATCATATCTGCATTGTCCGATCGGTCGAATTTCGGATAGTGCTCCAGGCATTAATTCCGCCAATGCACGTATTTGTGCATAAAGATATGAATAAATAAATTATATACTATACTATGTATAGGATATACCAAGTAATATTTTCTTAGATTCTTTGGTAGACATACCCAAAATTTTAGATTGCTTAGTACAATTCCCTCTGGCATCGTGATCGTCTTCTTTCCCATGTTTCAACGTGTTTTCCAATCTATTCATTTCAGTATCACTTGCTAGTCTAATACACATTTACATCTGTTACCATTTCATTAATATATTTAAATGTTTTATTTTTGACTTTCACGTGATTTAGCTGTATTACTGTCATCGCAGATGTTAATATTTATTTATTACAGTTATTATAATTTACTCATCCCTTAAAGGTATGTTCATAACTACACTATTTGAAAACACAAATTTTCATTACAACAATGAATTATAAATCATAACAGAAGTCCACACCGACTATAGTATCCGACAATAACGTAAATTTGGCGGCAAAATTTGCGATGAGCGACGCGACCTGCCCCCGTTACGGTTTGGGACACACTAAATCGAACTACGCCCCCTAAGCCGGATAACGGCATTGAACGCAGTCACACAGTGGCTGTAAGGTTTTATTCCATCCTCTAGGTACTTTTCAGTCTGATTTTCGTACACATCAGCTGAGTATTGTTGTCTACAAATATTTAGATTTATGTTTTGTTTTGAATCGATCTGGTATTTTAAATAATTAAAATTAAGCCTCAAGGATTATTATTCCCGAAATAATACTGTATCGGCTAATAGTTCAACCGGTTTTACTTGAATGGTAAAATGATTTCGAAGATTGAATTATTTGTCAGTATATTTGAGGGCACTTCCTTCCTAAACAAATGATTGGCATAGATGTACATGATATCTGAAACCGACGGCTTAACGTGCTCTCCTAGGCAAGGGCGTACACCATCAATAACTTCCAAAATCCAGGCTGCTATTAAGAATTTCTTGTAAGAATAACTCAACAACACTTTTGGCCCAGAAATTGAACCCTCTTGATCGATAGATGTGTTGATTTAGTCGGAATCGAACCTAAATTCACACGGTGTGCCACTCTGCGCCTGAGAAGGGAGGGATAAGGGAACTACTGCTATTAACTTATTCGGACCCGCATTCTATAAACCCTAGACTCACGAGGCAATACTTATAGAGCGTAAATATTAATCTTCTGTGTACCCCATTAATCTTCTTACTGAGAAGAAGTATGGGTCCTGGAGAGATAAAGCTGTTAGTTAAACAATAAAATATGTTTTTGTGATATTATTTATAATCCTCGTTATTTTACGTGTTAACAAGCCAAAAATGTCTTAATTGTCTTAGAAATTATGTATTGCTAGAACTAAATAAAATGAATGATAGTTGGTACAAATTATTTACAGACGCTTCGAAGAGTACCGAGACAGGTACAGCATATTGTGATCCTGTAACTCAAAGTAACAACTTCTACGAAATAGTGTAAGAAGATAATTTACAGCAGTTTATTGTTGTGATTATTGCTGACAGTAAGAGCGCTCTCCAGCTTTTAGTACGATGTGCCTATGTATACAGAATTGTTTCAATGGCTTTTGCTGTGGTAAGTAAAATATACTCGCTGCTAAGTAATAATGTTACTAATTTATACCCTCATATATTGGTCTACAGCGAAACAAAGAGACAAATAGGTGAGCTAAATATTCCCCATTTCGGGTCTTGAAATTAAATCTTACCTGTTTATTCAGAAAACTTCTCAACGATGTGGTCTGTTACAATGAGTGGCAAGAAATACTTTGATGACGAATTTAAATATAAAGACACTTAAATTAAACAAAATTAACGTCCGCGTTTCCCAGGGCTTAGTAATTACGAAAAAAAACTGTAATATTTTGGTAACTGCCATTTGGTTTCATTCTGGACACCACTCAACGGCTATGCTTTCTTAGTTCAAAAAATTAAATCGCCAAGTTTGAAAACAGATTGAGGGTGTACATCACTACTTAGTACATTTACCAGCATCTATTCAAGACCTATGTTATGTGATGCGGAAATGCTGTATTAATATAATGCATATAATCTAACGTGTGGAGGAACGGGTGTTACGTCCCTCCAACACAAAGGAGTGCCACGGCCCAACCGTTGATGTTGGGATGTTGTATACTTAATTAATCAGCGCGAAAGTTAATCAGTGCGAGAATTTCTATATCGTGATTCAGGATCAGAAGATACTGCGTAGTTCATTAGTAGTAAGCTGGCTCCGGTAGATTTTGTTGTACTATATATGTGCTGCGTCGTATGTGGAAGTTGGCACAATAAAATACACAATACAATTGTACACAACAGTTCAATTTTATAGGCAATGTATGAAACTCTTACATCCGTGTTTGTAGTTGTTGTTGTTGAATATTTATAAGATTAGGTTAAGATGTGACATGGCATGAACTTTGTTCGAAAATGCTTTCAATATTAAGATAGTAATTAAAAAAAATATATATATGAAAAAGCAAAGTTAAAGCCTTGGTAATCCCGTACTTAAAGACATGGAAGGAAATTGTTCACCCCCTCGCAAGTACCTCGTGGAACATTACACCGTTCGAAACGTCTTTTCTCAGAAGTTTATTCATAGTAGGTTTAATATAAAATTTGCAAGGACTGCTCATAATCCGTGAAATTCAAACCCTTGTTGAAGATTCGACACTTATCGATTTAAACGAATGAAGTAACATGGCCGAATGTGCTTACATTAGCGCTTGAAATTAAAACGCAGTGTATACAAAATTAGTACAACATGGGGCACAGTAACATTTTAATTTTGAAATTTTAAAGGCCTACTGCTTTTGTCACATCATTACTATAAAACATACAATGCAGAATAACAACTAACGAAACAGTAGTATGTGGTAAAATACTGACCTGGAAGACCGCAAACTGCGATAAGGCGGGCTGGTTTTAGATAGTCCATCGTACTTTAAAGTTATCAATTATTCATTACATTCATTCATTGAATTCATTGTCGTGTATAATTTGCATATAAAAGCAATAACTAATATTACATAACTAAACTATATAGATATATATAAAGATGAATACATACATACCCATATAGCACATAGTTTTTGTACAAACAAACAAACAAACAACAACCCATAATGTCCCACTGCTGGGCTCGGGTCTCCTCTCAAGAGAGGGCTAAGGCCATGCGTCCTTTTTGTACAGTAGTAGAAATAAATAGTGATCCGTAACGAGTTTTTTAAAAGCATATATTGACTTTGCCTGCCTTGTAGCTTGCGCTAAGGAGTTCTATAGGCTTAGGAGTGCAGCTTGGACTGTGAAAGACTTATCAGCAATAGTTGTAGAGAGTGTTGGTATTTCAAGGTTCAATTTACCGTAGCGGTTTTCGTTTCAATTTTAGTTGCTTAGGAATATAACTATTTAAATATGAATACGTGAAAAAATTATAAGCAACAGTTGTTAAGTGTGTTAGTAATTCTTAGGTTCGATTTACCGTTGCGTTTCAATTTTAGTTGCTTAGGAATATCATTATTTAAGAATAGTTAAATTCAACTTCATATGATGAATATGCGAAAAAATTATAAGCAACAGTTGTTAAGTGTGTTAGTAATTCATAAGGTTCGATTTACCGTTGCGTTTCAATTTTAGTTGCTTAGGAATATTATTATTTCAGAATAGTTAAACTCAACTTCATCATATGAAGTTGAATATAACTATTCTTAAATAATTCAGAACTTAAAAAAATAATTTAGTCATACAAGAAACGAAAAGAA
>PKRV01001555.1:24094-68730 GCA_003709505.1 Hyphantria cunea | reverse complement strand
TTTATATCAGTTGTCTAGTATCCAAATACGAGGTCTGCTTTGCTGGGGAATAGATGGCGTTGTTTGTGAAAATGTATGAACATATTTATTTATTTATTATATGAGAAAGATTAAAGTGTCTGCTTGTAATTTCAATTTAAACAAGTATAAACGGTATTAACATCATTAAAGCAATACTTACTTGATTTTACTGACTGTCTGTTTGTTTGTTTCGGACTGATTGTGACAGCACTTCCACTGGCACTGACTTTTTTAGACTAGCTTCGCCCCGAAGTCTTACCGGTAACACAGTGAGGCTCAGCTAGTGTTAGATAACAAAGGCATAACTAAAGTACTTTGGAGGAAATTTCAAAGTTGTTTGATCTCAACTTTATTGTAAATTATATTGACTCAAAGTACCTAACTCTAAACTTATTCAATTTATATTTAGTTTCCATTCCCTAGCAATATTAATATTACGTTATCAGTGAATTGTCATTTAAGTTATTTATAGGATAAGATATTTAGAAAATTATTTAATAATTTACAGATTTAAACTTTATTTTAATGTTCTTCTAGCCGGGGACATATTATAGTGCACAAGTGTGTGTGCGCAAACACAAGTGCACTGTCTGTTCCCACTGTCTCATGATCCGTTGGGATAGTTAACCGTCACGATCAGGGAGAAATCAGGCATAGGACCGACAATTATACATGATCTCCGAGGCATCGGGATTCCAATTCCAACTTTCACACTCCGAACTGTTATTCAGTATTTAAATTTTATAATTAGAAAAAGTCAATAGCTTTTCTCACTCAATTTTCCTTTATAACGGTAAATAAACAGTAGTATTTTCTGTGTCACTCATTTTTGTTTTAATAATAGACCAGTAATTGGTATTTAGTTCAAGTATTTTAATTCTGCATTGTCTTCTAATGCAGAACATGGAAAAAACTAATAAACATTCTTAAGTTAATTTCTACCTCGCTAGCAAATCTGATTCATAGATTCAAAAATAACTCTATCTGGTTACGCTTTCACGGCTAAACTGCTGCACTGATTCAAATTCAATTTAGCATTGATATACTTTGATTCTTCAGAAACGATTTAGGCTACTGTTTACCGCGATAACCTACATACACGCGGAGCCGCGGGCAACAGAAAGTTCTGTTGTAAAATTCTGTTTCATCTCGTGCTGCTTATCCCTATAGCAACAACCCCTATATCAAATAAAAAATCTCTAAGTAAAGAACCACTCAGCATTTGGCAGCGTTCCAACTGAATATCACGTTCGCATAGATCTGAACTGACCTGATTTACTAGAGTTCTTGCATCAGCAGTTTTTAAATCCATATAGAAAGCAGAAAACAAGGTCTGACTGTGCATTAATAGTACTTGATGACCAGAATCATAAATACTGATAGATTAAAAAATAAAGAAATCGCTACTATTGAATTTGGAATCTGTCATTTTTATTGTTCATTGTGTTCTCTTGTTTTCGCGCCAATATATTGTTAAATATTTTGTGATATTAAAATCGAGTGAAGTAATAAAGAGAACTGAATCGCTGTGATCACTTTGCATAAAGTAGATACAATATTTGAAAGCCATGGAGGCTTTCAAATATTGTATCTACTTTACTCTTGGTATTAATTAAATATTTGTGTACCGGAATTTTGATAGGTATAATAAAACCCCCTGTGTTAGTGGTAGAAATAAGATCTGGCCGTCCACGTAGCGTTCGCACGAAAAATACGATCAAAGCAGTAAGGCAAAGAATTTGAAGAAATCCTGTTCGAACGAAAAATATTTTATCTCGGGAGATGAAGAAAACTAGAATCGTGCCGTGTATTTTAAAAGATGACTTAGGACTTGCAGCCTATAAAAAACGTAATGGTAATTTCTTAACTGATATTTTTTAAAAATAGAGTGGTATAATAAAAAAAACTACTTAAGTGGTACTCAAAGAAGATGTTTTTAAAATTGAGCAATGTTTTAACAAACAAAATGACCGTGTTTATGCTGAAACCTCTAAAGAAGCTTTCCGATTAGTCAACAGAGTAAAACGGAAGCATTATTCGACTTCTGTGATAGTTTTGGTGACTGAAACATATTTTTGTGAATAAGGTATTATATTATTGAAAAGGTAGTTAAGCCCCTTAACAACACCATGTTCAATAACTAAGAAAGGTCTTTTCAAAAAAATCGGCCCCGGGTCATAAAGCTCGATCCACCCAATCTTGGTTAGAAATAAATGATTCGGACTTCATCCGAGCTGAAGACAGGCCGTCATCAGCCTTTAATGCTTTTTAAATTCACACTATGGAGTGGGAATTGATACTTAGTCTTACCAGAAATATTGTTACAAAGAAAACATTTTTTTTTATTGTACGTAACATTTATTACTATGATAGTGTGTTAGTTTAACACATTAATAAAAAAGCATTAAAGGCTGATGACGGCCAGTCTTCAGCTCTGATGAAGTTTGACATGGCTCTGCTCGCGTGTATATCGATTATGGTGGTAATGAGTAGCATTACTAGCCTATGTTCTTCCTCAAGAAATAAATTATCTTTATACCAAATTTCTTCATAATCGGTGCAGCAGGTTATTTTTATTCTTTTTTGGAATAGGCGGCAAACGAGCAGGCGTATCGCCTGGTGGTAAGCGATTATCACCGCCCATGGACACCCGTAACACCAGAGGCATCACAAGTGCGTTGCTGGCCTTGGGGGATGAGTGAAAGGGTTGGATTATGGGCCTCCGGTATCCTCACTCGCTCGGTGAAACACAGCGCAGGCGCTGTTTCACACCGGTTTTCTGTGAAGCCGTGGTATCACTCCGGTCGAGCCGGCCCATGCATGCCGAAGCGTGGCTCTCCCACGGTAAAGTAGGTTAGCTCTGAAAGCTTAACAGATAGAGTTACTTTCGAATTCGTAATATTTGTATGAAATATGGATGTTGGATATACATGATACAAATAAACTCCAAAACGTAAATAAAAATACGATTTGGAAATTTGAACTTTTTGTTGGGTCTAAAATTACTCTCATTCGCAATGCTTACGAAAAATGGTATAGACCTTTAACATAACGAAATTAAATTATTTTTCATAAATTTTGAACAACTGAACCTTTTCATAAATGGATATGCTTTAACATAATTTCCTTTGAAATATGGTATATTAAGTAAGTTAAGGTTCTACTGGAAATATTAATTTAATTTTGAAAAGGTAAACGAATAAACAAACCGAAAGTAGAAATCCAAAGTATCGTTTTAAATTCGAGTGTACCTGTGCAGTGTCATACTCTATACATATCCCATACAGATACATTTTGCTAATGATGCGTTGTCCTCGCCTTCGCTTGGGCGCACGTCCACCAATATAAAATTGTACTATCTGTAATGTTAAAATAACCGCTTTTTACTAAATGTATATGTATGTATACACGGTACGTAAACCAAATAATATTTATTTCAGTTTTTATCTGTCTGTCTGTCTATTTGTTCCGGCTAATCTCTGGAATGGCTAAACCGATTTTAAACGCATTCCATAACATTTGCAAGTGTACAATAATACAGTAACTCTGTCTGTCTATCTGTTACGCCTTCAGTCTAAATCATGAAGATACTTTTATTTTTGAGGAAGGACATAGGCTCTTTATCTCGATAACGGACACACGCGGACGGAGCCACTGGCAAAGCCTAGTGTTTTATAGATTCCTTATTTATCTTTACCAGTGTAGTTTAGATTTTGTTTAGTTCATGTTTTTTTTACTACACTATTAACACTATCAAAGATGTGAAAATCAATTTTATCATTTCCTACTTAATGAAATTAAGTCTCAGATTTTTTTTTAGTTCTACGGATAAGTAAAAGGAACTATCATATATTACACACCACAAAAAAAGTCGAGTAAAGTTTTATTTGAGCGAATAAAATTTAAAGTATCGGACCATATTAGGGTGACATCCATAACCACCAGATTATAAATGTAGGTAAAGACAGTATTAGGAAATTGTGCCAAAACCGCATTACCCTTATATAACTTAATAGTTAGGAGTTCGAGGATAATTCTATAAATATATGTTTGTGGGTTACCTGTCATCGTATTTTTTAAGTTATTTATATAGGTGAGCTGATGATGGAAGGCAAACCTCTTCAATGGACAGGAGTTAGAAGATCATTTTTTCACTTTCATACGTGTGTATAAACATTCAGTTGATTTAATGAGAGCTCTAAATAAAATAACATGCATCGGGAGTTAAATATTTTTTGGTTAGTTTTTCTTAAGTCTTGATGTATATGTACAGGCGCCAAGATGGACATAAATGTTATGAATTATAAGGAACCTTTTCAAAAACGGTCAATTTTCTAACTACCTTTTATTGAGTCTTGCCGATGAATGAACACTGTTTCTTTCTTACCTCTAAAACTATTGATGATAACAGGATTAGCTCCTTTTAAGTAAGCGGGACTAACATTAATTGTTGTTCAAATGTAGAAGTTTAGTGTAGTTCTGCTTACTTTGCTCGGGATATAGCCATGATTGTTTATATTTTATAGACTTTCCTATAGCATCTCTGCCTCTAATAGTTTACTGCTGAAAATAAACCTCATCTTAGAAGGAGGGGGGCCTAGGAGGTTTTGGCCTACTGTACCACGCTGTTCAGACGTGGATATAGAGTTTGTGTCAAGTCCTTCGCTTCTTTGCACCCACGCGACGGTATGGATAGGGGCGCGACACCACACAGGTTCCTTGATTTCTGACTTTTCCACCTACTGATATTCATCCCTAGTTAGAAATTGCAAACGAACTTCAGAAGTTAAAAAATAATTTCACGAAATATTGTGACAAGACGATTGTTTCTTATTTATTTCTAAACCCTTTAAATAAGCGGAGTGGACTAAAATTCGATGCCATGTTCTTCATTTGTATGGAAACGAGTTAAATACGTCAAATTCGGAAAAATCAGTTGCTTATCTATTTTCAGGATCTAAAAAACTTCAGCTGTAGTCAGTAAAAGTTACATTTATTGTGGAGTATCATTTACATATTTAATAATTAATATATATATTGTAATGTGAAATGTTTTATAATTATATATATAATATATATATAATTAATAAATAATAATTAATTTAATTTAAACACTGGCTGGTTTTGTAGATGTAAGAGAGGTTCTGGTAGTTTAAAATTAGTTTAATAGTAACATACCGCTACAAATTGGGAACTTGATCTTTATTGCAAAACTTATACTTGAGTTGAAGAGTTTGTTTAGTTGGACTCGCTAAACTCTAAAGGAACTACTCGTTCGAATTGAAAAAAATCTTTTATAGATGGACAGCAATGTACTTCCCATCTATACATTTTTTTTTTATGGAATCGCTGGCAAACGAGCAGACGTATCGCCTGATGGTAAAGGATAGACATCTGCAAAACCAGAGGCGTCACAAGTGCGTTGCCGACCTTTGGATGGGGGATGGGGAGAAGGATGGAGATGGGGGGAGGAGTTTGGGTATGCGCCTCCGGTATCCTTAATCACTCGGTGAAACACAGCGCAAGCGCTGTTTCACACCAGTTTTCTGTAAGGCTGTGGCTGAAGCATGGCTCTCCCACGGTAAAATATTCAATTCGAAGAAGGTTGTAGTCTACATAATATTTCGATACGACCAGTACAAGGCATCAATGAAAAATGCAGCAGAAACTGGTAATATTTAGTAGATTTGAGGAACGTAGACTAAGTTGCGCTGGGCAGTAAGTTTTATATAAAACGTTAATGTTTAAGCGCACTTTTCTCTTCATCTTTCCGTTTGTAAATTTATATACCTATTACTAGCCGCATTGTTGTCGCATCTTTACAACAACGAGTGGTGAAGATACTATAAAAAGAAGCCCAAGTTACTGCTTATATCATTAGCTATCTGCCAGTAAAAATCTCGTTTAAATCATCGTTCCAGAGATTAGCCAGAATAAATAGACAGGCAAAAAAAAAATGTTGTAAGCACAATATACACTTTCATAATAATATGCATTTTAATTAAAAGCTAAGTTCAATAAATATGAACAGACACTTTAATTCAATTTATTTTTATAGATTATAGACGCCTTAATGGTGCAGTGATAGCATCTGCGACTGCTGTGCTGAAGGTGTTGGGTTAGATTCCCGGTTCGGTATAAATGTTTGTATGATCTACAAATATTTGTTTCAGATTTTAAGTGTTTCATATAGAATTATTATTACTATATTATCTAAATGCATGTTCTTCCAAAAAAAAGTAACTATGGAAGATATAATTTTAGTTATGCAGTCCAATACTACAAGCTTTGCTTAGCTTGACTCTAGAGAGCTTTGTGTTTCAGATGTCCGAAATATTATTATTAATAGTTAGTCTTACTGTTGCAACCAATATTAATGATTTAAAACACACAAAGCATTTGCATTGCATGTCAATATAGATAACATACCATTATAATTTGATAAGATAAAACGAACATATCGTACAAAAATCATTTTTAAGTTTAAAAATATACATTTTTCATTTTAATGATGTACCTATTTTATTAAGTACAGTGAGCCAAACTTAAAGTTAAAATTGATTTATTAACTTAATAATTATTCAATAGTAATTGTGCTAATTCGGTTCAGAGAAATATTCAATCTCAAAATTATAATAAAAGGTATTTTTAAACGACTTCAAAAAAGGAGGAGGTTTCTCAATTCGACCGTATATTTTTTGAGTGTTTTCGGATGACTTCGCCGTTCACTTAGATTTTTTTGCAGAACAAGAGATATCCCAAGCCTAGTCCTGTGATAAGAAAACCAGTATCTGGTGATGGCATCGCAAAGAAATCGAGGAGGAATTTTGAAAATCGTAGGGGGCGACTTGTGCGTTTTGTTATTTATTTCATTAAGTATTTCAAGGCACTACAATTTAAAGAAGGTCTGAGGTCAATCCTATGATGGAGCCGAAATACAGTTGATCGAATTTCTCCATCATTAACAGCAGTTATATTGTGGTTGGGTTTAATTAATTTGTGTTAATGGGAACTTCGCACCTGGAAAAGTTGTGACTGTCCTCTATAAGTCCGATAATGTAGACGAAGAACAAGTACGGGAACTCCTCAATAGTTTACAGTAGTAACCTTTTGTTTGGACTTAAATAGGGCCTTTGTTGTGTCCTTTCAAGTTGTTATATTATATTTTAAGATATCCAAAATCAATCTATGATGTAACTAGTATTTTGTAGGAAAGAAAATACATGCAAAGCTGAGATTTAAATATTGACAATTAGTCTTATTTGTTGTCTTTTGCGTTACCCTTACTCATCATGCGTATTCTAGGGTGATTTCTTGAGCTCTGAGTAGTAAAAAGCAATGCCATACAAGGCTGGGCGCAGTATCTATCTTTTCATAAATTTATAATGACTTTGTTGAGGGTAATACCCTCAACGTCTTTTGTTTTTAGAAACTCGCTTGTTCTTATTCGATCACAGCAACATGCAGGTTGTTTCAACTCAGACACAATCCCCATTGCCTCGTAGACCATGCTCATGACAACAAAAATGTTGCATCTCTATATAAGTTTTGTGCCTATGCTCAGTTACAATACGTGCTTTACACCTCTACTGTTATTCGTATCTGCAGGAGTAACGNCAGTAACATTTGAACCTGGTCACTTTCGTACGTTGGCTCACACAATTTACATAATTAGTTCGATTTACTGCTTACCTATGATTATTTGCACTAAAAATGGAAAAATACAAAAACCTCTTCAGAAAAACATCAAATGTAAACTACATGCATAGAAACACTCATCATCTCCCCAGCCTTTATTATTCCCAAGATTAATTGGGGTTGGCTACTAGTTCAACCAGTTTTACCTGAATTAGGTTTACACAGAGCGACTGGAATCTGACATCCACAGCCCTGAGCGTGAACTGAATTTGAAGTTTGAACTAGTAGTCAATATGTTTGAGGGCACTGACTTCCCAATAATGACTACCATAGATGTTCATAACAACCGGGATGACGGCTTAACGTGCGCTCCGAGACACGGTGCTCTTCTAGATAGCAGTGTTGCCCACCCGTGCCTCGAGCCGTAATTCCTGCTACCATTCAGAATTTTTGTAAGAAAAAACCAACAGCAAACTAAGACCTCTTGATCTACAGTCGCTTACGCTAACCACTAGACCAATGAGACAATTCTTATCCATACGTTATAACCTATTCATTAAAATAAAGTAGTATTATAATGTCTGCGTGGAACTCCACCGTCTCTTTCTGCGACCAAGTTATGCTTATGAAGGAGACAGCGGAGCGGGACCGTAAGAGGTTTAAAACTCTTTCAGTCTGCCAGCCCCGGGAACAGACCTGGTACGGCAAACGACTCAGGCATTGTCGGTCGCAGAATGATCTCCGTCCCCCATAAAAGCGAGCCTGGGGGTGATAGCTGCGGCTCTGTGCGCTCGCCCTTTCCTCTGAGCAGGAAAGTACCATCGGAGTTCCTGAACAGGAAGGGGCCATCTATAAACCGTTGGTGGCTCGAGGTACGTCGGGATTTCAGGGATTTCCTTTCGAGAGTGCTCCTCATAGTACCCGAGACATCGTGCGGCTTTAGTCAGTTCGAGTCCAACTTTGCCACCAGCCGGTGAAAATCTCTCTATTTCCGCATATGAAAAAGACCACCTAAAATCTGTTTGAAGTCGTTGCCAGGCCTAATAGGTATTTCATAAATTACTTTTATTTCTTAATTTATTTTTTCATTTTATAACGTTTCTACATTTATAACGTTTTTCCTAGCGAAGTTTTAAGTATTAAACGATTACATTCTATTGCAACAGACATAACACCACATTTCTTCGTTTTAAGATAGAAGAGAACCGTAGTATTTTTAATGAAATCTATAAATGTACCTAAGTTGTTCCGAAAATTGATAGCCGCAGAATAAATACAATCTATTCTGTTATGAAACTATTTTGGATTGACGGCTAATTGCCATATATGTGTAGTTCTTTATATGTTTAAAAATTTTCTATCAATCTTTTTGTTCGTAACAATGGACGTACGCGGACAGATTTTTTTGCTACGATTTTCTATGATTATAAACAAGGGTTAAACTTGAAGGAATCTCAAGGAAATTTGCAAACTGCTCTTGAGGAGTCTGCACCTGCGTTAGCAACAATTATTAATTGGTTTCGTGAATTTGAACGTGGTTAAGAGAATTTTAACGATGATCCTAGACCCGGCCGACCATCAACTGCAGCAATTCATGAAAACGTCATTAGGATATATTGCAAGAGAATATACAAATTACACATCGAAAGAAACAGGCTGAAGTAAACTTTGGATCACAGGCATTTTCCTGCATGAACACCTTAAAGTTACGAAGCTTGTTTCGCGATGGATACCTCATTATCTCACCGATGAGAAAAAATGCCGTCGTGTTGATTGGTGCAAATTTATGTTAGAAAAGGTCGAAGGAGAAACATTTTTACAACTGACGAATCATGGATATATAGCTACGATCCTCTCACGAAGCAGCAATCCACGCAATAGGTGTGACCACGAAGAGGGTGATTTGCCCACAAAAGTTATTTGCGGTCAGAGTATTAATGAAAAATGATGGCGGTTTTTTCGACGCAGTGGACCAGTAATACAAATTCCGCTAGAAAACCGTAGAACAGTTATTAGAGAGTGGTATACCAAGATTTGTCTGCCTCAAGCTTTCGGGGAGTTGGATTGCGAACGCCCAAGGAGCGGCGTCAGTGGTATTTTTTTCACAAAGATAACGCGCCCGCTTACACAGCTGCTAGAATTACTACTACTGGACTATTTGACAATTTCTAGGGTACAAAAATTACCTCATCCTTCGTACAGTCCAGATTTAGCTGAATTCGATTTTTGAAGTGAAACTTCTTTAGGCGCATGAGGTTAAAATTTTTACAAATGTAACGTCACGCAAGTATGCAACGGAAGTGTCGAAAAAGAGAGAGAGAGCGATCGAGATCGATTGAAAGAGAGTAAGACAGGGCGAACGTAGCATGAAGCAACTAACGATGGAGTGAGAGTAGGGATGCTTTAGTCACAACAATACCTATAGAAATCGCGTCGAATAGTGTAAATATTGAAGAAATAAATTAAAAAAACTAAATTTATAATTTATCTTAATTTTCAACACTTTTAATATTTTGATGACAATTAAATTCCTAACATATCTTCCTTTTTCCCTTCCTTTAAGTCTCGGAAATCTAAAGTTTTAGATTTGTATAAATATAGACAAGACTGATAAATTAGTTCGCTAAAGAAGTTTCACTTCTGACATGTGTACTTTGTACGCAAGCACTTTTTTTTATTTCCCACGTTAAAGAAATGCTTTGTGGGCGAAAATTTAGCACTGCAGACGAGGCCGTCGAAGAATTTCGGCGGTTTTCGAGACACGTTTTTGAAATGTTTTCAAAGCTGGTTCACCCGAATGCATAAGTGCGTTGAGATTAGGGATATTAGAAAAGTTGTAAATAAACTTTTTTATATTCCAACTATTTTTTATTTTACTACTTTTGGAACAGCCTAAGCATTTGTGCGCCTTAATGTACTATATATATATATATATATATATATATATATATATATATATATATATATATATATATATATATATACCTTAATTATGTGGTTTTTCCTTTTTGATTATTAATATGTACGATCTGATATATAAAATACATTTTAATGAATATGTATTTGCGGGTTTACATAAATTAACATCCCATCCATGGTTTTCCCGTCGTTTAATTATTATTATTACGGCCTGCCTGTGATTATATATATTTGGAGTGAAATTTATAAACATAATACTGTCGCTGCAGTTGCGGTTTGCAATTATACCCACCTTGCCACTATGTTTGCGATTAATATTTTGGTGCTACTGCTTTCAACAACCTCCATTTCTTGTCGATGTAAGTAGCTACTGTGTTATTACAGTTAAAATTTTTATTATTCAGTACTATTCATGTGGTGACTGATTAAGTATACGGAGGGACACCACACCAAGTCATTCTGAGGATGTTTTTCATTTTATTTTTATTAATTCCTCTGTTAAGATATATAAATTATCGTGAGCTAGTTGCCTATACGGCCTATAATGCATTAGTTGATAGTAGACTTTTGTAATCGCAACCCACATTCGTTATAAGTTGATTTTGTTGTTGTGTACCTTAACTTGTGTATACCAATAAATAGTGTCAAATACATCAGTATTTGACCGATATCAAAAACCGATATCATTTTATATGCCTTAACATCCTCATTTAATCAAATAATTTTATAATTTCATACTGTGTCGGTCGGTCTGTTATTCTTGCACAGCCAAACCGCTGCACCGATTTCAATGAAATTTGGCATGAATATACCCTGATTCTTGAGCAAAGACATAGATTATTCTTTGCCGTGATTACATGTTGATTACAAACACGTAGGCGAAACCACGGGTAAAAACTTGTTTAGGATTAAATAAAATTCCCATATATCTGAACCACTTAAAAAAAATAAGTTAATACAATACTCGCTCTGTTATATCAACTCAAAATGTGTGTGTGATACCTCAGTCTCTGCGAGTAATATATCATTCGACTATTTGATTTTGGCCATTGCTAACGTTTCGTTTTCTCTCTAGTCATGCGAGTAAAACACGTGCCTTCTGACATGCTCCCTTGAGCTAGGAAATAATCTTAGATACTATACATACTACTATTACATTTACAAGTTTTGGTATCAAACTATACCTTTATTTGTTTCTATTACTTTATATATATACATATATATATAATATAATATAAATGTTTGTCAAGAACGTGACCGGCATATTCAATGCAGTTTATAAAAATAAAAATTAGGCCGAATACAACAACCTTTTGCCTATTGTGCATTGTAAAAAACATAAGTTTTCCTTCCAGCGCTTGTTAAAAATATTTTTTTTATACAACTAGTGCCATGTACGCTTCCCGCTTTGAAGCTGTATAGCGCTTTGAAAAGTAGCCAAGTCAAACTTTAGACTTCAATATATTATCTTTAGTTGTAAGAAGAAATTATATTTAAGTTGTTATTAAATATTTTATGTTCTTATAAATAGTTAAGGATCGATCATTGCACTTGGCATACCCATTTACATCTCACTACTTTTGCCGTTGAAGTGAATAACCAAGGCATAATTCATCATATTGGACTTAGCTCTCATTTTACAGTTATGTTTTTGATGGATTCTGATTAATGTTATCTGTTATCTTTTATAAGAAATTCACGTTCAATAAATTCTTTAGTAATTGAAGAAAATAATCATGACAATCATTGTAAAAGTATTGTTATGTTCAAAATTAAATGAGACTGTTATTATGTTGCTACAGCTGTCCAGGAAGATCAAGATGTTGGTATTATTGGTGGACATGACATTAATATAGAAAGGGTTCCATTCACAGCTTCAGTTCGTCTGGATGGTAAATATCATTTTTGTGGAGGCTCGATCTATGATCAACAATTTATTATAACAGCTGCACACTGTATAGTGAAGTAAGTAAAATATAAGTAGTATAAGGTTTAAAGAATCTTTTTAATCCTTATAATGGTATATACAAGTAGTTGTACACATTGTAGTTGCCTAAATGAGGAACAAAGTTGGTAAAAAGCTTTTTTTTTCTTTTAAAAAAGACAACTCCCGCATTAGGAATATACATTCCTGTGTCGCAGGGGACTTTACAAACATGAAACGGACACAAAGTACACCCAGACTCGGAACAACAATTTATAGATCACACAAAGTTTAGTTTAGTTGTCCCATGTAGAATTTGAGCACACAACACTTGGTGCAGTAGGAAGCGGTGTGTGTGGCGACCATTTAAACCTTTTTTTTTACGTGTGGAAACCCCCTCGGGCCTTCACCCCACCGGGGTTTGCGGCGGGGCGGTATGTCGGAATCGAGCCGACTAAAACCACACGGTGTGCCACTCTGCGCCTGAGACGGGAGAGATCCGGGAACCGCTTTCTTACGCCATCCGGACCCCTCCCAGAACCACTTAAACCTCTAGGCCAACCGTGCAGTCTTTGATTAATATGTTATAATTTGATCTCAACTGCTGTAAATAATTGAGTTTTTAAGGCGTACAAATTAACTGAGTGTTTGTATTTACATAATCAGAGTTTTTAGTATGTGTTTAACTTCAATCGATAGCTATGTATGAACATTAGCCACAATGTTTTGCATATCAAATTGCGGACATAAGCCTGAACAATATCTTAAGCTGTCTGCGGTAAACTTCAAAATTAGGATTATGTGTCAACCTGTAAGATTGTACAAAATTTACACATTATTTTCTATCGTAAATAATAAATGACTGAACCGGGTTTGATAAATGAAATGTAGTACGACATGTTTTTATAGCAGGAGTCACCATTTTGTGCTTTTATCTTTCAGAAATCGAAAATACAAAGTGTTAGTAGGCACAAACAAACTTCACGAGGGAGGAATTCTTTATGACGTGGAGAAAATATTTGTACACCCCAGATTTAATAATAGAACATTTGATTATGATATTTCTATTTTGAAGTTGAAGGCGCCCCTAGTATTTTCAAGAAAGGTGAACAAAATAGGTTTGTCACATTACCGGAGAGAGATAAAAAAAGGTACGATGTTGGAAACAGTCGGTTGGGGATACACTGAGGTAAGTCTCTCTCTAACATTGAGAATTTAGAACTTAATCAAAAATAATATAAAGATATTTCCAAAACAAAACTAAAGTCTTACTAGAACACTCATTCAGGTCCTTCATTGACAACAGTTGGCCTTTAATAGCCCAACGCTGAATATACGGCTCTCTTAGGCTGAGTTGGTACATGGATTGTGTCAATACTATTAATAATGAATAAAATCTTAACATTTACAGCCTTCAGGAAAAATATCCGAAACACTACGTGATGTCCGACTGCCAGTGGTGCCCCGGGATCTTTGCCAGCGTGCGTATGGAAATAACGTTATAATATCTCCAAGAATGATCTGTGCAGGCAAAAGAGGAGAAGATACTTGTAAGGTGATTATGATTTCTTGATTTTATTATTTTTTGTAAGCTTAAATATAAGATGTTGTATAGAACGTCCATAGAATTTTTTTTACTATTCTGATTTATACGTGGCCTAAACGTATGTAGGTAGGTATGTAAGGTAAGTAGGCAAGGTAGGTACCTTACCTACTTACCTTACCTACCTACCTACATATGTATAGGCTTGTATATATCTTTATTACATTACATCACTTGAACAAAACAATTACATCTGACTTTTTACGGTGGTAATGAGTTACGTAAATAAAATCAAACAGTATGTGAAGGAAGTATTTTTTCCTATAAATCTTCCTCTTACGAGACAGCTAATTATGTACACACAAATACAAATATGGTTTTGTTCTGGAACTGCTTCTATCTAATACCTTTAAATAAGCAATCTTTGTATAAATATAATCTGAATCTCGGAAACGGTTCCGACGATTCCAAGAAAATTAGTATGCAGGGGCGATAATAGCTAGATCTAGCAAGGATTCATTGTTTGAAAATTTACAAATGAATACTATGACCATTAAATATATTATTCATCATCAACAACCCATAATGTCCCACTGCTGAGCTCAGGTATCCTCTTAGGAGAAGGTTAAGGCCATATAACCCCACGCTGGCCAAGTTTGTGTTGGGGACTGGCAAGACAATGTTGTGGCTACGTAATCTTACCGTTGGATGTTTTTAAGCCGCCCAAAGGCCTCCAACTAAGCTTCACGACTGTTATCCTATGATAACAATCGGGACCGACGTGACCTCCCAATCACGGAGACGCTCATGGAAACATGCCACCAGCGGTCACCCATCCAGGTACTGACCGCGCCTTCGTTGCCTACCCTGGTGATTGTGCCTTTTCTGATCACTGAGTGCAACAGGGCTATGAGCGCCATATTTTATTATTATGATGACCATAATTGTATTACTTATTGGTCATTACTATCATTCTTTTAAAACTATCAAATTGGGCGATATGGCATTTTTGCCAGGCAATTTATATTTAGCATATTTTTTATAATTTTGCATAGCGGCAAAATTATCTATTTTTTTTGTTTCACGACATTCATAACCAGTTTTGATTTTATTTCAGGGCGACAGTGGAGGTCCGTTGACATGGAGACATGCCCAAGTAGGTATCACATCGTTTGGTAACGAATTTTGCTTCTTACCAACTGTGTACACCGATGTTTTTAAAATGCTACGTTGGATCTCATATATCATCGCTAATAACCGTTAATCAACATCAAAAGTTTGAATTTACAATGTTTTACATAATAAAGTAGAAATTAAAAACGTTATATATGACTTTCACTGGTTGTAATTTTGTTAGCCTTAAATTTTGAAACCAAAACATTGAATAATTTTCATGAATATGTTTTGATGTTTATTTTATTTTCTGATGTCTAAGCCTGTAGTCTAGTCTGTTTTACTTGCTGTAGTCTAAGATGCTTTGATATCTATACTAATATTATAAATGTGAAAGTTTGTGTGAATGTTTGTTACTATTTCACGCAAAAACTACTGAACGGATTTGGATGAAACTTTACAGTGATATAACTGATACATCAGAATAACACATAGGCTATTATTGTTTGTAAATAGTGTTTAATAAATAAGCTAGATCAGAATACAGTGGTCTTATTGATTCCCTAGTATTCACAGCCAGTTTAGTGTTTCTCTCTTGACTTCACAGTTGGAATATTTGTTCATTCTTCCATTTACTACCGCCCAGTTTTCCTCTTTACCAGATGTGCTAAAAAATGTGTTAAAATGTGTTAAAAATTAATTTAATTTTGATCATAGTCATGACAGTTTTGCGATAGGCAAGTCGTCATGGATTTGTTCATTATAAACATTTTACAATTAAAAAAAAAAGTTTGATCTGGTTATCAAATGGGTGTAAGTCGATCTTCACCGGCTCTTGTACTATAGGCACAAAAATTTTAGTAGGTACTCTTTGTACCTGTTTAGGATTGTGTTTAAATATAGAATTAAGTAAATAGTCAATTAAATAAATAGCATGTGTATTTATCTAATAAAAAAATCTTTCTCTTAAAAAATAAACTGTTACTAGAAATAGTTTTCTTAGAAATCTAGGTAATTACAATTATTTTAGATTTTTCATTGCACAGACTTCGGTGACAAGGAAGGGAATGGTATAAATAAGGGGTCATAAAAAAAATTACAATGTTACACGTCAACTCCTGTCATATGATACCCCATTTTAACTAGTAGCTTCAATTTGCAATTACAATCCTACAATACGTTTGCCGACACACGGTCTCCACTCAAGAACTCGTTTACCCTAACGGTTATCGGCAAATGTGGTCAGCCCACTGCCACTTCATTGCTAATCCTGTGGGCTATGTCGATGACCCTGGTTCTTTGTCAGATTACCTCATTTCTGATGCGATCCCTTAGAGAAACGCCGAGCATAGCCCTCTCCATAGCACGCTGTGCGACTTTGAACTTATGGACCAGTCGAACCGTAAGTGTTCACGCTTTGGCTCCGCATGGCATTACGGGTAGGACGCACGCATTGAAGACTTTCGTCTTTAGGCACTGTGGGATCGACGATGAGAAGATGCGTCCGAGTTATTATACAAAATAATGAAAACTTAGTAATAATGATTCAATTCATAAAATCATGCAATTTTTCAACAATATTTTCTTATGAAATTATCACGTAAAATAATCGTCCATAAACCGACGTTACAGACAACCAATTTTTAAGATTTAATTACAAATAAATAGCTTTGAAAGTTTTCTCTGTATTTGTGGTCTACAACGATGTTACTTGTTAAATTTCATAGTTCTATGTCAACGGCAAGTCCTGTGAGTTTTGATTCTTCACGCGTTTCCGAAATAAAGAGTCTTGACAGACATACAGACAGACGCACAACAAGTGATCTTATAGGAGTTTCATTTTTTCCTTTTGAGGAACGGAGCTCTAAAAATGACCATGTCGATTAAGAAACCATATAAATTTGTGTTTGAATTTCAAATACAATTCGAATGATAATTCTCATAGAAGTTTGATGCAAACCCGGTTTAGATCAATATTCGATCTCACAAATGTCAAAGAAGGTATTTTCACAGTAAAATATTATGAAATATATTGAACGATTCCATCCTATTATAACAGAAATAACACCACATTTCTGATTCCAAGATAGAAGAGAAGTATATTTTTTAATGAAATCTATAAATGTATGTGTGGACTTTACTGTACTAGTATAAAAATGAGGCAAAAATCTGTAAGTAAGCCATAATTAAATAGTTTTTCCTTTTTGATTATCATTACGGCCTGATATCTATATTTTACCTATACATACATGTTTATTTATGGCCCTCACTGTACTAATATGGAAAAAGGATAAAAACATATGTAATCCATAACTAAATGATTTACCGGTCGTTTCATTATTACTATTATTAGGACATGTTATATATATATGGAGCACAATCAATAAACTAATTACTTTAGTTACAGTCGCGGTTAGCAATTATACCCACTTAGCCGCTATGTTTGCGATTAATATTTTGGTGCTACTGCTTTCAACAACCTCCATTTCTTGTCGATGTAAGTAGCTACTATGTTATCACAGTTTAATTTTTGTTATTCAGTGCTATTCATGTGACGTGAGATTAAGAATATGAAATGACACCATGACTAATCATCGAGAGGGTGTTTTGTTTTTAATTAGTTCTTCAAGCACCTAATTGAAACGCTTTTATGTTGTATTATTTATACTAATAGAATAAATTCGCAAATAACAGTGTCTGTCTATCTGCGCGGCTAAACACACTCCTTCTTATACTTGGAGTTGTTAGGATAACTCTTGTTGGAGCTATTCAGCTATGGGACGCCTGAGATGCGCAACTCCTTTTCTGAGTGTGTTTAGGAAAAGAACCAGGTACTACTACCGTACAATAACCCTACAATAACCAGACCCTTAATATATCGTATGAATATATGTGTACCTGTATGTATTTACGCATAATTATCGTATGTGTTTGTTAATGTCTATGTATAATATAATAATTCTTGTGTATAAATCAATATCTATAATCTACTTTTATTACTTTTTACGCATAACGTTACCCTTACATTTCTCTGCCAGACTAGAAGAAAACTCAGTTTTGGGTTAAGCACATCTTCGTATAGTCCATTTGCTTAGATACGGTCACATTGATCGCGCCGCCGTCGCACGTGCGGCAAGCCGCCACAAAATCAAAGGAACCGCCTGCGGCGTACACCCACAAGCAAGGGTGATTTGTCAGTTAGCTACTCTTTACCATAATAACCGACATACTTACGGGACATGCCTTTAGCTCCAAAGGCAAAACCTAGTTTAAGATAAAATACAATTCCCATATTTTACGCGACTTATGTTTAAATTCAATCCCGTAATTGAACTTTCTAATATTGAATTTTAGCCATTGCTCAAATGTTCTTTTCTGTCGTGTGAGTAAAACACGTGCTGTGTCATGCTCCCTTGAGCTTAGTAATAAACTATAGACACTTTAATATACACTCCCAATTTTTTGCATCAAACTATGGCTTTAAAATATATTTAAAGTAACTTACATTACATTACGACTATACTTTGTCACACGAGACCAAAAAAAAAGGTGTTTTTTTCTTACTTTTCACCAAGCGAGTAGAGTAACCATTTTTTTTTACCTGTGGAAACCCCCACAGGCTGTCAACCCAGCCCAACCTGACCTACTAAATTCACACAGTGTGTCACTCTGCACCTGGAATAGGGGGGATTCGAGAGGTGAATTGCCGTCTTCGTAGAAGATTGCGACCTTGGTAAAACAGCTGTCGTTATTGGCTATGAAGCGTATGACAGCCAATTGCGAGAGATCTCCGATGAGTGCATTGAGAGCACGACACTGCGACCCCCAGGCGAGGTATCCTCACCTCGAGGCGGTTGCGTCGTCCTAATACAGAGATCCTATAAACACTGTTCGACATCATCATCAAACCCTGGTTACCATTTAGGACTCAATACTCGTCAAGACGAATCAAGTGATTCCAAAATCGCTGGTGTTGCATTGTTTTATTACAGAGCTACTATGACAACCTTCCAGCTCCATCATAGAACCCGGGCTACTATTAAAACATAAAGTACACGTCATGACGAATCCAATGATTCTAAACTCGATGGTGTTGCGTCGTTTACAGTTCCTTTGACCACCTTCCGGCTCCATCATTAGACTTTGGATACTATCAAAACATAAAGTACACGTAAAGACAAATCAAACGATTCCAAACTCAATGGGTACCGTCGCTTCACTACAAAGTACGCATGACCTTCCAGCTCCAGCATCAGATCTACTCCATGTCATCATAATATTGCATTGTCACGTATATCATCATCGGCTGAAGATATCTGCTTCAAAATAAAGTTGCAAGATTCCGTCTAAACAAATATTATACATATCTACATACATTGCAAGTTAAAAAAAAAAGCTTATAATAAGAAAAAAATGATCTATGTTTATAATCATTTGCTTTGTGTTTGTCCATCTCTATCTGAAATAGGTTACTTTTTTACATAAATACTAATATTTGCCTTGGAAATTAATTCTTAAAAACATAAAATAAAATCAAGAATACAAATTAACAGTAGTGACAATCCGACACTCGTAACCCGGCCGTAACTCATAACTCGCCGTTTACGCATTGTTTTAATAATGATAATTAGTTAATCAAAATATTCAAGGATAATCTAGGAAATCCCCATCATTCACATCCTCTTCTGAGAGAAGACCCGGGCTCAACAGTAGAATGTCATGGGTGGTTGAAGATCTAGTAAAGGCTTAAAAATAGAATTGAATTATTTTTTTCTAAAAATATAATGTTGATATAAAGTCATAATGTAGATATATAATACAGAGCTTTGGCTGTAGATTATATATCAATATTATGACTTTAGTCTATAGAAGTGTGTATATGTGAATAGTGTATGTAAGAAAAAAGACAATGCATGGAGGGTCTTTAATTTTTATTCGTAGACTCGTAAGATGTTGTATATTTTTCCACTGAGCATACTTTGGCCCTTTTTTGTGTAGAACTGGTACACCATATACTATAGTTAGTGTGTATCGGCCACAACAGAGTGACTTAAGCATATTTAAAATAGATAGGGAAGAAGTATTGAAACGTTTATGTGTCAGTAGTAAGTTTTTGGTAGTTTGTGGAGATATCAATATTAATTTATTACAAAGTATTCTATCAGTATAAAATTAGTGAGCCTATTTGAATCATTTGACTTGAATTATTTATTTTCTGAGCCTACAAGAATTTCTTCTCACTCGGTAACTTGCTTAGATAATATTTTTTGCAATGGGGAATATTAAAATAGGTCAATTTTTATGTGCTTCAACATCTGATGACTGTAGGCAATTTGTTACATTTCCTTGTATAAAAGAAAATAGAATAAACAAAATTATACGCCGGCCCAACATTAGTGATAAGGTTTCCAATTTAGATTGGACTCAAAGAGATCCGGAAACTTTACGGCTACTTATTCAATGTGATAGAATTCACAGTTAACAGTATAATTAGGTCAAAACAATTATGCAAAGGCTGAAAATGACTTCTGTGATTGGGATCTACAAAAGTAGAGAAACACTACAAAACATTTTCCTAAAAAACGAAGAACCCGCCATTGCAATTTATCCGATGAATATTATTCTATTGCACGAGTATCAGTAAAAATAAGAAATATATATTATTATTACACGTGCAAACATTAAAAACCGTTTATGAATAAAGCATGCCAACATGTATACAAAATATTTCTAAAAAACAGCATACTCATTCCTCCCTACCTAGCCACCGAACAACATGACATTATAAAAAGGTTTCAACAGAATATTAACTATAGCAATAACGTAACCGAATTATATTTTTCTACTACTTAAAGCAATATGCAGGTATTCTCTTCTTGCAAAGTGTAAGTCCAAAGGAGCCTACGCGTACACGTACCTAAGATTCTGTTCTGTGATTTACTATCATTTGCTAAGACATCTCTTTCATTTCTTGATTTAAATCTTTTTTTTGGATAATATCACAATATAGTATATGAACATTGAGTATCGACTATTTAGGTTTACGTAACTTATTGGTACTAGCTTCAGATCCTATCTATATAATTGAATTACAGACATTTATATATTGCTGTATGGTGTAAGAGATAATTAAGATCGGCTTAAAGCCATAATCCAGATGCAACATGTTCTTTTTTTAATTTTTGTTTATAATCAACACAGCCATGATACTTTGCCTATCACAAAGCGGTCATGACTACCTTTTACAGGTTTTTATAAGCTTCTTTCGTATGTATGTAAAGGAAACTTTAAACATGATTTTGACTCCCTTTAAAACCTCAAATATTAAGAACAAACAAGATCTCGATCGAGTCAAAGGTTTACTCATAGTCCACGATCGTCCGTATAATCTGCCGCACTGCGTGGCGCCATATCCACTCGCTCCGGAAACCCAGCTTGCTCCGGTGGTTAGAATTCGTCGAGTCTTCGCGCAAGAATTATTATGTTTACATTTAAATAATACTTAATATTTTGCTACAGCTGTCCAAGAAGATCCAGGTGTTGGTATTATTGGTGGACATGACATTAACATAGAAAACGTTCCATTCACAGCTTCAGTACGTTTAGATGGTCAATTTCATTTTTGCGGAGGCTCAATCTATAATCGACAATTTATCATAACAGCTGCACACTGTATACTGCAGTAAGTAAAGTAGTATAAAGTTTAAAGAATCTTTTCAACCCCTGTAATTTTATGTACACGTAGTTATACACATTGTGGTTGTATGGCAGAGCTTTATACACTATGTGAAAATTTAATCTCAACCGCTTTAAAAAATTGAGTTCTTAAGGCGTACACAAATGAACTCAGTGTTTTTATTTACATAATCAGAGTTGTTAGTATGTGTTTAAACTTCAACCGATAGATATATTGTATGAATATAAGCCACAATGTTTTGCATATCAAATTGCGGACATAAGCCTGAACAATATCTTAAGCCGTCTGCGCTAAATCTCAAAATTAGGATTATGGGTCAACCTGTAAGCTTGTACTAGTGCTTTTACACATTATTTTCTATCGTAAATAATAAATGACTGAAACGGGTTTGATAAATGAAATGTAGTATGACATGTTTTTATAGCAGGAGTCACCATTTTGTGCTTTTCTCTTTCAGAAATCGAAAATACAAAGTGTTAGTAGGCACAAACAAACTTCACGAGGGAGGAATTCTTCATGACGTGGAAAAAATATTTGTACACCCCAAATTTAATAACAAAACATATGACTATGATATTTCTCTTTTGAAGTTGAAGGAACCTCTAGTATTTTCAAGAAAAGTGAATGCAATACCGTTGTCTCATTACGAGAACGAGATAAAAATAGGTACGATGTTGGAAACAGTCGGTTGGGGATACACTGAGGTAAGTCTCCCTCTAACATTCATGATTTAGAAATAAACAAAAATAATATAGAGTTTTCAAACCAAACTTATTACTATTATCTTCTAAACTTCTCACTAGAATACCCACATATGTCATTCATTATCATCAGTAGGCCTTTAATAGCCCAATGCTGGATATAGGCTTCCCTTTTTGACTACTAAACAGCGTTGGGCTGACGAGTTGGTATAGGGCTTCTTTCAAGATTATTAATCTAAAATATATATTTTATATAAAAGGCAACCGTTCCTGACTGATTTATCAACGCTCAGCTTAAACCACTGAACGAATTGCGATGAAATTTTGTACACATGCAGCTATATTGACGTTGGCGTGCGCTACGAAGGGATTTTTCAAAACTCAACTTCAAAAAGAGATTTAAAGCTTATACGGAGCACCAAGATAACTTGGCTTTCCATTTTGAAAGTTCGCGAGGTTTGTGCTTTAACTATATAAGCAAACACCTGTTGTAGAGTTTTTCAAAAATCAACTCTCTGAGGGGCAAAATGGGGTAACAAAGTCTTTACAGCAATATGGGTATCGTTTTTAAGATTTTTGCTGGTAATGAAAATAACATCGGTTTTAAAATTTAACAATGCGGACAAAAAATATCATCAACTATCATTATAATAAATAACTAGTATGCCCACCCTACTGGCCTTTTTGAGCAGTCGGGAAAAAATACCTCGAATCCTAATTCTGACCTCCTGACTTTCAAATTGTTGGTGAGTGATGAAACTACTACAAAATGCGCAGCAGTTTCTGGGACTGCCTATGGTAGTAAAAACTAAGCAACTTGTGAATTGTATCATCGAGAAAGCGTGTGATGACGATTACGCAAATTTCACGCTTTGTGGTCATCCAGGAAGTACACATATGTACAAAGTGTACATATAGCTCATGGAAAACGGTCGGTGATGATGACGCGAGTTTTAGGTTTTTTGTTTACCCTAAAATTGATCAACGCGATAAATAAGTTTCACTTCAACAAAAACTATTCAACATAGACAATATTAAAACACCCCCATAAACATTGACACAATATACAATAACACACAATCAGAAACCGAAGATACACACAAAAGACTTAGTATAACAATAGGCGACGAAGATACTGCGTTGGACTATGAGCCCGGAATGCTATGACGGGACGCACGTGCGCAAGCTCTTCACAGACTCGGCAGGCACGATTCGAAATACAGGGCTATGCTAGCTAACGCGCTATCGGTGCCGTTCTACCGAACTTCGAATCTTAGATAGGAAGGACCGACTGTGTCACCTATCGTTTGTCTCAGATACTCACCAAACACGATTGCTTTGGTGAGTATATAAATCGAATAAGACGAGCGGCTTCAGTACAATGCCACCACTGTGGGTCCGAACAAGACTCACACTCGAGGATTGCCCTGCGTAGGAGTCGGAGCATCGAGTCCTGGTCGGACAGATCAGATGAAACCTGTCGCCAGCATTGATCACGGCAATGCTGGGAAGAGTTGAGGTATGGGAAGCTGCGATCTTCTTCTGTGAGGACGTTTTGCTCTCGAAGAGATTAGCAGAGCGTGATCGAGATAGGACCAATCCCACTCGAAGGCTGTGACGAAGAAGACGCGATAGAGGTCGCTAACTGCACAATAGTCGCCTAAGGGTTGCCCAAGATGTAGATGTGTGATATCTCCCCAAGATGTGGCCGCTGCAAACAACCCGGGTAAGACCGGGGCTTATCGTCGAAGACGGGTGGGCGTCCCGCTCCGGTGATGACTCTGGAGGTACGGCAGGGGACACTCCACAAGCAGCAGATGCGTTGATGAAGCTGCTCCCGACTACCGACGTAGTAGTAGGTTTAGTATGTAGACAACTCCTCTGGGAGTTCCACACACGCCCTTCGTCTCCCCACGAATGATATAGGGCGAAAGGCATTCGCCGCGTTAAAAAAGAGAGGTATGATGATAGACACATATATTCAAGGCACACATTGATCTTATTAAAAATAAACTATCTCAATTTACCTACACTCTATCCCAGCCTAAATAACCATAGGTTTATTCTACGCGTGCACCCCCCTTGTTATGTTATTTCGAAATTTAAAGCTCCCTGAATTATGAAATAAGCTAAAATATGAATTATAAATAGTCGAAGCTTTACATATATGTGTAGGTGGAAATCACATTTTTAACTTAAACGTATGCATAACATAAATTCATTTGATTACTAATGATCTTCCGTTTCAATTTAAACAAAAAACTAAACAAGTCGCAAAAATAAACACATTTATTGGAACAGGTTTAAAACTGCTTCTCTGTGTCCTGTTCTCCGTGGCTTGCTCACGAGTAAGTCCAATAGTTTAGTGGTTTTGGTACCTGGATTAGTAAAGAATATTGTTTATAAGGACCTCTTTGATTTTGTCTATAAACATATTTTAATAACTTTGTTTGACTTGCATTCCTTCAGTGTAAATTAAACCTAAAATGAGCAAAGCTGCGGGAAAAAGCTGGTAATGGATAAAATCTTAATATTTACAGCCTATAGGAAGAATATCTGAAACACTGCGTGAGGTTAAACTACCGGCGGTGCCTCGAGATCTTTGCCAGCTTGTGTATGGAAAGCACGTTGTAATAACTCCAAGAATGATCTGCGCAGGCAAAAGAGGAGAAGATACGTGCAAGGTAATTACGACTCCTTGGATTTATTATTTTCTATCAGCTTAAATAGGTATAAGACGTTGTATAGAACGTCCGAAAATTGTTACTTTTCAGATTTATAGATAGCAAACTATCGTTTTTTGAAAATTTAACAAAAGAAAACACCGGACATTCAGATGCTTTGAGTATATGTACTATTTGATATATGAAGACCATATATGTATTATGTCATTCGTCTTTAGCGATGTTTTTTTAAACTATCAAATTGGGCGATATGACATTTTAGCCAGGCAATTCATACTTTTCGTAGCAAAGTCGTTACACGGCGTACATTTATATTACCACTTTTGTTTTTATTTTAGGGCGACAGTGGAGGTCCTTTAACATGGAGAAATGCCCAAATAGGTATCACATCGTTTGGTAACGAATTTTGCTTCTTACCAACTGTCTACACCGATGTTTTTAAAATGCTACGTTGGATCTCATATATCATCGCTAACAACTGTTAATTAATATCGAAAGTAAATTTACAATGTTAAACATAATAAAGTAAAAATTAAAAATAACATATATGATTTTCACTGGTATATGTATTACTGTATTTTTATGTACTTAATCAGAATAAATAACATAGATGCAATTTATTAGATTAAATTTCAACTAAATTAACTAAACTACATATGGCGACTTCCACACACAGCGTAATAGAAATATACTACAACGCCATCTACCGACGATACACTGAACTACGGAGTAACGTAGTTTTCATTTGAAACAAAAACGATTCTTTGTGATACTTTCGTAGAAACATAAATTATAAACAGCATACTTTCTAGATTAAAACAATAACATCTTAGTGCCATGAGGCGTATTGAGAACTTTCTGGATGTCAAAAGATGCGCACAACATGGAAGATTTTTCTTTACCTAACTGTCGACGATACTCCAACCGCTTCTATGATGCCTCCTTTTCATTTAAATGATCCTGCAGTTCAACATAATCTTCTGACTTCCGGCCTTCATATGCAGACATTTTATACATTTGTCCTTTTTAGGCACATGGAACCGAATATTAAAATCAGTAGTTAATATATACCGGAATACTTTTTCACTAACGACATCGACTTTTTTACTAATTAGGACTTCTTTATAAAACCGGTATAAATTTTCAATATTTTTAATGTCAAGGGGCAGATATAGCTTCGTGCTATCCTTACTCTTAGTGCGATGGTATTGCAGATAACCTTATGATAAATAATTTAACTGATTATTTGATTGCGTTATATGTGTTGTTGGGGGGAATGCATTTTGCTCTTCCATCTTCTTTCGACGTATCAAGTTCCTATGTTGTCAATGTATTGTCTTTGCGTGACATCAAGAGTATTCATGAGAACATTTTAAGCAATCTTATCGCGGACCCTCTCCATCTTTTATGTATTAAAAGAATGTGTTATTCTAGTAACTGGAGTCTTTGGATCTCTTCCTTTTTATGGATTATTTAGAGGATATAGATATTATCCACTGTTTTTTTCTTTCCGGAGATAATTCTCTCTTTTCTCTGATTTTATTATTTCTTGACTGACTATGGATTTCTGGCGAACAGCGTGTGTTGGGGCTTTGGCTTTTAAATTTAAAAATAGAAAATGTAAACAGCACCGCCGCCATAGGTACTGAGTACATCCACTAACCTATCAAAAACATTTGAAAGGATACTTTTGCAAAATGTATAGCAACGTGCATCAGTATTCCGATAAGTTTTTTAATAACTACTGATTTTTTAATTACTTCAGAAGCAGTTGAACCCGTGCGTGCTTCACAGTACTGTTATTATGGGACACAAAAAATCGCGTGTTATCAATCCGCGGTCAAACATATCAAGTTACGTTTTTAAGTTAGTTAGTTCAGTTTTTTTGCGGTTTCAAGCTTGCGGTAAAACGCGAGCATTTTATCGCAGTGCGTGCTAAGTCTTAATGTTTTTAAAGGACCTAACTAATGAATATCCCATACTATAGGGATTCAGGATTATCTAGAAATAGATTCGAGATCGTTCGACATGTAATTAAATCTTTTGACACCGTTTATTCAAAAATAATATACTATCCTACGAACCAGTATTAGTGCAAAAGAAAGATTGATCTTAACATTAAGATTTTCTGCAGAAAACTCGTATCAAGATATCAAAAACTAAATTTCAATTTAGTTTTTAATGGTCTAACAGTAGCCTATGTCAAAATTATCCCTGACACGTGTTACACTATTTATAAATATCGGGCATATTGTATGAAGGTGAGTATGTACAAAACAAAAGTAGGTATACTTACGCACGGACCGTTACGCAGCGACTAAAGTTAGTGACTAAATGTGATTTAACCTTTATAAATGCATTTCTAATTAGTTTTCTAAATGATTCAGCCAGAAAGAAACTTATACTTGACTAGATTCAGTTACAACTGAAATCATCTTTCTAGCCTTCATTCCAAGATTTAAGGTCGGCTACTAGTTCAACTGGTTTTACCTGAATATCAGTTTTTATACAGAGCGACTGGCATCGGACCTCCGCAACCCTGACTGTGGACTGAATTCGAAGGTTGAACTGAATTCGAAAGTTGAACTAGTTGTCAGTATATTTGAGGGCACTGACTACGCAATAACGATTGCGATAGATGTTCATGACAGTTACATTACATTTTAGATACAACTGAAACAAGATGCCTAAATTCAGCCAATTGTAATATGTGCTATAAGTCCTTCATTACCTGTGTCTCGTACAAGTTTTAGTTTAGTGTTTTTCTTCTAAAAACATTCGCAACTTTTGCTTGATTTTCAATATTAGATTACTTTTTTATTTTAAACTACTGTTTGGAGCAATTAATTTTTTTTTATTATAATATTGTTGAACCGATAATCATTGGGGTAAACGGGTTCTTGAGTGGAGGCCGCGTTTCAATATACGTAGTGTAGGACGTTCATAGGCGAGGTGGAGTGATGATTAGCGCAAGACGACTGGCAGGAGCTGAATGCGAGAAGCCGAGGATCGAACTAAGTGGCGTGCAATTGAATAGGCCTATGTTCAGCAGTGTGCTGCGATAGGCTGATGATGATGATGATGATTTTTCAATCAATCAATCAACAACCTATAATGTCCCACTGCTGGGCTCGGGTATTCTCTCAGGAGAGGGATGATTTTTAATTAACATTAAGCCTTGATGGATGTATCTATGTATTAAGAAATATGTTTATAGGTAGTTTGGTAACCATATTACGTACTCAGACGAGAGTTGAACACCTTTAGCCTAATTTCGGATCAGAAGGTCGTGTTAATCTTGTTATTAAAACGTTACGTTCTTGATAGAGCGAAAATAACACAGGCTGTTTTATAAGTATAAAACCTTTTTATAATTCACCACGTACGTAAGCTAAGTAGTATTGATTTTATTTGCATTTTAACAATAGGTAAAAGCAACGTTAAACCTTAGTAATCCGGTACTTAAAAATTTGAAAGGAAATTGTTCACCTCCTTGCAAGCACCTCACGAAACATTAAACGATTTGAAACGGCTTTTCTCAGAAGCTTATTCAAAGTAGGTTTAATGTAAAACTTGGTATGACTGCTCAGTCTGTGAAAGTCAAAGCGTTGTTGAACCTTCGATACCTGTCGATATTAACGAATGAAGTTATATTTCTGAATGTGATTTTGGAAAATTTCAAGTGCTATGTTATAATACGAATTTTATTTATATTAAAACTTTTCTATAAAGGTGGCATCAGATCAAGATAAAATTATTAAAACACCGAGACCGAGATTTTTATATATAACCTAAACTTTGATGACTTTTTACTGGTTCACAAATTCGTTATGATAAAGTGGAATTTAATTTAACATTTGAGGTTTGCGAATCGTATCTTTCGTGCCATACAACTTTCGTACAATATATATATAATATTTCAAGAATGAAAAATGAAATTTAAATTCAAATGTGGTTGAAGTATGGAAGATAAATTTATTTTCTAAAACACCCTATACTGTTCCTACAAAAATAAAGGATACAATTTATAGACTGATATGTGAACTCCTACATATAAGTATGGACTATTAAATATATAAAAGAACATAGACTGTGGCAACTTCCACATACAGCGGCAACAAAAACACACGACAGCGCCATCCATAGAAGATAAACTGAACTCCGGAGTAAAGTAATGTACAAAGAAACTACCAATCCTGAATCGCGCAATAGAAGTTCTCGCGCCGATTATCATATGTACAATGTCCCAACATCAACCGTTGGACAGTGGCCCGCCGGGCATGATCATTTCGTCTGGTCGGAGTTTCCTCCCTTTGTGTTGGTGACGCGCTGATTCTGTTGCTGTTGGTTTGCTCCTTGGAAGGCTGTACTGTGTTCTGTTGTTGCGTTGTACGTGGGAGTTGCCACATCACTCCCCTCCAATATTCACCTCTTTAATAACAATTTGTCCTTGCCTTAATAGAATTATAAAATCTTTGAAAGAGCGTCATTGCGACTAAGCGAAGATAATATAATTAATGAATGTTAATCGATGTTTTCCTTTAATTACATGATCGTCTAAAAAGCTTTAGAATAGATTAGAAGGTATTCGCTAATGTCTTCTTTATTAATCTAATTATATCTAGCTCGATACATCATTTGTAAGTCTCCTTGTATTCTTATTAAACAAAGTGATCTTATAAATCTTTTTTTTCTCTTCAAGGTACGGAACCTCAAAAACAGAGACTATCTTTGATAATTGTAGCGGACCCTATGTTCATTTCTCAACGCTCAATCTTATCGAGTACCTTCATATAAATAATCATTTATTCGAATTGAGGGGTACGACGGTACTTGTGATCGGGCGCAACGTCGCAGTGGCCGGTGGAACGAACATTCCTTTCTTACGCGTCTCACCGTTAACAGACTGCGAATTGCGCTCGAAGTTTTATATCGCTACCTCCTTTATTTTATATTGTTACTTTCTATAGTATTTTTTAAATATAACATTAGTTTATTCTCGCCTTCTTTACTTTATTTAATTCTGTTCGTGTCTAAGTGTTTCTTATGTGACTGTAACTTCTGTGTTCAAATATAACTCTTTTTTGTTTGTTTGTTTGTTTGTGAAACACCTACCTTAGAAACTTTTAGTGCGTTCTTTTAATTGGCACTATCCGTTAGTTACTGTAAGTTACAATAACTTTGAATTACACACACGACCTATAATAACATATAACACATAAAACTCCTTATGGCAAAAATATTTCGTCGTCAGATCTACCACTATTTTTATACAACTCACAAACGTATTTTTTTATATAAGTATATGTATATATATAAACATTGGTCTTATATATATATGTATATGTATATGTGTGACCACAAAATATCCTACTTTCTTTCTTATTAAATTTTAAACAACATATAACTTTGAATATGAGGCAATAAATAAATAAAAACATAATATATACGTCGGTCGTACCAAAGCTTATTTTACACGTATCTTTTTTTCATTTTGACTTTACCTATTTCAAAATGTACCAATTGTAGTACAAACAACCGACATAACTGGACAAGCAGATTTTGATCAGGAACAAGTCGGCTAAAGTAGTATTAACAAAAAACCAAATACTTTTACTAAAACATATATGATTAAAAAAATGTTTTTGTTTATGATTATATTTTCCAGGAACTGTACTTTTATAAATTGCTAAAATATATATTGATTGTTTGATACGGTGTACCTTTTTTTCTTTTTTGCGGTAATCCCCTCGGATACCACCATCTATCTGGTGGCATGTCGGACTCGAACCGACTAAAACCGCACGTCATCGCGGGCACCATCAGCCGCGGAACCAGGTGCGCCCTAGGATGGAAAACCCTGAAACCTCGACATACCTCAGGCCACCTACGGTTTCTAGATGGCTCCATGACACGGTTTACCCCAAAAGAAGATATGGTTGGTTTCTTAAAACTAACATTTATTTCAACTGGCCTTTCGCTCATAGCTTAATGAATGGTATGTTGTATATTTTCCTTCCGACTAACGGAAGTACTTTCTGGGGACGGTTGCTTCGGGAAGTACCTGCAATCGGTTGCCAGGAGGGAATCGAACCCCGCCTGCCACCACTGCGACTGCAGTGAGGATTCGGCCCAGCACACGCTGGCGGTGTGTCACGCCTGGGCGCCGCAGCGGTGGGCCCTCACTGCAGCCAACGGAGGAAATACCGCCCGCCGTACACTCTATGGCCGGTAGCGAGAGCAGTTTTTTTTTTGGTTGCGACCTTCTACTAAGACGTAATCTCGCAGATAGTGGCGACGGAGAAGGACCGAGAGGACGACCTCCACTCGGACCCGTTCCGACGCTGGCGAACTTGGCGGCGGAGGCGCGCCTATCAGCGCCTCATGCCTGAGTGTGGCCGTGGATGGTCGGGACGGGTTTTGCCATCCATCCGCTTCCCAGGCCAGCCGCAAGGAGACGAAGTTACGAGTGTGCCGTACGTCACCTAATTTAAAGTTTGAACAGCAGACGGTGCCCTTTTCAATGCAGGCAGACGCGGGGAGGGCTCTGGATAGCTTAAGAAAACGGTTCCTGGACCCTTCTCGTCTCAGGCACAGAGTGGCACACCATGTGGTTTTAGTCAGTTTGATTCCGACACACCGCCCCGCTGAAAACCCCGGTGGGGTGAAGAGCCGAGGGGGTTCCCGCACGTAAAAAAATAAATAAAAAAATGGTATTTTGCATAACGCTGCAAAAAGCAACCTATGTCTTTTCTCAAGAATCAAAATATCCAAATGGCAAATTTCATATCAGCTGTTTAGCGTTAAAAGCACAACAGACAGACAACGTATTTTCATATGTAAAAAAAAACTAGTGATATTTTAGAGGTTTATTATCGTCGATTTTAGATACGAAACATAGTTTTTTTACATAGACGATGTGTACTAAAGCTAGTGGGAATGTTGTTTAAAAAATTCCACCATATAGGTAAGGTCACGGTTAATGGACAGAGCAAGCTAATATAAAAAAGGTGTACAATATGGTACACTTTTGACTGGTGTATTAAGTGTTTTATGTCTGAAGCAGGCTACGGGTCTTGAACCTTTTAGTTACGATCTTCGGACCAAATTTTGAGAAGAATTTATTACAATTTGTACACTTAATATCCGTAGGCTTTTAGGGTAGAACACTTTAAGTGCTATATTATTTTTCAAACTGAGCAAAGAGCCTTTGCTGTTTTTGTTTTTTTTACAGGCGGATAGATAACACAAATATAATAGTGCGTTACACTTTGATAAGCAATTTTATAAAAAAGGCAAAAAAAAATTTTGTAACACGATATATCTTCGACAAAATACATACATACACATATATTATACATGCATATAAATAAACACATATAACATATGTGTGTTGTACATATAAAATAGTATAAAATTTGTGAAGATTCTGGTTTTGTATGAGGAGAGCTCATACCTTGATCTTGAATGAATTACGACTAGGTGGTGTTCTGATTTTCTTGGAAAGCGCATTCCAGAGAAGAATAGATTGAATTAGGAAGAATGAACGCATGGAGAAGTGAGGAAAGGTTGACAAAAGTAAGATATTTGTAGAGCGGAAGGTTTGGTCATTGTCCGTTGTATGTTTGCTTAGATCCTTTGAACGGATAATTAATGATTCGTGATTTGATTGAATCATCAAGAGGGATCCGGACCGGGTCGTTGATAAAAAATAAGAAATGAATGCATTTTGTCATGGAAGGCAAGATTATGTCAAAGAGCACGTCCAAATATATGGGAGTTAAATATATTCTTATTCTTTGTTTAATAAGCTTTTAGTTGGGTAGTTGCTTCCTATTCATTTTTAAACCTTTATGTTTATTTATCTTTGGGATCCAAATAACTGAAAGTATCATTTACTGCGGAGTATCATTTATTTATTTATTTAAAAAGTTTATGCATTAAATCTGTACATCGGCGGACTTAATGCCCATGGCATTCTCTTCCAGTCAACCTTCGGGTGGTGTAGAAATGTTGTGAGGTAGGTGCACAGAGGTTTCATATTACACTAATATAACACTACATACTCATCACGAATACAAATATAAACATATATATATATATGTCCTTCCTCGTCGTGAGTCATCGTAGAGGTCGTGTACTTTCTCTCTTTTTTTACATAAATAAATACTGGTAGGTTCTGAAGAGGTAATTTGTTCTGAAAAGTCAATATTAGTATAAAAGTTAAACATCTATACGAATTGAAACCTTATATCTGCGTATACCAATATTAGAAAGCTAAAGATTTTGTTTAGTAGGACGCGCTAATCTTAGAAACCAATGGTTCGAATTTAAAAAAAAAAGAATTGGAAACCTACAGTTCAAAAAAGCTGTAGGCTACATAACATCACATTAAAAGCTGAGCATCGATAAAAAAAACATAGTTTTGAGAGACTCAGATAGGGTAGGTCAGCTAATTCTATTGTGGTAAGGTTTACACGAGCTTTGGTCTTCACCATTTCTTTTGTTAATGAATTAGTTATAATTAGAATATGATAATATTAACGATTTTAAAAACTGCATACTAATATAGATTAATTGATTAAAATAACGAAAATAAAACATTTTAGCATAATTTGATAAGATATAATTAACAGGTCCTCTATTATATTAAAATCCAAAAATATATAGTTAATTTTAATGAAGTAATTCATTATAGGTACAGAGAGGAAAGGTTAACGTGAGTTGGATTTATTAATTTGATATTATGGAATATTTTAATGCGCGATGTTACAATCAACTGCCTCGGTGGTGCAGTGGTAGCGTATGCGACTGCTGTGCTTGAGGTTTTGGGTTCGATTCCCGGGCCGGACCAAATGTTAGCATGATTTGCAAATATTTATTTTGGAGTTGTGTGTTCTCTATGTATAATATGTATAGATTTACACAAAAAGTATATATGTATTCATATCAGTTGTCTAGTACCCATCATACAAGCTCTGCCTTGTTTGGGACTAGATGGCGTTGTGAGTTAGATGTCCGAAATATTTATTTATTTAATCTTTTACGTTAATCTTTATAACTTGTGACACAACAGATAAAGCCTTGCGGCTACTTAATGAATATAAATATTCCTGTGAAAATAATTGACCATAATATATATAAGATAGAAGAATAATAGATATAATAAGAATGAGAGTATTTTTAAACGGTTTTATTTAGCTTCCCTGTTTATTTGGGTCAATTCTAAATAACTGCAATGCAAGCAAGAATGTTGGTCTAACTCGTGGTGTATTTGAGTTCGAAATTGTTTGAAGTAGGATAAGCTTACGTAGCGCTCAGTCGAGTAATCTATTAGGAAGGATTATGTATTGAGGAGTTAGATTGTAACAAATTGCCAGGAAAAAGCCTTGAAATAAGGCGCTGAATGAATGAAAAGGAACGAGAGTATGTATCAAAACAAAAAATAAATAAAAATAAGAGTAATTTTTTTTTGATGTTTTATTGAAAACAAAGAATTAAATCATTTTAATAATAAATACCTACATTTGTGTAACTTACTGTACTAATATAAAAATTGGATAACATTTTTAACATATTGAAATTATATATCACGTCGTTTGATTATCATTATAACAGTCAAGTACATATATATTTGGGATTCAAACAAAAAACTAACTACTCTCGCTGCAGTCACGGTTAGGAATTATATTTTCCCAACATGGTTGCTGTAAATATTTTGGTGTTACTGATTTCAACAACTTATGTTTCTTGTCAATGTAAGTAGTTACAATTCTATCACAGATACATATTTCGTATTTGTATGGTGACGGATCAACAACACCTAATAATACCTCCCCATATATCCCGTGTATCAAAAGGGCCGACTAAGTGAATAAAGTAGGCAAAACAACAGGAATTCAAAGACTGTCTCGGTGGCGTAGTGGTAGCTTATGCGACTGCTGTGCTTGAGGTCTCGGGTTCGATTCCACTGGTTGTACCAAATGTTTGTATGATCTGCAGATATTTGTTTCGGTTTAGGTGTTTTTTTCATGTATAATATGTATGCATTTACCAAAATAGTGTATATGTGTATATTTTTTATTATTATTATTATTTTTCATGAATTTATATCGAAAGTGTAGATATTGTATATATTTATGTATTTATTTGACTGTATTAATGTGTAATACTAAATCTTTTATTGTAATTATTTATCTTCATTGAATGAATTTCCTTTATTTATTTTTTTTCACACCCAATTACCTATGAATTCGAATTTCTACAGTCAATTTGTCCATCTAAAGGTTGCCTGGAAGAAATTGCTTTTTATCGGTAAAGACGCCATTTGTACATGGTCGTTAATGTAATGCTCCTGAATGTAAACTGTTTTAACTGGTGTACAATAAAGTTTATTCTATTCTATTATATTCTATATGTATTAATATCAGTTGTCTAATACTCATAACACAAGCTCTGCTTAGTTTGGGACTAGATGGCGTTGTGTGTTAAATGACCGATATTTTTATTTTATTATTTTATAATTAAATCTCGACAACACCGTCTAACAAGCGTGGTATAGTACTTGGACCAAAACTTCCAATCTAAGACAAGCCTCGTATATGTGATAATAAACAGTTTCGTTTGCATATTCAAACAAAAAATAGATATTATGTGTTGAATTTAAAAAATTATAATTTCATATATACACATTTAGTTAGATTTCTTGCCTCACAATACAATTCAAATATTTTTAATCTTTGTGTATATACTTAAAATTTTCAAAGGATTGTAAAAGTCCTTCTGTTATATCAAATTAAAATGTGTGTTTGATAATTCTTTCAGGGGAATACGATATTTCAGTCTCGGCCCATCATATAACAGAAGATACCTGGATGACCGGTATTTATGTTTAATATTTTTTTTTTTAATTAATCCTAGCTAGATAGAGTTTTGCTCCTGAAACCCTTTGCATACTAAATTTCATGATGATTGTTGGAGCCGTTTCTGAGATTCAGAGTAGATTATTATAAAACAAGAATTGCTCGTTTAAAATTATTAGCGTCAATTATGGCATTTTACGCTATTGTTCACATCGAACTGCCTTGTTGGTCTACCGGTTAGCACGAGGTGTTCCCCGCCCGTGCCTCGAAGAACATTTCAAGTCGTAGGTCCCGGTTGTCATGAACACCTATGACAATCGCTATAGGGAAGTTAGTGCCCTTAAATATACTGACAAGTTTAACCTTCAAATTCTGTTCACCCTGTGGGTTGCGGAGGCCCGATGCCAGTCGCTCCGTGGAAAAACTGCTATTCAGGTAAAACCGGTTGAACTAGCAGCCGACCCCAAATAATCTTTGGAATAATAAAGGCTAGGAAGATTGTTCACATGTCCTTTATCCCTCTAGAACTGTGAGCAAAAACACGTGCCACATGTCTGACACGCTCCTTTAGACTTATAAATATACTTCAGATGTAGTACACCAGAGTGTTTGCATCTAACTTTGCCTATAAATATTTGTAGCAACTTACATAGATGAGTTTCGGCTTGGCACAAAATCGAAACCTCCACCAGAATGATCCTACAGTATAAGCACCGAGGGTTTTGTACAAATTTGTAGGTGTATTATATGAAATAACTAAAAATTTATTCTTTTCGCAATATTTCATTTATCTGTGCCATAAGAGGTTACTTCGTATCAATTTTTAAGATTCTGAATTCACGGGAAGTACCGCACCGTACCGGTTTTGATTCCCTTGCGAGTGTCGAAAATTCGCAGCATAAACGGTTTGATCATTGATTGCTTTGGCTTGGAAGTTACATTATTTACAACTCCAAAAGACAGTAGACTTGAGTATTTGATATCAATTTCAGCTCAATACCTCCACGCGTTCTTGGAAAAGGGTCTTGACAGACAGACGGACTGCAAAGTGATCCTATAAGGGTTCGGTTTTTTCATTTTATAAGTACGGAGTCCGCAATCCTAATGATTAAATATTAAAAGCTACGAAGGATTACCGTAAATAAATGAAGAACTACTAGTAATTTTCGAATTTTAAACATAAACAGCAGAAACAAGCTACATGTTTTACAATTTTTTTAAAGACATTGACTACAGCATCACTTTACGCAACGGTTCATTATCCTCAAAGTTCGTACAAAGCTGATATTTATTCCCAAAAAAATGCGTAAGTAAGGTCATCTTCTGACTCTCACTTTTAAACATGAAAATTCACAAATGTTACATTCAAAAGGCCTAGCCAAGATATAGTAAAGATAAGTAATTCACTTCGAGTCTCTTTCCACAATCGCTAACGTAGAGGTACTTTAATTTGGCCATGTGACTCGTCGAAAATCACTTTTTACTCACAAGTCACGTCAACTCTCTTTTTCTTCCTGGCCTTTATTATTGGGGCCCTGGTGTCAGAAATTACTTCAATTGGATTTATCATGGTTAACTCGGTCCTTGTACCGGTTCGGTCCCAGATGAGGTTTTTTTGCCTTGATCCTCGATGGCAGGTGGCTGTTAGAGGAGCTCTTCCGACAACTTGTTCCAAAGTTGGTTGACGCTGTCTCTGCTCTTGGGTGACTTTTTCCCAATTTGGATGAAGCCAGCGTCGCGACTGGACGAGCTCTACACGGGGGTTGTCCTGTCAATGGCATTGTATGGTACGCCTGTGTGGGTGGTATATCTCTGGTGCCCACAGAGGATATTGACAATTAGAGCCGTACGCGGTTAGCTCACCCTGTAAACAGAGACTGCGTGCGCCAAGGCCGGAACTCCCAACAACAATGTTAGCCTGTTCCTGAAATCGAATCCGAGACCTCTTGATAACATACGCTAGCTGCTAGTCAACGAGGCAGTTTGCACAAAAAAAGGCTACAAAAACTGCACTTTGGGCAGGGGCACCCCAATACCAGCTCCTCCCTATGGACCGCACTCAATGGAGAGCGGCTCGAATCATCGATTCCCAAGAATTCGGCTAGACTCATTGGCGCTGCGTAGAGATGTGGCTTCACTGTACATCTTCTACCGCATTTACCATGGGGAGTGCTCCGAGGAATTGTTTGAGCTGATTCCTGCCGCCTCTTTCCGCCATCGTCCTTCGCGACAGAAATTTCTTCCCCATCATCTAGATGGTTGGTAGTCCACAACTGTGTGCTTTTCAAGGAACTTTTTGCATCGCACAACGAAACTGTGGAACGAAATAAACCGTCACCCGCGGTATTTCCGGGTCAATACGACCTTCAAACCTTCAAGAAAAGAGCACACTCCTTCTTAAAAGGCCGGCAGCGCACTTGTGACGCCTGTGGTGTTACGAATGTCCATGGGCGGCATTAATCGCTTACCATCAGGCGATACGTCTGCTCGTTTCCCACCTATACCATAAAAAAACTTGAAAAGAGTATCCCTATACACGTGCGAACACCAAAAATATGTGATTCACAAAGTGCGCTAACATATTATTATGTATGTCGAGTCAGAAGCCTCATTTCTCGATCAATAAATACTCTAGCCACCGAATAACGTGACAAGTTCAAACTAAATATCTCTTCTAGTCTCAATACTAATTAACTGGAAGAACGTAGGTATTGCCCAATAATATAATTTATTATTTGTCTTCTCTAATTTTTTAAAACTGTTTTGTCTTCTTATATATTTGAGAAGTTATATGTGCTTTTTGTGTATGTTTAATTAAACTCTGGTATACCATGTATTTTGACGAAATCAATTGCAAGCTTTATGATTGTCACAGAATCTTGTTAAATTAATGTTATCTTATGTATAAAATTCTAGTGTCGCGGTGTTTGTTAGCAACTCCTCCGAAACGGCTGCATTGATTTTTGTTAAGTTTTGTGTGCATATCGGGTAGGTCTAAGAATCGCCCAACATCTATTTTTCAATGATAAGAGTGAATATTTTTGATTTTTTTTAATTTTCGGCAAAACAACGTATGCGGGGTCAGCTAGTTACCTATATATTTTTTAATCTTTGCCTACTTGCGCCCCCGAGGCGGTCATATTAACAGTTATATGAATCTCTAAAAGGATAAATTAATAATATTACTACTACTACCAAATCATTATTTGACTGCCTCTGTGGCGCAGTGGTAGTGAATGCGACAGCTGTGCAAGAGGTCTCGGGTTCGATTCCTGAGTCGAACCAAATGTTTGTATGATCTGCAAACATATGTTTCGGAGATTGGGTGTTTTCTATGTATGATATGTATATATTTACAAAAAAAGTATATAAGTATTAATATCAGTTGTCTAGTACCCATCGTACAAGCTCTGCTTAGTTTAGGACTAGATGGCGTTGTGTGTTAAAATGTCTGAACGTATTTATTTATTACAAGAATTCCGAGATTGTATTTACAGCTATCCTCAGCCAGACGTTTTATATTGTATATAATTATCGTGTTACGTTGTTACTCACGATGAAATCAGGAAATATATAACCGATATTCGCGTATTTTATGAGATTTGCTGCCGTACCTAAGATACAATAGTTAACATCATGCTTAAACCACTAGGAGTCCAAAATAATTGAAAAGAGATGCAGGTCAGTAAGTCATTACGTTATTTTGTTCCAATAATTTTTTTGCTGTTTTGTAACAGCTGGCAATGGAAGTGCAGATTTAGGTATTGTTGGTGGGCGGAACATTGACATCGAAAAGGTTCCATTCATAGCTTCACTGCGTCTCGATGGAAATAAACATTTCTGTGGATGCTCCATCATTGATCAACAATTTATTCTGTCGGCTGCACACTGTATAGTGCCGTAAGTATAATCAGGTTAAAGTTTATGAGTCTTAATAAATCGTTTTATATATTATCTCAACCGGTGTATAACTCGAGTGTTTTCGAGACATACGCAAATCAATTACTTAATTTTAAAATGTATTCTACATAGATTTGTTAGTATGTGTTTAATTTTGGAGTGCTCTAAATAAGTTATGTAGCTATCTACAATAATGTCTTGCACATCAAAATGTAAGCAAACATTAGAGCTTAAATAATCTCTGTGCCTGCCTATGCTAAGGCCCTAAATCAGTTTAATGTATACGTTTACTACCTTACCTACTCCATACCAATTTTTTTTTCCTATAATCTCGTAAGAATTTATGTTTTCATTATTTTCCCTAAATCACTGAACTGAGCTTGATAAATAAAACGTGTTTACTTTTATATTAATTTCAGAAAACAACGCTACCAAGTGCTAGTAGGCACAAGCAAACTCCACGCCGGAGGAAGTCTCTATGACGTGGATAAAATTTTTGTACACCCCAAATTTAATCGTAAAACTCTCGACTACGATATTTCCCTTTTGAAGTTAAAGGAACCCTTAGCATTCTCAAGGAAAGTGAAAAAAATTTACTTGTTCGATAACAGTACCAAGATGAAAAGCGGAACGATTTTAGAAACTGTCGGTTGGGGTTACACTAAGGTTAGTCATGCTTTCCGTACGTCGCCTAAATCGAGAGAGTTTACCAGCAGACGGTTTCCGCTTCAGTGCGGGCAATGCTGGAAGGGATCTGGATGCCGCAAGAGAGCGGTTTCCGGACCTCTCTCGTCTCAGGCGCAGGGTGGCATATTAGTCGGTTCGATTCCGACACACCACCCCGCCAAAAACCCGGTAGAGTGAAGGCCCGGGGTTTCCAGACGTATAAAAAAGGTTAGTCATGCTTTGGCATTTAGACCTAAGAGCTAAAATTGTTCCTAACAATTACCTCGCTAACTTTATACGCACCCACCTCAACACATTCTCTCTCTCGCCACCCTCATAGGTTGGTTGGTACTAAATACCTAGGGCATTAAGGCCGCGATGTACGAACTGTTATTGTGTTGAACTTTTATTCCCAGTCTTAATTTATTATTTTTAGAATAAAGTTTACAGGACCACAGCGTGAATAATAAATGAATGAATAAACATGAAATGAAATTGAAACAATCTCAATTCAAACCAGTCCAGCCAACGTGATATTTTAGGCCAAATCCACCTTTCTAAGGAAAGGTCTCTGTACAGCTGGAGTGGACTATAAAATGCTGTTAATGTGATGAGAGATTATTACTGTCTAAAAGATTAATATTTACAGCCTAAAGGAAATGTATCTGAAACACTACGCTACGTTCAACTACCAAAGGTGTCCCGGGCCAAATGCCAGCGTGCGTATGGAAAGAAAATTAAAATAACTCCAAGAATGATATGCGCAGGTGTTAGGGGAAAGGATACCTGCAAGGTAATTTATACTTATTTCTCAAAAAATATTATTAGCTTAAATCTAGAAACAAGTGTAGAGTGTAGTGATGATTTGCCCAAGGTGATCAAACTAAGTGACTTTCAATTGAAGAGACCTATACTAGCATTAAACTACCGTCTGTTGACCATGAATATATGCATATATTTTGTTTGGTAAATATATTGATGTTAGAGAAAGAGATCTAACAAAATTCTGCTACTTTTCTCTCGAAATTTGATTTGGAAACTTTATTTTTGCCAGAAGTTAATGGTCTTTTATTATTTTTAACAACGCTTTTATTATTTAATACGGTTACGTATTAAAATAGAAAGAAAGAAAACCAAATCATTTATTATGATATACACAGGAAAAGACATGGTTTTAAATAGTCGTAAGGTAACGGAAAACAAGCCCTGTACAATGCCAGAAAAGGTATCTATATCAGCATATTGCTAAAGCCAGAGTGACTATTCATAGGGATACGATAGGGCCCGTGCCCGATGCATCGGTCCTTCCGTATCTGGTGATATAAATTTGTGCGTGTGCTATATAAAATGTCAGATATATAATCCATAATAAATAAAATAAAATAAATATGTTTTGGAGTATTCTCCAAAACATATTTATTTTTCAATTGGCTTACTTCTATTGAAGTAAGCCAATTTTACAACCTCTCAGCTCGCGACTTAGCGACAAACCAAATATATAATCTGTGCGAGCAGCGCAAACATTTGCTGAGCTTTTACCTCTTTTGTCTATGACAGAAGAGAGAATGCGGACCCGCTCCAAGACACCATTCCCCGCCTCATTACCTTCACTTGTCAAATACTGGCGGCACTGAGAGGGAGAGAGGTGTCTGCTGTCTAATATTAATTCAACTGATATTTAGGATGTTGTTTGTTAAATATTCTGTAGTTAAAAAAATCGTCACAGGGTGTGTTTTTATTGTGGTGTTGTTTTACGGTGATATATGCTGTCTGTGTTTGTATGACTTGTGAATGTATTTGTGGGTGTGTGTGTTATTGTTAAAGAGGCTTCATGGGTTGGATTGTAGTAGATGATAAGGTACAGTTGCTTTTGGATGTCAAGCAGGTATTTTTTGTATCTCATACTTAAGCTGGCGACTGTTGTTAGTGCACGGATCGGCTGTGGGAGGTCAATCAAGCAGCGGGTTGCGGCTAGTTTGAAACTGCCTCTAAAGGCAGCAGTCCTGTCTTTCGGAATAGTCTGTTTGTTTGTTTTACTGGCCCATTTCCGTACTTAGCCTCTTGATGGAGCTATTAATAATAATAATATAATAACAATAAAAATCTTTACGTCTCATAACATAAGTTTAAAGTACAAAACATTGTACATAAGTTTGTCATCTTCCTACTCTACACTATTACATGTTTGCCAATGCTACAATAGTTAGACAGCCTATAATATATCATTACATTACGCTACTTATATAAAACACTAAGACCCGGCAACAAACTCTTTCATCGTGATAATGAGTTAAGTGAAATAAATCAATTACTATGTGTAGGCAATTCTTTTTTTCTCTCTTTAAATTTTCTTTTTCCGAGATGGCTAATTGTGTAAAATCACGCACAGACGAATAGATTCACTGTGTAGCTGTGTGTGGGTGTCCTATGAACATTAGATGAATAAAGATCATATATATACTAAACATTATTTCTAATTATATAAATACTTAATAACAGCTCGGAGTTTGGATGTTGAGGTCAGAGCACCTGGTCTCTCCTTGATCGTGTTGTTCAAACGTCCCAATGGATTGTGAGAGAGAGGGATCAGAGAGAGTGCACCTGTATTTGCACACACACTTGTGCACTATAATATCTCCTGCGTAGTTGGCTGATCTCCGTTGAGACTGACTGGCTGCCGTGGCTGTAGTTGGCTAGGAGGAGAACAACACTAAACATTATTACTGTAGCGACGTGAACGTAAAAGAATGACTTGGGGCGATTTGTTTTTTTTTCAGACAGCTTATTCTTATGATAGCCGTAAAATTTTTTTTTTCATTATACGATGTTTATATAAATATGATTATCTCATTTCAGGGCGACAGTGGAGGTCCCATAATATGGAAAAATGTCCAAGTCGGGATCACATCATTTGGTAGCGTATGTGGTACCCTACCGGGTGTCTACACCAATGTCTACAAAATGCTACATTGGATCACACGTACCATCTCTCGAAATTTGTAGTTTATTTGATTCAGCAAGAAGAACATAAACAGAATATGCATGTTTTACATAATTAAGGAGCAATTTAAATAATTAAATTACTTTCAGTAGCAATTATTGTTAGTTTGCTTTAATTTTAATATCAAAATTATCACCATCGTCCCAGCCAGCCAAAAATATTTGGGGTAGCTATTAGTTCAACCGTTTTAACCTAACTATCAGGTTTAGCAAGGCGCGACTAGTCGGATCGCATAACCCTGAGAGTAAACTGAATTCGAAGGTTGAACTAGCTGTCAGTATATTCTTCCTTAACAGCCTGGAGACCTCGATGCGGTGATTAGCGTCTGAGCACGTCCTCGTGCTGGGGGACTTCAACGCAAAATCAATTGCGAGGGGTTCCCCGGTGACGGACGCCAGGGGCGAGGCCGTAGAGGAGTGGGCGGCCTTAGTGGGTCTCTGTCTTCTCAACAGAGGCTCCACCAACATGTACGTGCGACAGGAGGGGGGGGTTGGGGTGTCGATAGTAGACCTCTCGTTCGCTACCCCTGTAGTCGATGCACGAATAAGGAACTGGTGTGTCCTGAGCTCTCCCAGTCCCAGGGCCCAGTAGGGTTCACGTGGCGCGGCGTTCTTCGCGCTCTCCGCGGTGGGCTGTTGCCAAGCTGGACAGGGACCTACTAAAGGAGGCGGCCATTATTCACTTTTGGCTGTCTCCGCAGGCCCCGACCGAGGAGGTCCACATGGGGACTGGCCGCTTTCGTGATGCGATTACGCATGCCCCGGATTCGAGGTTGTCGGCCTCCACGGAAGGAGGTCTACTGGTGGTCCCAGGAATTGGCGGACCTCCGTGCGGCCTGTACTCGTGCCCGGAGGTCCTATTCCCCCAGCTGGCGACGTCACCGCGGAGATGCCGAAGAGGACCAGCTTCATGAGGAGTACCGCGAGACGGACCTGGGGTCGCCCATATCGTGCGGTGCCTCAGAAAC
>PKRV01001555.1:0-15212 GCA_003709505.1 Hyphantria cunea | reverse complement strand
ATATATACTTTTTTTGTAAATACATACATATTATACATAGAAAACACCCAAACTCAGAAACAAATATTTATACAAACATTTGGTTCGACCCAGGATTCAAACCCAAGACCTCATGGACAGCAGTCGCGTACGCTACCACTGTGCCACCGAAGCAGTTAAAGATGTATCATTTATATACTTTCATGAACAAAATAAGCACTATTAAAAGTTGTAGCCAGTACAGTACGTTGGCGTTAAGGATCTGTTAAGTTATTTTTGCGTGATCAAAAAATAACTTTAATAACAGAAGACTAACCTAAAAAGATAGCATTCATGCTGTCGTGTTTCGTCGGTGAATGCGAGACTGAAGGCACAATGACGAGAAACATCAGGCCGTCATAGTGTAGGGTTACCATGCTGCATTGTTAAACTGTCTGTATTTATATTTAATATGACTACTATTCGTACGAAGCCATAGATCTAACTAAGTGGCGTGAAATTGGAGAGGTCTATGTCCTGCAATGGACTGCGATAGGCTGATGATGATGATGATGACGATGACCGCTATTCGTAGGTTCTGCCCATGTTTTCCATCCGGCAGAGAAGAGTCACTTTGGCAGACTCAAATATATCTAAAACAGATTCTATAAGCCTTCTATTATTACATTATTCATTCATTATCATTTAATTTTATGTACAGAAATCAGAAGTACAAAGTCGCAGTTGGCACACACAATTTACACAAAGGCGGATCGTTGTATGATGTGGAAGATATTTTGAGGCATCCATCATATTCAAATGAGACATTCGACAATGATATCTGCATTCTCAAATTGAACGAATCCATGTCCTTTGGGCCTACTGTAAACAGAGTACATTTAAACGACAAAAGTCTCAAGATAAAAATGGGATGACCATGAAAGTTACTGGTTGGGGATGTACCATGATGACTGTAAGTATATAAGTGTTTGAAAAGCTGAGTCGGAGATCGTTTTTTGTTTTTGCGAAAGACGGTCCCCATTTCATGTCATCCACGTTTTTTGTATTTTTTATCATTTATTCCATCACGACGAAGACTTGAAGACTCGATGACTTAGAATTGGAGACTTGAAATACTTGACATTGGCAGAAATAGCTGATCCGGCTGATTGCCATATCATCAAAAGAAGAAGAAGTTTATTTACAGTCCTTAAAATATAGTTTGAACGCTGAGACAGATAGCTGCGAAACTGACGAAGTAATTTTGTGCAAGCAATTTGATTTGGTATCGCCTAAATATTAATATTAGCAATTGACACCAAATTGTACCTCGTAAGTTTTAAAATGACACTAGCGACCACTGTCACAGAGATCAAGCTTAATTTTCAGGACTTAAAAATGTTTTTTTGAGACATTACTTTTTAATAAAACGCTTCGATTCTAAAGGTATTCTTTATTCAAAAAGATTTAGAATACAATCATCTTATCATCTCAGATTTGATCATTTTCTTTTTTTTAATATTTATCCTTACTGAATACATAATATAATAACAGAAAACACAAAATGAGTTACAAAAACAACAATCGGCGGTCTTATCACTCACGGCGATTTCTTCCAGATGACCTTAACATGGATTACAGGTTCTCGAAACTTTTGCGATAGTTTACATACGAGTGAGACAATATCTAAAAGAACCATCAATAAATCATCCATAATATATATTAGAGCTAATCATGTATGTATATTATATGGATTTTGGATTAGTAACTAAACATCGTACAATCAAAGATTTCTATAAGCCAAGAACTAATTAACAACTATGAAATCATTAAGCTATAAACATGAAAATTAAAAGTAGCCCAAAAGTACTTTCCTTCTAAACTTTTACAAAACAATTTTCCAATGCAATCGCAGTGGTCAATAATTTTTCCCTCCAAGAACGGAGATAAAATGTATGTGTGTGTTACAAGATTTCTACACCACCCTAAAGTTGACTGGAAGAGAGTGCCTTGGGCATTAAGTCCACCAATGTACAAATGTGCATGAAATTTTAAATAAATAAATAAAACGGACTGTACGCCGAATACATTATATTTATTCCGCATTATGAATTTAGATGAAACTCTACTGTTGACAGCCTCAAGGGAATGCAACTGAACGTCTTCACCAAGTTAAGGTGCGAATGGTGCTAAGGCGGCCTTGTCGCCACGCCCTAGGAAGAAATATCACACTAACTCGCAGTATGATTTGCGCAGGCGGTAATGGAAGGGATGCTTATAAGGTAATCTTGTAATTGTAATTTAAATAATTTAAATCATTCTATTCGCAGTCAGTATAGGTCGTGTGCACACCGGGACATGCTAGATTTTGCAAATGCCGTAAATATTGTGAAGGTTTTTTTATCCCCCAGCTCCTCATGGGTTAGCAGCTGCTTCACTTTCTTTTCGCGGCTAGCTGAGAGTCGCTTAATTAACTCGGATTTTAGTTTGTCGTATTTTCCGCTAGAAGACGGTGAGGTGATTATGTCCTCCACCTCCACAGCATATTGTGGTTCCAGTCGTGCGATGGTATGGTAGAACCGGGTTGCATCGCTCGAAATATACGCTAGCACAAATCGTCCCTCCAGCAGCGCAAACCATAACGCTGGTTTTTCCGGGTAAAAGGGGGTACCCGCACGCCGACTCGACATGCTTCTGCGTACTCCTGTTCTTCTTTTGGCATCTTTCACAATAGTAATGTTCCTGGTGTAAAGTTCAGGGTCACCAGTTATAGGTCGTGTGTGTAAGTCAAAGTTATTGTAACTTACAGTAACTAACGGATAGTGCAAATTAAAAGACGCACTAAAAGTTTCTAAGGCAGGTGTNTATTTTTTATCATTTATTCCATCACGACGAAGACTTGAAGACTCGATGACTTAGAATTGGAGACTTGAAATACTTGACATTGGCAGAAATAGCTGATCCGGCTGATTGCCATATCATCAAAAGAAGAAGAAGTTTATTTACAGTCCTTAAAATATAGTTTGAACGCTGAGACAGATAGCTGCGAAACTGACGAAGTAATTTTGTGCAAGCAATTTGATTTGGTATCGCCTAAATATTAATATTAGCAATTGACACCGAATTGTACCTCGTAAGTTTTAAAATGACACTAGTGACCACTGTCACAGAGATCAAGCTTAATTTTCAAGACTTAAAAATGTTTTTTTGAGACATTACTTTTTAATAAAACGCTTCGATTCTAAAGGTATTCTTTATTCAAAAAGATTTAGAATACAATCATCTTATCATCTCAGATTTGATCATTTTCTTTTTTTTAATATTTATCCTTACTGAATACATAATATAATAACAGAAAACACAAAATGAGTTACAAAAACAACAATCGGCGGTCTTATCACTCACGGCGATTTCTTCCAGATGACCTTAACATGGTTTACAGGTTCTCGAAACTTTTGCGATAGTTTACATACGAGTGAGACAATATCTAAAAGAACCATCAATAAATCATCCATAATATATATTAGAGCTAATCATGTATGTATATTATATGGATTTTGGATTAGTAACTAAACATCGTACAATCAAAGATTTCTATAAGCCAAGAACTAATTAACAACTATGAAATCATTTAGCTATAAACATGAAAATTAAAAGTAGCACAAAAGTACTTTTCTTCTAAACTTTTACAAAACAATTTTCCAATGCAATCGCAGTGGTCAATAATTTTTCCCTCCAAGAACGGAGATAAAATGTATGTGTGTGTTACAAGATTTCTACACCACCCTAAAGTTGACTGGAAGAGAATGCCTTGGGCATTAAGTCCACCAATGTACAAATGTGCATGAAATTTTAAATAAATAAATAAAACGGACTGTACGCCGAATACATTATATTTATTCCGCATTATGAATTTAGATGAAACTCTACTGTTGACAGCCTCAAGGGAATGCAACTGAACGTCTTCACCAAGTTAAGGTGCGAATGGTGCTAAGGCGGCCTTGTCGCCACGCCCTAGGAAGAAATATCACACTAACTCGCAGTATGATTTGCGCAGGCGGTAATGGAAGGGATGCTTATAAGGTAATCTTGTAATTGTAATTTAAATAATTTAAATCATTCTATTCGCAGTCAGTATAGGTCGTGTGCACACCGGGACATGCTAGATTTTGCAAATGCCGTAAATATTGTGAAGGTTTTTTTATCCCCCAGCTCCTCATGGGTTAGCAGCTGCTTCACTTTCTTTTCGCGGCTAGCTGAGATAACTCGGATTTTAGTTTGTCGTATTTTCCGCTAGAAGACGGTGAGGTGATTATGTCCTCCACCTCCACAGCATATTGTGGTTCCAATCGTGCGATGGTATGGTAGAACCGGGTTGCATCGCTCGAAATATACGCTAGCACAAATCGTCCCTCCAGCAGCGCAAACCATAACGCTGGTTTTTCCGGGTAAAAGGGGGTACCCGCACGCCGACTCGACATGCTTCTGCGTACTCCTGTTCTTCTTTTGGCATCTTTCACAATAGTAATGTTCCTGGTGTAAAGTTCAGGGTCACCAGTTATAGGTCGTGTGTGTAAGTCAAAGTTATTGTAACTTACAGTAACTAACGGATAGTGCAAATTAAAAGACGCACTAAAAGTTTCTAAGGCAGGTGTTTCACAAACAAACAAACGAATGAAAAAGAGATATATTTGAACACAGAAGTAACAGTCACATAAGAAACACTTAGACACGAACAGAATTAAATAAAGTAAAGAAGGCGAGAATAAACTATTGTTATATTTAAGAAATACTATAGAAGGTCACAATCTAAAATAAAGGAGGTAGCGATATAAAACTTCGAGTGCAATTCGCAGTCTGTTAACGGTATGACGCGTAAGAAAGGAATGTTCGTTCCACAGGCCATCGAGACGTTGCGCCCGATCACAAATACTAACGTACCCCTCAATCCGAATACATAATTATTTATATGAATGTACTCGATACGATTCAACATTAAGAAATGAACATCGGGTCCGGTACAGTCAGTTTAGTCTGCCAATGGTATTATGCTGATACATAGATTAAAATATGTATGTAAATGCAAAATATGGATGCAAAGTATTAAAGTTGTTAACTCTTCTAAGCCATGGTTTGTCTTTGTGTGTGTGACAAAGGACTCTCCCATTCACGAGTGAAATTTTTTTTCATTTGACCAACAAGGGATGTTGGGATGTTGTATACATGGTAATCTTATCGAGAATTCCTACATTGCAATTCAGAATTATCAGTTGCTCGATGTATCTTTAGTAGTTGGCACTGTCGTATGTTTTTATTTCCACTTTATTTGGAAGTCACCACAAATCTACTAGCTTAGTATTTGTCCTGTGTAACAGATAAGTTACTTATTATCTGACTATAGAGCCAAACACTGTGCTAATTTTAATTAATAAGGAGTCAATAAATAAATATTGAAGGCCCGGGTGACATAGGTTACATAGATTTATTAAAAAGATTTTACCTAATCAGGTAAAATAAAACTTTCAACGTTTTCAAACTTTTTCTTACTTTACGATTAAAAGACTCTTTTATTTTTTTTTCAAAAGTTTTACGCGATATCTTTTTTGTTTATTTATTTATATTTATTGTACACACATAGCAGATAAAAAAAGTGTTTCAATATACGAATGGGACAATCGCTTATAGCGATCTCTTCCATATATATATATTACATATATCAATTATAAAAACTATTATTCAATTTTTGAATCATTTCTACCTTGTTAATGAAAATAATTTTCTTAATTATGATTTTTTCAGGGCGACGATGGTGGTCCCTTGATTTGGAAAAATTTGCAAGTGGGCATCGTTTCTTTTCTTGCAGGCAACCGTTTACCTCGCGTGTACACTAAGATTTCAGAAATGTTGCCTTGGATTACACATGTAATTTATTATAATATCTAAAGTGGATTGATAAGTGTTTCAAAATTTAATAAAATATTTATATTAGAACTTTATGAGTTGTTATTTTTATAAATAATTATTAGTATTTCTACCATGTAAAATTTCTTTAGAAATAAGATTTCATTGCAATAATTGTTTTATTTTAAACTTGCGACCAGGCGCGGTTTCATGCGGATTTCAAATTCTCGGATTTCCGATACATACATATATTATCCTATATACATCTTTTACACAAAAAAACTTTCCTTTTTAATCACTTTATATATTGTTGAAACCTGCTGAAAAATCCGTAGACTTAAAAGATGTGAGCCAAAACAGACGGCAAGACCGACTTCTTTTTATATTATGTAAAGATGTAAATAGATGGTGCATGATTTATGAATAATAAATCTGTTAAAATCAACAGTAAGATACTTGAATATAGCTGCAACTATTTTAGTAAAGCGAAAGAAGATCATCATAATCATCATCAACAGCCCATAATATCCCACTGCTTGACTCGGGTCTCCTCTCAGGAGAGAGTTAAGGTCATACGTCCCCACGCTGACCAAGTGCGGGTTGGGGACCGGCAATACTAAATCTTTTTATTGTACACTAGATTAATTACAAGGTTAATTAAAAACTAAGGAAGTACAGGTGAATGCTTTATCGCTCCAAGGAAATCTCTTACATAAGGAAATTGTATCTCACATACTAAACATACATTAGATATCTTACATACTCCTGTAATGTAAATTAAAATAAATTTAATAATAAACAAAAATAAAAGACTGACCTGGACCGTTCGGAAATGGATATTTTTTGAAAATATTTTTTTTACACTTCTCGCATTAGAATTGGCCAAGGTGAACTTAATGTCATATTGTATTTTCTACCAATCAATCTTGAGTTGGTTCAGTAAGGAAGAAATGCAGGTGCATACGTATGATACATACATAACTGTCTCGTAGGCGTAGTGGTAGCGTATGCGACTGCTGTGCTTGAGGTCTCAGATTCGATTTAACAAAATATTTGTATGATCTGCAAATATTTGTTTCGGAGTTTGGATGTTTTCTTCATATTACTAACTAATAGGAGTGGTCATTAGTTAGGAAAGTATTAAATATTTTCTCAATACTGAATTTTTTACAATACAAGTATCCAAGATTTTACAATAACGAGATAATTTCAGATAGTCATGTGTATAAAATCTTTACATATAGAGTTCCTTTGATAAAATCTTTTCAACAAAGACATTCTAAGTTCGACGTCAAGGAATGTTGTACAAGAAATACCTACGCAACCAGCTTTATCCTCACAAAATTATAGATGCTGATGTTTCATCATAAATGCAAGTTGGTAAAGTATTCAAGTATGCAAATCGTGTAGTAAGCCTTTTCTCTTAATATTGGACGTAAGTTTCCCTCTAGACTCTACAAAGTGAAATTCTGAATAATAACATCAACATAAAACATAGTTTGAGTCCATATTGAGCGAAACTAGGTAAGAATTCAAATTGAACATGTCCGTGTTTATTTAGGCTAATTTTACACAACATAAGTTGAAATGAAACGTATGGTTTGATTTGGAGGGTTGAATCAAGTAACTAAGTATTCAGTACCTAGATGACCAAGCTTCGGTATTTTTTATTTGGCAAATTTTCTAAAAAAATAATCCTAGGTAGGTGGATTTATTTCTCCCAAACCCTGCATGCTAAATTTCATGCATTACCAAAAGTCATAAAAACTGTAAGCTGAAAAACGAACATACGCGAACCAAAAGATCATAGCATTGTTCAAATGTTAAGTTTTCACCGAAGATAAAACTGACTTACTGATGAAATTGTCCTTTGATTCTGAAAAATAATTCATAAAACTTTACTTCTAGATGTGACGTAATGTCTATTATAGTTTATAGTAAAAAGATTAATTCCTAAAAGTAGGCCAAAAGAAAAATATTCAGAGCAACCAAATAAGCTGTTTTTCTGAATGTTCCTCAACATTAATTAGGCTAGTTCGGCCGAGATACTCGTAGTAAATGGATTGTCGTCGTAATAGCTACGTTAATTAAAGCCTGTAGCTGAGCTCGAGATACGTGACCGAGGATGATAAGAAACCTCCAGGAACCGCACTGACGTATAACACATAGGTGTAAAGGCAATGTAATGTTGACGACGTAATATAAAACTGCCCATGAATTTGTTTTTTATCAAAGTATTTTTTTCACATCCCAAGGTTACCTGAAAGAAATTGCTTTTTAGCGAAAAGGTCGCCATTTGTACATAATTATTCATTTAGTATATTATTTTTTGTATAAACTGTATTAGCTGGTGTACAATACTGCATAAAGTTTTAATTTTAATTAGTTTTTGATCACGTGAATTTCAGACGAATTTATTTATGAAAATGGGATTCAGTACATTCTAGTTGATCTAACATAGGCCTATGTCGACAGACAACCTGACCAAAGTGGTTGCTAAGTATAAGTATGTAATTGCAAAAAGATCAGCGAATAAAGGCTTTTATTATTATTAGTTGATCTAACGTTTGGCATATGTGAGTTCCGATCGAGAAACAGGTCTCGAAATAAGAGATCTTTATTTATTTCTGATCAAATAAAACACTTTATTCTCATCTACGAAAATACATAGTACCTTTAATGCACTACTGTAACTAAAAGTAGCTGAACATAAAGAGCAACACGGTGAGAAGTAGCCATACGCAGGCGCTCCCCTCTGTCCAAGTACATGCCCAAATATTCCTACGCACCACACTGTTATTACACAAAATGTGTTTATGTCTATGTAAAATTGAGATTTTTTTTGTTTTAATTGTTACGTGTGGATTTTTAGTCTCAGGTAATTGTTTTTATGTGAGTCTAAAATGTGTATTCGTGACGATTTCCCCCTTGCAAAAAATTACAGACTGTTGTATATCAGCAAAAGACACTATTTCGACTCGGTTCACCGTTCTGTGTTGCTCCATAATTGTGACGATTAGATCAATCAATTTCTTAACAATTTATACATAGATAGATATATACGAAGATGATAACACCAAATGTATATTTTCTGTAACTACATTCATGTTTTACGCAGCTATTTATGAATGTCTCTTGTCTATTTTCCACGTTGGCTAACATACAAACAGAATACTCAGATTTGATAACTTGCTCAATGCTATCTCCTAAAGCTTATTCTGGATATAAATTGATTTTAATTTTCTTATATCCATCTAAAACAAACTTTATAATATAATTAAAACCCGTGTTATCACATATTAAAAATAATGAGTTTAATAAATCAGTATAACACACAATTAATTGACAAATTGAATTCAATCTTATTAAATAACTAATTATTTATTTTTAGTTACTACAGTCGCCCACTATAAAGTGTAACATTTTATTTTGTTGTAATTGAACTATACGCATTAAAAAATAACCGACAGTAAAAACCCAAATCCTTATTGAATATTATAAATTGTCATTATGATTTGATGTTCTGGATAAGATAGGTGACACAATAATTTGTAGAATTCCAAGGGATCGGGTAAACTACAAAGCCAGGGTGCCGACGCGTAATGATAAATAAAATAAGGACATAGTATGTTCAGTCCATAATGGTTACCTGAGCTGATATGACTTTGAAGCTGCAGAAAAAAAATAGGGCCTTTAAAGATTTGGACGTAGGACGCTGTGGTGACAAAAATATCTACGTAAATGATCACCAGACCCTAGAGAACAAAATACTAACGATTAAAACAAAAGTGCTAGCAAAGGAACATGGAGTTGAATTTATGTGGGTTAAGGAATGCAAATTTTTATTAACAAAAATCTCTTCTTCATCCAAATACCAGATCAATACGGAACAGGACTTTAAAAAAATTACTATAAAAATATATACATAAAATTTCGGCATGCTTTATTGTTTCATAGGCCCTCTAAGATTGAGAATCACCGGTGTATTTTTTTCGTTAGTCATTCCAACTTCACCGGCCTCTTGTATTCTTAAGTCTCAATATTAACGAGTACGCATTGAAAGTTGTGTATGACACTGCATCTTATTTATCTGTTTATAGAAACTAATTTTGTTCATTTAAGCTAATACATTATCTATCCAACATTTGAACCAATGATGTAACTCAGTGTTTTCTACATTCAAAAATATTGGTTTATGCTGATCATATGAATAATACGAAGCAGATTACCATCGTCGCAGATTCTCTATAGAGGGACCTAAACCATTTTCAAAATTATTGTACATTAGGCTCGACTTAAACGTCAATAAGTAGATATACTTGTACTTTTAGTCGTTAAACACACGATATCAACTATATCTATAAGCTGCAAGATACCGCGTTGGCCAAAGTTAATTCTCTTTGATATAAATAATAGACACTATAATCAACAAGGCGACAAAAGCTTTTGGATTTATCTTAAGACTCTTATGTGATTTCAGTAACATAAAAAAACATCAAAACTTCGGGTTGCTCTTTCATTCGAAGTCATCTCAAATATGCCTCACAGGTGTGGAACCCCATTTAAAATAATTACATTGATCGGCAGGAGAGCATTCAACGTAAATTCTTAAGGTATATTTAATTCCGTTTCAATTGTTATTTTCCTCTTTACAACACTCGTAAAAAATCACATTCTTCCACTTAAAAAGCGCCGAAAAATTATAGATTTAGCGTTCCTATGGAAAATTTTCAACGGGTCAGCAGATATACCGGAACTGCTTACCAAAATGGTCCTGTGTGTGGCCATAGTATTTCTACGTAAGTCAAATCCATTGCACATTCCTGTAGTTGGAACTGCGTTCAGACAAAATTTCTATAGGATACGTGCTTGTCTTGCTTACAATACTGCATGTCGGGAAGTTGATATGTATTTGTTTCTTACTAGGATTTCACAACCAAAAACAATATTGTGTGACTACTACTTTTGCGAATAGCCGGATAATCACACACGTATTTGCTGACTACTTTAATTTTAATTTATTGAAACATTATAAAGAATACACTAAATTACCAGTAAGATGCCACATAAACTCATTCGAGTTTTACCGTGCATCAGTTTCATCACCAAAGCATATTAAAATCACAAATTCTTCAACATATAAAACAATATAAACAACATTCTAGAACTCAACAGGGATATAAACAATTTTAAATTAGAGAGGGTAGTCATTGATATTTATATTAATCTACTACCCTACTAAAATGCGTTCATCACCGGCACCGAACATGGCCGATCGTTGCCGATCGGCGGTCGATGATCCGATCACAATATTCTTTTATGCAGAGACATTTAACACGTCATACAGCGATAGTATATTTTTTATTTTAAGTATTGTCGTTCGAATATTTGTGGAAACTTGTTATTGGCCATCGCCATGTTATTCCTTTTGTCTGAGTTGTATTTTTAGCTGTAAGTTTCCTCAAAATGCTAAAATAAAAGAAATAAATATTTTAGGTAATTATTAAGATCTTTGCCGAATTCAATATTTTATCTCTGCACCTGCCGCGTTATATTTCTACATAAACTGAAACTTGACTGGGGGAGATTTCCTTATAGCACTGAATCCGCCTTTGTACGAAATATGCAATAAGTTTTAAATAAATAACTAAATCGCATGGGGTTTCCCGCTATGCGCCAATAGCATTAAATTATGTTATTACACATTTTGTTAACTGACTGTACATCCCCGTATAATTGGATTTAATTAAATAAAGCATTTTCCTTATAGATTATATGTTTGTGATATAAATAGCGAGTAAAAATATGACAAATGATAATATTGTGACGGTGTTCTTCTAATAAATTTACTATGTTCACAATTTATACTTCACTGATTTTGGGCCTTACAAGTTATTGTTTTTGCCTATGTAAGTAGATTTCAAAAAATTCTATTAACAACCTTTTGCACCACTCTCTGTGTGACATATATTTATTAATTTAAAAGTTAAAGCGAAGCTTCGATTTATTTTACCCACCGGTTTTGTTGATTTGATTTTGTTTTTCACTATTTCATTGTTTTTATTTTTTATTTTCATCTGCTTATCTTATAACATCAGCTGTCTGCTATTAAAAACTGCGTTTAAATTATGAATAACGTCTCTCTCTGTGGAAACTTGGTATCACGAAAATTTGACAAAACGACTATTTGGTCGCGTCGAACGGTCCGTGCTTGTGCTTGATGAATATTATTTTAAACAGAAATGAAAAGTGTAGTACTGTAGAAACAGCTACGAGTTTACAAAGCGTACTATCATTAACAACTATGAAACGCACCTAGAACGCACTATAATTAGCCTCGATTTGGCTAAATACCAATTCCTGATACCTAAAAGTCTGTACTGTCTGTTTATTCATACAAATAAATAAAATTGAAGTCTGTGTTTGTAACGTAACGCACTTATGATAGGATAGTTATCTTCAAGAAAGACCAATAGGACCCTAGTATGATTGAAAAANTTCAAAAAATTCTATTAACAACCTTTTGCACCACTCTCTGTGTGACATATATTTATTCATTTAAAAGTTAAAGCGAAGCTTCGATTTATTTTACCCACCGGTTTTGTTGATTTGATTTTGTTTTTCAACAAAATCAAATCAACAAAACCGGTGGGTAAAATAAATCGAAATAAAATAGTGAAAACTATTTCATTGTTTTTATTTTTTATTTTCATATGCTTATCTTATAACATCAGCTGTCTGCTATTAAAAACTGCGTTTAAATTATGAATAACGTCTCTCTCTGTGGAAACTTGGTATCACGAAAATTTGACAAAACGACTATTTGGTCGCGTCGAACGGTCCGTGCATTTATTACTTGAGGTTTAGATAAAGATAGAAATATGTTACAAATTTTCAACTATCTGTCTTTCTTTATTTAAGAGCTAATTATGGACACAGTTTTTTGACTCTGGTGTAATGTTGGATATAATATTTTGAAATACCACTTTTCCGCTTTCTGCCTATTTCGATATACACAGATATATAACAGACATTTTTGCAAAACTGACTGCCTCGGTGGTACAATTCATATCCATGATGAATATTATTTTAAACAGAAATGAAAAGTGTAGTACTGTAGAAACAGCTACGAGTTTACAAAGCGTACTATCATTAACAACTATGAAAAGCACCTAGAACGCACTATAATTAGCCTCGATTTGGCTGAATACCAATTCCTGATACCTAAAAGTCTGTACTGTCTGTTTATTCATACAAATAAATAAAATTGAAGTCTGTGTTTGTAACGTAACGCACTTATGATAGGATAGTTATCTTCAAGAAAGACCAATAGGACCCTAGTATGATTGAAAAGCGATGCAGAAAAAGTTGCGTGAGTCAGCTAGTTAAGGATAACTAAAAACAAGCCGACGATTTCTTCATGACTGTAAATACAAAATGTTCTTCTTAATTTAACTCATTAAAATCGACAATATACACACAATTTCGCAACTAAATATACAAGTAATAAAAGTAATAAAGTGTAATAGTTGTAATAAAAGCTTATTTTGAACCAGCCCTACCAGACAGTCCTAATGTCGGCATCGTTGGAGGATACGATATATCTATTGAGGATGTACCGTACATAGCTTCATTACGGCTCAATGGAACTATACACTTCTGTGGGTGCTCAATCATACATGAGCAGTTCGTCTTGACAGCTGCACACTGTATTGTACCGTGAGTATCGTTACATAAATAATAGCGGAAAAATTTGAAGCTGTCGATATAGTGTATTTTCTACGGGTAAATCTAGAATCTAGGAGATTACGTAGCCACAATGTCTTGCCAGTCCCCAACCCGCACTTGGCCAGCGTGGAGACGTATGGCCTTAACCCTCTCCTGAGAGGAGACCTGAGCCCAGCTATGGGATATTATGGGTTGTTAATCGAAATCTAGAGAGTACCTAGGTTAAGCTAGCGTCATCACCTCTATTGATCCCATGGATGTCGGAAGAGCCGAATAAGAGTGCAAAATAAGCAGGACAACCGCACTACAAAGATAAACTAAAATTTGAAACAAACCATATTATAAATTTGTTTTGCAGATGCTAGCTGCCTTTTCTGGCATTAGCTGTAACANTGTTTAGTATAACTTATCTTATATCCAAAATCTTGCAAAACTGAAACTTCATAGACATTTTTTCAATGAAAAAAGAAGTATTAATAATAAGTTGATGTTAAGAAATTTTGGCGTTATTTTACACCTAGTGACTACTAGAGTCTACTAAAGCCTCGACCCTGCTAATTTTAGGGCGTGGATTTCAGTTGCAGTTCAATGCTCTTATGATTTTCGAGACAAGGCATTCACTTGGCCAAGTCAAGTAACTCATCTGCTCGTGTGCTTAGACCTGACGGATCATTCGATGTGTCCGACCTCAACGAGAAGATAGCACTAGCTTATGAATACTTGTTAATGTAGTTATACATCTTTTAATTTGCATTATTCTTCGTTAGGTAAACTGTGTAGAGTTATAAAGAGATTGTATAGAAAAATAAAGATTAGAAAAAAAAGTTGTACCTAACTTCATTAGTTCGGAAACTTTTCAGACTATCTATCTACAATAAAAACAAAGGTATATGTAAAATTCATGATTTTAAACCACAATTAATATTTGACAACTGTTTATTTTATTTTCCCCGGAAGTACCTATCTATTTTTAACAAAAAGAAACGATCTGGTCGTTGACAGGCCACTCTGCGTAAAACGGGACTACCCCCTTTACGAGTGTGTTTTTAATTCTGGCAATACTTCAAATTTATTCCTAAACACTTCATCATAATATTTTTAAAATTCTTGAACAATATATAATAAACGTATATGAGGACTATAAAAAAACTGTGCTACTAATAAATATAACTATAAAAGAGTTTACGAACGGAATAGGTGACATTCGCTATTCAATTTTCTCAAAAGGCCTTTCTCTCTTCCATATTTACGATCATATTACTTCATTCGAAGAAATATTTTTTAAGCAACTTTCAACTCTATTTTCAGGAATCGAAAATATAAAGTTCTAGTCGGCACAGACCACGTTAACAAGGGAGGACGTTTGTACGACGTTGAAAAAATATTAATACACGAAATGTACGTGAATAGAACCTATGACTACGACATTTGCATTCTCAAATTGAATGAGACCTTGACCTTTGGTCCTAAAGTTAATAAAATTGCTTTGAATGACAATAATGTCAAATTGAGAAAAGGACTGATGTTTAACACCACTGGGTGGGGTTATACCGAGGTAAGTATGCAAATCTCTTTTTTAAATATGATCAATACAAAGATACTGATAATTAAATTAATTAAATACT